>CM032449.1:132349263-132375146 GCA_019049505.1 Pachyrhynchus sulphureomaculatus | reverse complement strand
CCGCGGCTTGATGGTACTCCGCCTACTCGGCGGCTGGATGGAAATTAGCCAAGACAGTCCTTTCTCGGACCCTTAAATTAAACCGTGCAAACTCTGCCGGTAATATGGCGACGCCGGAACCAAAACTGCGGATACACACATTTCACCAATCGCGGCGTAGCGGTAGATTCGGTCAGGAACCCGCACTGCACAGTATATACCGAACGTCTTGGAATCTCTGTTTAATATACCGTTCGATACAAAAATGAAAATAAGTACAATTTGAAGTGAAAAATCAGTAACATTACATGGTCTTAAAATCTAGGAAAAAATGAATGTTACAATATATATATATATATATATATATATATATATATATATATATATATATATATGTATATATATATATATATATATATATATATATATATATATATACATATATTATATATATATATATATATATATATATATATTATATACATATATATATATATATATATATATATATATATATATATATATATATATATATATATATATATATATATATATATATATACACATATATATATATATATATATATATATATATATATATATATATATATATATATATATATATATATATATATATACATATATATATATATATATATATATATATATATATATATATATATATATATATATATACAATTATTGTTTATTAGAAATGTGCTTACTTTTTAACGTAACAAAATTATGCACAAACAAAAGTATGGAGACATTTTTGTTTATAAAATAAAAATTCCTCTAATATTTAGTGGGATATCCTTTTGCGTCAATCACTGCTTGACATCTTCTGCCCATAGAGTCAATAAGCCTAGCACAAAAATCGGCTGGTATTTTTTCCCATTTGTTTTAATGCGATCCAAAGTTCATCCGGTCTGGCCGCGGCTTGATGGTACTCCGCCTACTCGGCGGCTGGATGGAAATTAGCCAAGACAGTCCTTTCTCGGACCCTTAAATAAACCGTGCAAACTCTGCCGGTAATATGGGCGACGCCGGAACCAAAACTGCGGATACACACATTTCACCAATCGCGCGCGTAGCGGTAGATTCGGTCAGGAACCGCACTGCACAGTATATACCGAACGTCTTGGAATCTCTGTTTAATATACCGTTCGATACAAAAATGAAAATAAGTACAATTTGAAGTGAAAAATCAGTAACATTACATGGTCTTAAAATCTAGGAAAAAATGAATGTTACATAATTTATATATATATATATATATATATATATATATATATATATATATATATATATATATATATATATATATATATATACATATATATATATATATATATATATATATATATATATATATATATATATATATATATATATATATATATATATATATATATATATATATATATATATATATATATATATATATATATATATATATATATATATATATATATATATATATATATATATATATATATACAATTATTGTTTATTAGAAATGTGCTTACTTTTTAACGTAACAAAATTATGCACAAAACAAAAGTATGGAGACATTTTTGTTATAAAATAAAAATTCCTCTAATATTTAGTGGGATATCCTTTTGCGTCAATCACTGCTTGACATCTTCTGCCCATAGAGTCAATAAGCCTAGCACAAAAATCGGCTGGTATTTTTTCCCATTCTTGTTTTAATGCGATCCAAAGTTCATCCCGGTTTTTTATATTTCTTTTTCTAATTTGTTTATCCAGATAGTACCAAAGATTCTCTATCGGATTCAAATCACGTGATTGTGGAGGCCAGCGCATCACCCGAATCCTTTGTTCAGAAAACCAATTCTTGGCCAAGCGAGACGTGTATTTTGGGTCATTGTCTTGTTGAAAAATCCATGACAGTGTCAAATCTTCTTTATAAGGAATAAAATTATTTTCCAATATCTCAAGATACATTTGAGCATCCATTCTGGGATTTATCTTTGCCAATGGCCCCGTACCAGACCGTTGAAAACAACTCCATACCATGATATTTCCACCGCCATGTTTGACATACGTACAAGGTACTTTGGGTCATATCTTAGACCAACTAGTCTTCTTACATAACCAGTAGAATCACTTCCAAAGAGACTGAACCTACTTTCGTCACTAAAGATTAAGAAGGACCACTGTCTTTATGTTCCTTAGCAAATTTTAATCTCTCTTTTCTGTGACGCTTTGTAAGGAGTGGCTTTTTAACAGCACGCCTACCATGAAGATTTTCAGATAACAGACGACGCCTAATAGTCATGTCTAACACCAATACACCCTGATATCCCTGCCTTAGTTCTTTATTAATATCAACAGCAGTTTTTTTGGGATCATTTTTCGCTTTTCGAATTATAGGTTTGTCTACTTTCTTACTTGTTATTCGAGGTCTAACACTTTTAAATGCCGGATCAACAGTGCCCCTTCTCGAGAACTTCTTAACAATTGTGCTGACAGTGCCCCTATGCATGTTTAAAGATTTTGCTATTTCAATTTGCTTCTTTCCACTTTGATACAGAGAAATAATTTTATGTATAAGATCTGAACTGTAATATTTGTACTTTCGCATTTTGGCAAAAACCGCACTCTTAAACAATGCTACTAAATTACTTCGTATCAACAATAACGTACTCTTAAAGCAGAATCGATAAGGACGAAACGCGTTCTTAAAAACCTTATCTAGCAGAAAAGGTAAACAAAGATTTTATAGTCAATAGTAAAATTCTATAAAGAAAATGTCAACAAAAACAAGACTATTTTTTTTAGTCCTAAAGGATAGTATTTTATATTTTTGATTAAGAAAATGTTTCCATACTTCTGTTCGCCACTGTGTATATATATATATATATATATATATATATATATATATATATATATATATATATATATATATGTATATATGTATATATATATATATATATATATATATATATATATATATATATATATATATATATATATATATATGTATTTACTTGTGGATCTATAAATCTACAAGTAAAGATCGGGTAGAATGTGGAATTAGACAAGGTCATACGATCTCTTCTAAGCTTTTTACGGCGGTGTTAGAGTATGCTTTTTAAGAACTCAATTGGGATGGAAAAGGCATAAACATCGATGGTGAATACCTAAACCATTTGCGCTTTGCTGATGATATTATCATAATCGCCGACAATCTAGGTGACGCTCAACAAATGTTTGCCGAATTGCAAGTAATATGAGCATTTTGGCAAAAACCGCACTCTTAAACAATGCTACTAAATTACTTCGTATCAACAATAACGTACTCTTAAAGCAGAATCGATAAGGACGAAACGCGTTCTTAAAAACCTTATCTAGCAGAAAAGGTAAACAAAGATTTTATAGTCAATAGTAAAATTCTATAAAGAAAATGTCAACAAAACAAGACTATTTTTTTTAGTCCTAAAGGATAGTATTTTATATTTTTGATTAAGAAAATGTTTCCATACTTCTGTTCGCCACTGTATATATATATTATATATATATATATATATATATATATATATATATATATATATATATATATATATATATATATATGTATATATATATATATATATATATATATATATATATATATATGTATTTACTTGTGGATCTATAAATCTACAAGTAAAGATCGGGTAGAATGTGGAATTAGACAAGGTCATACGATCTCTTCTAAGCTTTTTACGGCGGTGTTAGAGTATGCTTTTTAAGAACTCAATTGGGATGGAAAAGGCATAAACATCGATGGTGAATACCTAAACCATTTGCGCTTTGCTGATGATATTATCATAATCGCCGACAATCTAGGTGACGCTCAACAAATGTTTGCCGAATTGCAAGTAATATGAGCAAATATTGGTATACGTAGTAATTTTTACAAAAGCAAGTTTATGACTAATCTAGTTACGAACATTAGTATGAAATTTAATGAAAGTCCAAAATTACACTTATTTATGCCATGAATTACAAACTGGCAAAGATAACGAAACCCATGAGATACACCGTCGCACAGTGGGGAAAAACGAAAAATCGTGTTTCAAAATTGTCTAGAGCCTTCAATTTTGGTTCGATTTGGACGATTTTTTTTTTTAAATTGAAGCTTATTAAATTCCGAACAAAGTTGTTGAAGCCGATTTTTCAATTAAACTTTTGTTTCAAAATGGCGGACGTTGGTTTCTGATTATATAGCGACTGAGACACAGAAAACGCTTACAGTTTCAAACCAAGTTGTGCTAAATGCGTGTATGTATGTTTTTTTTATGTCGCAGATAATATATCTAATATCACAGTTACAAGATTAATAAAAATGAACCCAAAATGGCTGCCATGAACAATAAAAGTATTATAAATATGAATAAACGTACCATTATTATTTTATATCCATAACATTTGCATAAATAATTTCTTTAAGGTTGTTAATTATAAACATGTTTTAACAATTGACTTAAAATGACAAATCAAGTATGGCGGATGCCAAAATTGAATCGAGCAAGAAAGTTTCTCTGTGGCATTTAGACTGTGGCAGTCAGATCATTCAAGTTATTCAAGTTTAGTTGCGGGATTTAAATTTTCATGCAGTTATTGCTAGAATATTGCTGCTGTAAATTTTAAGTATCGTAGACAATTTTCTAGCAGATACAAAAAAACAGCGATACACGCAGAAAAGGACAGCTCACACAGCTAGAAAATGGCTACAACAGCTAAAACGTTTTGTTAAAATAGGGACAGCTAAAATATTTTGCTGCACTAGCCACATTGTTTGCTATTGTAGCAAAAAAGTGGCTGCTGTTGCTAAACAGTGGCTAATGCAGCAAAATATTTAACTGTCCCTATTTTAGCATTTCTCTGCGTGTATTTTGTAAGAGTAATAATAATCTTTATTAACGAGAAAACCCTTTAGTACATATACAGAACTACTGAATTATAGGAATAGACTAGAAAAATAAGAAATAAATATGTCTAACCTTAACTTACTCTTACATAAAATATTTAGCTGTCCCTATTTTAACAAAACGTTTTAGATGTTGTAGCCATTTTCTAGCTGTGTGAGCTGTCCTTTTCTGCGTGTATCGCTGTTTTTTGTATCTGCTAGAAAATTGTCTACGATACTTAAAATTTACAGCAGCAATATTCTAGCAATAACCGCATGAAAATTTAAATCCCGCAACTAAACTTGAATAACTTGAATGATCTGACTGCCACAGTCTAAATGCCACAGAGAAACTTTCTTGCTCGATTCAATTTTGGCATCCGCCATACTTGATTTGTCATTTTAAGTCAATTGTTAAAACATGTTTTATAATTAACAACCTTAAAGAAATTATTTATGCAAATGTTATGGATATAAAATAATAATGGTACGTTTATTCATATTTATAATACTTTTATTGTTCATGGCAGCCATTTTGGGTTCATTTTTATTAATCTTGTAACTGTGATATTAGATATACTATCTGCGACATAAAAAAACATACATACACGCATTTTAGCACAACTTGGTTTGAAACTGTAAGCGTTTTCTGTGTCTCAGTCGCTATATAATCAGAAACCGCCATTTTGAAACAAAAGTTTAATTGCAAAATCGGCTCCGGCAACTTTGTTCGGAATTTAATAGCATCAATTTAAAAAAAAAATCGTCCAAATCGAACCAAAATTGAAGGCTCTAAACAATTTTGAAACACGATTTTTTCGTTTTTCCCCACTGTGCGTCGGTCGTGTGGATTTAGGATGGACGACTTTTGGGAAGCTGAGAGATACGCTGCAAGGTGATTTGCCCATTTGCGTAAAACAGAAAGTTAATTAACAATGCGTTTTGCGTCTGCAAACAAATTGAGAGTAACAGAACGGGCAATGGAAAGAAAAATGTTAGGACCACAAGGAAGGATAGAATAACAAACATAATCATCAGATAACGAATAAGAGTAATAGATATCATCTAAACAATTATGCAATTCAAATGGAGATGGGCAGACCATATAGCCCGAAGGGATATAATCGATGATGTAAAGATTAATAGAATGAAGATCTAGAGAAGACAAAAGGAATAGTAGGTAGACTACCTACTAGATGGAGCAATTACATTAAGAGAGTGGAAGGAAATTGGCTTAACAGCGCTCAGAACAGAGATCAATAGAAATTCTTAGAGGAGGCCTGTAGCCAGCAGTGGATGAGGACGGCTGACGATAATAAGTTTGTGTATTCAAGATTCTATTTATTGTTACGTAATGCTGAATAACCCTGCTGTTGATCACAGTTCGAAAGGAATAAAAAAAAAAATACAAAATTAGCAATTTTTTTAAACAACTGGCCAGGCTAGCTTGGTACATTTTTTTAAAGTATGAAGAGTCAAGGTTCAAATCATGATCGGTATTTTACCAAACTCACCCTATAAGATATCAAAAATAATATCATTTTGTGTTTCACATTCTGGTATTTAAAAAATTGTGGTTCTAGAGACACTATATGTTAGATAATACATAAAGTTGTGGAATGGTAATACAAGCTAATTTTTATCCTTCCTTAATTAGTTTTTATATGAATTTTGAAATATTTTCACTGGAAGGCATTTAAAAAAAACCGCCTTTCGTGTTCAGATTTTACTGATAACATTATTCCACATACTGGAAATCTCTGAAAAACGTTTTAATTAAAAATGAGAGCGAGTAATTATGCTTTATTAATCGTGTGAAATATACGTTTTCCTGACGTTATTCACAAAGGGCAAAATGGGTATATGTATATTCTAACGCAGAAATAGTGGTTATAAGGTTTATTAGGAGAAATTGGGTAATATTGGACAATTGGAAAAATAATGATTTTGGTATAAAAAATTAAACATTATTTTCTTTCATTGTGAAATAAATAAGGAATACTCGAAGTTTAGAAAATAACAAGCTTCGACGTATTGAAAGATGATCAACTATCTAACTTGCGCTGAAAATTGCATCGACTGGTCATCAATCGTCAGACTGTTTCTCATTTTTTCTTCCTTTGACCGACGATATAATTAAAAGTCTAACCTAATGAAATGCACAATTTTAGAAAAAAGTATTATTATTTATATTTTAATTATCTATAATATATATAAAATGCAACGTATCTCTGTCTGTCTGTCTGTCTGTCGGTCTGTCTGTCTGTCCGTTAGTGCGCTTATCACTAGAGAACCACTTATCCGATTTACGTACTTTTTTTTTTAAAACATACATATGTTCTCTGGCCCGGTTATAGGCTATATTTTATTGCGATAGGTAACATAAGGAATGAGCAGTAACGTAAAATTGTGAGTGAAGTCGGAAAAAAATTTGCCGCTAGCGCATTCCCTTGCAATACACAGCCTAAACCATTAAATATGGAACAATATTATGTAGCAGAGAATGTCTATAATCTGTAATCTATAATATATATATATAAAATGCAATGTCTCTCTGTCTGTCCATTAGTGCGATTATCACGCGAGAATCACTTATCCGATTTACCTGTCTTTTTGTTTTTTTAACTTCATACATATATTCTTTGGCCAGGTTATATAATAATAATAATAACAATAATAATATATATATACTATGTTAAAGAATAATAATTATAATAATGAAAATGGAAGGGTGTTGCGGAGGCGGACCCTGTCGTACAAACAGCTATAGCAACACCACAACAACAACAACTACAGACGAACCAAACAACCGCCTCAGTCGAAACTACTCCCGATAGTTTTACCAGATCCGACATTGTAGGTGATGGAAATTGCCTTTTCCGTGCAGTTAGCTTACACTTATATGGCCACCAGAACCATCATGAGAAACTCCGAGAGGTTGCTCTAAGATATTTACAACAAAACTGGTCGGAACTTCATACATTTTCATTAATTGAAGTCGACGATATAAAAGACTTCAATAACTATTATAATTATATGCGGAAAAATGGCACCTATGGAACGAGCCTAGAGATACTTGCCCTCTCGGAAACACAAAATAGCAACTTTCATATCTTCTCAAAACAACGAAGAACAAGACATACAAAAATAACTTTTACGGACAGACCAACAATAATAAGCACGGGAAAATACAACAAAACCATTTACCTTCTACTAACAGGCGACCCAATGTCGGGACACTTTGAGCTTCTGACACCACAAAACATTGAAAACATTCCAGAGAACAACAGACCAATAAAAGAAGCATCGGGCGAGCGACGTAACGGTCGAGGACGTCGCGGGAAATGGCAGCTCGACCAAAACGATGAAGACCAGGCAACCGAAAATGGACCTGCCAAAAGTGTTGTGTCGGCGACTAAGCCGACACCCACCAAGGCGGGAAAATCACAGCAGCGCATGAGTTGCACCACAGGAATCAACGAACACGCCATGCGTTGCTGTAATGAAAACACAAAACCTGACAAAGAAATCACTGAGAAGAGAATCACTCGCCGCTTGGACCCACCAACATCAATCCCAAGCACAACCGACGTAGATACGGGACAAACACAACCACCAAAGCCAGGCCAGGGCCCGTATGTTTTGCAAGGACACAACATGCAACTACCAAGGCTGGAAAACCAAGACAGCGGTTAAAGTGGACGGATGAGATGAATAGGACGGTGATGCGCTGTTACTACACCGCCACTAAACTCGAAACAATAACATCGGGCTACAGACAGCAACTGCACAGACTTTTCTTGACCGAATATCCACATCTGCAATTACTTGTTTCAGAACAGAGAGTAATAGACCAAAAAAGAGTTATTACCAAGAACAATCGTCTCACACCTCTCGAATTGCAAACCATCAAGGACACAGTGGCTGTTGAACTGAACACAGACCAACCAAACAATAGAAACAATAAAACAGATTCCGAACCAGCCTCACACACACAACCACCCAGTCGAACACAACAATACCCACCACCCAGGAGGAGCATAACGCAAAATAATATTGCGAGTACCGCGCAACACCATATCACAGACAACAACATGAATCACTCGCCACCCTCAACGACATCCACACAACATCACCCAGAATCACCTCTCATACAAACACTTAAAGCAAAAATGGAGTCACATCTAGCTCGATGGTCAGGCACCGACCCCACAACAAGAAATCCCATCCCTCGTTTAATCTTCAGACAGAGCACGCAACCAATCCTCAACACACTAAACAAGCACATAATACCTCAGTATATAACAGACTTAAGCACAATCGAAGACATTCACACAATAATATACGCAGCAGCAATCACCACTCTAACACAAAATAATCAAAAACTCCCTCAACGACAAGGAAACCCCAACAGGACAAAACCAAAATTCAAATGGCAAATAAGAATAGAAAACAAAATCAACAACATCAGGAGAGATCTAGGACATCTTACCCAGTTTATAAGCGGGAACGCGTCCAAACGTGTCACACAGGGGGCAAACAAGATCAAATCTAAGTCTCCCAACAGAACACTGCCAGAAATCCTCGATACTTTGAAACAAAAACTATCTGTATATGCCGCAAGACTCCGTAGATACAAAGAATCAAATGAGAGGAAAGACACCAACAACCTCTTCCGAAGAAGCGAAAAACAGTTCTACCGGAAAACTATGTACAACAGACAAATAGCAGTGACTGAACCACCACACAAACAAGAACTCACAGATTATTGGAAAAGTATCTGGTCAGAACCCAAACTACACAATAATAACACCCCCTGGATCAAAGCCGAAGAAGACAAACATAAACATGTGACAGAACAAGAAGATACCACATTTAATACACAAGAAATTACAGAAACTATCAAACACACACACAACTGGAAATGTCCTGGAATAGACAATATACAAAACTTCTGGTACAAACAGTTTACCACCACACACGAAGCACTCACACACCAAATCAACAAAGGCATTCTACAACCACACACATCTCCCACTTTCCTCACACAAGGAATAACATACGTTAAACCCAAAAGCTCAGACACCACAAACCCGTCAAACTACCGACCTATCACCTGTCTTCCAACCCTATACAAGATCATCACAGCCACAATTTCGAAGAAAATAGAACAACACCTAACAGACAACAATATCCTCACAGAAGAGCAGAAGGGATGCAGGAAAAATAGTCGAGGATGCAAAGAGCAGCTGATTATAGATAGCGTGATTATGGGACAAACCAGAAAAGAACACAGAAACCTTCACATCGGTTACATAGACTATAAAAAAGCCTTCGACTCCATACCCACAGCTGGTTAATTAGGGCCCTAGAAATCTATAAAATCAACCAACACCTCAGGCAGTTTCTCGCGCAAATTATGAAAACATGGAAAACCAAAATACGCCTAGAAACACAAACCGAACGGATCCAAACAGAAGAGCTGTACATCAGACGGGGTATATTTCAGGGAGACTCGCTCAGTGCTCTATGGTTTTGCCTCTGTCTCAATCCACTCTCAAATATACTAAGCAGAACAGAGCATGGCTTCAATATCAGACACCAAAAAGTGAATCAACATAAAATAAACCACCTCCTATATATGGACGACATAAAACTCTACGCTGCCACACAAACACAGCTGAAAGAACTCCTCAAAATCACAGAAATATTCACCTTAGATGTCAATATGGAATTTGGTATAAGTAAATGCAAAGTGCTCCACATCAACAAAGGCCAATGGAAGGGCCACCATGAGACAGAAACCATCAACAATGAAACGCTCCATAACATGTTCGATAAAGAAACATACAAATATCTAGGCTTCCAACAAAGCACCAAACTCAACCACACTCACATCAAAACAGAGCTCAGAACCGAATTCAAAAACAGACTGACGAAACTTTTGCAAACAAAACTCAACTCTAAGAATCTCACTAAAGCCATCAACACGTTCGCTATACCTATATTCACATATTCATTTGGTATCATCAAATGGTCACAAACAGACATAGAAAATATTCACATCCTTATACGATCTCAATTCACCAAATACAGGAAATTACACCCCAACGCATGCAAAGAAAGACTTACCATCGAGAGGAAGGCAGGAGGAAGAGGAATTATAGATATCAGATCATTACACACAAAACAAATACAAACACTTAGGAAATTCTTTCACAGCAAGCAAACCAGCCACACACACAGCGACAGTGAAAGCAGACAAAAACTACACACTCTCGACTTAGCCCGGGCAGACCACTCAGCAGATACCCACAGTCACACCCAATTACAACAGGAAAAGGTGAAAACGTGGTCAGAGAAAACACTCCACGGAAAACACAGATACCACATAGAACAAGACCACGTAAATAAAAAACAATCATACACCTGGTTACGAGATGGGCAGCTATTCCCTGAGACTGAAGGCTTCTTACTTGCCATCCAGGATAAAGTCATATTAACCAGAAACTACCAAAAGTACATCATCAAAGACCCGACTATTGCAGAGGACAGATGTAGGAAATGCCACTAGCAGAAAGAAACGATCGAACACATAACGAGCGGATGTAAAATATTGGCCGGAACGGAGTACACAGCCAGGCATGATTCAGCTGCCAAAGTGGTTCACCAAGCACTAGCCACAACATACAGACTTATAGAAAACACAGATCCCTACTACAAATACACCCCAACATCCATACTTGAAAATGAAGATTACAAGCTCTACTGGGATATCGGTATCCATACAGATAAAACAGTCTCCGCCAACAGACCCGATATTACTTTTCAGTGCAAAAAAGGAAAAGTCACCTATCTGATTGACATAGCTGTCCCCAACGACACAAACATCCAAGCGAAATACACAGAAAAAATTTCCAAATACACAGACCTTGCAACGGAAATAAAAAGGCTATGGAGACAGGAAAAAGTCATCATTGTCCCGCTCATTATATCAGCCACAGGCCTTACACAATAACATTCACACCACATTTAGTGCAATTGGGACTCAACACAGACATACACAGAAACATTCAGAAGTCAGTGATTTTGAAAACATGTAACATTGTCAGGTCATTCCTTAATACGGAATAGTAATAGCGTTTGTGCTGACTTGGTTTTGGCCCGTCAGCCAAACATGGAACCACATTGATCAAATGTGAGAAAGAAGAACTTTTTGTAATAATAATAATAATAATCTATATCTATAATATATATAAAATGCAACGTCTCTCTGTCTGTCTGTCTGTCTGTTAGTGCGCTTATCCTTCGAGAACCACTTATCCGATTTACGTGTTTTTTAAATTCATATATATATTCTCTGACCAGGTTATAGATATATAGTTTATTACATCTATAATATATAAAATGCAACGTATCTCTGTCTGTCTGTCCGTTAGTGCGCTTATCACTGGAGAACCACTTATCCGATTTTCTAACTTTTTTTTTTAAACATACATGCGTTCTCCGGCCAGGTTATAGGCTATATTTTATTACGATAGGTAGCATAAGGAATGAGCAGTGACGATAATAGTGAATGAAGTCGGAAAAAAGTTTGCCGCAAGCGCGTTCTCTTGCAATACACAGTCTAAACCATTGAATATGGAACAATATTATGTAGCAGAGAATATCTATAATCTATAATATATAAAATGCAATGTCTGTCTGTCTCTCCATTAGTACTTTTATCACGCGAGAACCACTTATCCGATTTACGTGTCTTTTTTTAAATTCATACATATATTCTTTGGCCAGGTTATATAATAATAATAATCTATATCTATAACATATATAAAATGCAACATCTCTCTGACCGTCTGTCTGTCCGTCCGATAGTGCGCTTATCACTGGAGAACCACTTAACCGATTTACGTGCTTTTTTTTTTTTAAAACATACATATGTTCTCTGGCAAGATTATAGACTATATTTTATTATGTTAGTTAACATGAGGAATAAGCAGTGACGATAATAGTGAAACAAATTGGAAAAAAGTTTACCGCTAGCGCGTTCTCTTGCAATACACTGCCTAAATCACTAAATATGGAACAATATCATGTAGCAAAGGATATCTATAATATATATAAAATGCAACATCTCTCTGTCTGTCCGTCCGTTTGTGCGCTTATCACTGGAGAACCACTTATCCGATTTACGTGTTTTTTTTTTTTTTTTTAAACATGCTAAACCATTAAATATGGAACAATATCATGGAGCAAAGAATATTTATAATATATATAAAATACAACGTCTCTCTGTCTGTCCGTTAGTGCGCTTATCATTGGAGAACCACTTATCCGATTTACGTGCTTTTTTTTAAAACATGTATGTTCTCTGGCCAGGGTATAGGATATATTTTATTACGTTAGGTGACATAAGGAATAAGCAGTGACGATAATAGTGAATCAAGTCGGACAAAATTTGCCGCTAGCGCGTTCTCTTGCAATACACTGCCTAAAGCATTAAATATGAAACAATATCATGTAGCAAAGAATATAATATATATAAAATGCAACGCCTCTCTGTCTGTCTCTCTGTCCATTAGTGCGATTATCACGCGAGAACCACTTATCCGATTTACGTGTTTTGTATAAATTTATACATATATTCTATATAATTCGATATAAGCCTAGATAATGGGAGATAAGATGAGATAGTGGGAGATAAGGAGAAATAATGGGAGATATGTTGAAATAAGCCTCGATAATGGGAGATAAGGTGAGATAATGGGAGATAAGTATAAATAATGGGAGATAAGGAGAAATAATGGAAGATAAGCAGAGATAAGTCTAGATAATGGGAGTTATGGTGAGATAATGGGAGATAAGGAGAAATAATTGGAGATAAGGAGAAATATTGCGAGATAAGTCGAGATAAATCTAGATAATGGGAAACAAGAAGAGATAATGGGAGATAAGGAGAAATAATGGGAGATAAGGAGAAATAATGGGAGATGAGCACAGAGGAGCCTAGATAATGGAAATTATGTAGTGATAATGGGAGATAAGGAGAAATATTGGGAGATAAGGGGAAATAATGGGAGATAATTTATTACGTTGGGTAACATAAGGAATAAGCAGTGACGATAGTAGTAAATCAAGTCTACGCGAGCGGAGCCGCGTGCCCTGCTAGTTAGTTATAATTGACAACTGAATATTTTCTAAATTTGTATATTAATAAGTTATATATACGACATATAATTGACAACTGAATATTTTCTAAATTTGTATATTAATAAGTTTATATACGACATATAATTGACAACTGAATATTTTCTAAATTTGTATATTAATAAGTTATATATACGATATATAATTTAATAAATATAAGTGACAATACTTCTACGGCATCGAAAGCGCTAAACTTTTGGCTATCATTATGACGCGCTGAAGTTCGACCGGAATTGTAATTTAGTCTACGGTTCTGTAATTGCAGCTCTCAATAAAATTTTAATTGGTTGTTTAATTTGGAGGGAAATAATTTTATAAATATCACACTTAGTCTCACCTTCGCTATAAAATGTCCAAAGAAAATAGTTATTATTTAAAAAAAAATTAAAAAGCAGCCGTCATTTCTTAACAACGAAAACGATTTTTGGAAAGTCCGAAAATTAACTCAGTAATGTATAAATTCAATCATTAACATTAGTCACAGTATCAATCTACTTTATATTTTATCGGGTGTGCCAGCTAAGAATTTTAGATAACTCGAAAGCAGCAACCCAAAAACGAGTCTGAATAGCTTCTCAAAGGAGGGTTTATTTTACCGATTCATTGTTTACTGCTCAGTTTGGCCAAATAAAATTAAAATAAAGCAGCAAGATTTTTTCCTAGTAATATACATCACCTTTCATTAGGCTTAATTTATTTTATTGAAACTACATTCTTACTAAGGACAGTACCTTTCAACATAATTAATGTTATGAGTACTGCACCTAAAAATAGCTCAATCAAAATACTTTATCTTATATAGCAGTTCAGTATTCATAACTTATCCAAATTGTATCTGATACTAAAATGTACGTACTTATGACAAATTAATAATTAAAAAAAAACCGTGGGTTACAAAAAACAATCCTCAAATTTGATACAAAAATTATATTATGAGTGTGAATTAATTCTGGGGGATTTCTAAGAGAGGACGTAATTTGTATTATATCGCATCGGAGCATATTTGTATATAGCTATATTCATGGTGAAGTCATCGATTGCTGTCGGAAATTATATTTCATCGATAAAAAGTACTGGTTTCCACGCTTTAAAAGTGACGATTTCGACACGGAAGAAAAAGAACGTCCAAGCCAGTCGAAAAAGTTTAAAGATGAAGAAGTGGAGACATTACTCGATGAAGATGAGTGCCAAATGGAAAAAGAACTTACACAATCCCTAAGAGTTGAACGCACAATCATTTCCAAGCGCTTATATGCACTGGGAATGATTCAAAAGCAAGGAAATTGCGTGCCGTACGAATTTAAACCAAGAGACGTTGAAAGGCGATTTTTACCTGTGAATAACTGCTTCAAGGGTACAATTGGAAAAGTTTTTTGCAGCGTATCGTAACTGCTGATGGATATACTATCAACATATTAGCCAAAGCCGAATATTCATGTCTCCAAACTTATGCTGTGTATCTGGTGGGATCAGCTGGATGTAGTGTATTATGAGCTGCTCCAACCCAACAAAACTATTACTGGAGAACATTACCGACAACAATTGATACAACTGAGCTGAGCGTTGAAAGAAAAATGACGCAATATGCCAAAAGACATGACAAAATTATTTTTAAAACATGACAACGCTCGGCCACATATGGCAAAATCCGTCAAGGAAACGCTAGAAGCGCTTGGATGGGATGTCCTACCTCACCCGCCGTACTCACCACATATTGCTCCTTCTGGTTATCACTGGTTTCGATCGATGACGCAGGGCCGGTCTAAACAATGCTACCATTCTTGTTAGGATACCAAAAAATGGGTCGATTCATGGTTATTCTCAAAAAAGGAGTCGTTCTTTCGACGTGGTATACATATGCTCTCACACAGATAGGAGAAGGTAGTCCCTAGTGATGTACAATACTTTGAATAATCAATTTGTAACCATTTTTTTACAATAAAGCGATATTTTTACCGAAAAATTCCTTAAAATTAATGCACACGCCTTGTGAGCAACTTTGGAAATGTTTTCCTATTTTCATGGCAACAAACTGTTTCCAGTTATTTAAACTTCAGATACCAATTTTTCCAGAAACTTTATTGTAACAAACACGGAGCCGACAAGTCAATTTGCTAAAGCTCCTTAAACCATCATTTTCCCAACAGTCATTGATCCTAATGGTCTTCAAACATTAACGTAATTTTTATAGAGAGTAATTTACCGGTAAACATTATTACTATGTGTGATTTTTTTACTTATATGTATCCATAATACACTCGCTGTTATGGTAAAATCGTACGCAGAAAGGTGTTTACATTATTTTGTGGGTATTGTGTGGCTTTACAGAAGTAAAATACAATTTCGGAAGTAGATACTGCAATTAATTGCATCGAGTTTCATTAATGTTCAAAGACTTTACGACTCAATATCTAGGTATATCGATTTCCCCGCAATTATTTGAACTCTATTGTCAGGATGATGTTTGTATATGTACAACAAAAAAAAACTGAGGAAATCGACATATGGGACCTTACTGATTAAAAAATTAGCAAATAGACATGCTATCACGATGATTATACTCCATAATAGCTCGTATTCTTTTTCTCATTTGCATTAACGATCTTTTGGAAAAGATCAGCAATCCAAGCTACAGTTTTGCAGATGAGAGTACACTTATTTATTTCTTCATTCACTTTAAATGCTCGAACATCGGCTGTTTATGCAAATATCCGCAGGCAGCAGGAAATGGTTCAACTTAACAAAGATCTGAAAGTAATTCTATCTTGGAGTGATCGTAACCAATGTAACGTTACAAAAACCCAAGCGGCAGTTCTTCCTAAAGAGTTAACGTTGCTGAGCCCCACATCAGGACATTCCATTCTCCTAACCTCGTCACTCAATTTGCTGGTCGTTAATTTGGGACCAAAAATGTCTTTGCGTGAACATGTCGTATGTATAGAGAGCTCCTAAAAACTGGGAATATTATTTCGAACTAGAAAAATTTCTCCCTCTACAAAACTGTTAATCTATATCCGATATATCTTTTTTTATATAAAATACGTATGTTCTCTGGCCAAGTTATAGGATGTATTTTATTACGTAAGGTAACATAAGAAATATGTAGTGACGATAATAGTGAATCAAGACCACGCGAGCGGAGCCGCGGGCACGGCTAGTCTATAATATATATAAAATGCAACGTCTGTTTCTCTGTCCGTTAGTGCGCTTATCACTCGAGAACCACTTATCCGATTTACTTGCTTTTTTTTTCAAATATACATATGTTCTCTGACCAGGTTATAGGATATATTTTATTACGTTAGGTAACATAAGGAATAAGAAATGACGATAATAGTGAATCAAGTCGGAAAAAAGTTTAGCGCTTATGACTTGAGAACCATTATCCGATTTACAAATTTGTTTTAATCTATATATTTGTTCACTGGCAAGCTAATCTATAATCTTCTATAATATATATAAAATGTAATGTTTCTCTGTCCGTTAGTGTGCTTATCACTCGAGAACCACTTATCCAATTTACGTGCTTTTTTTTAAAACATACATATTTTCCCTGGCCAGGTTATAGGATATATTTTATTACCTTAGGTAGCATAAGGAATAAGCAGTGACGATAATAGTGAATCAAGTCGGAAAAAAGTTTGCTGCTAGTGCGTTCTCTTGCAATACACTGCCTAAACCATTAAATATGGAACAATATCAAGTATCAAAGAATATAATATATATAAAATACAACTTCTCTCTGTCTGTCCCTTAGTGCGCCTATGACTTGAGAACCACTTATCCAGTTTATATCTTTTTTTTTAATTCATACATTTGTTCTCTGGCCAGGTTATCCATAATCTTCTATAATATATGTACCATCTAAAATGCAACGTCTCTCTGTCTGTTTGTCTGTTTGTTCGTTAGTGCACTTATCACTCGAAAACCACTTATTAGATTTACGTGCTTTTTTTTTAAACATACATATGTTTTGTGGCCAGGTTATAGGACATATTTTATTACGTTAGATAACATAAGGAATAAGCAGTGACGATAGTGAATTACGCCGGAAAAAGTTTGCCGCTAGCGCGCTCTCTTGCAATACACTGCCAAAACCATTAAATATGAAACAATATCATGTAGCAAAGAATATAATATATATAAAATGCAACGTCTCTCTGTATGTCTGTCCGTTAGTGCGCTTATCACTCGAGAACCACCTATCTGATTAACGTGTTTTTTTTAGAGTTATACATGTTTTCTGGCCAGGTTACAGGATATATTTTATTACGTTAGATAATATAAGAAATAAACAGTGACGATAATAGTGAATCAAGTCGGAAAAAAGTTTGTCGCAAGCGAACTCTCTTGCAATACGGTGCCTAAACCGTTAAATATCATGTAACAAAGAATACAGTAAAACGCAACATCTCTCTGTCTGTCTATCTGTCGGATATGGTGCTTATCATTCGAGAACTACTTAACCGATTTAAGCGTTTTTTTTAAATTCATAACTTAATATTTATCAAAAAAAAATCTATAATATATATAAAATGCAACGTCCCTCTGTCTGTCTCTCTGTCCGTTAGTGCGCTTAGCACTCAAGAACCATTTATCCGATTTACATGTTTTTTTATAAAATACATATGTTCTCTGGCCAGGTTATAAGATATATTTTATTACGTTAAGTAACATAAGGAATAAGCAGTGCTAGTTCTAGTTCTGTATAATGCTCAAATTCCACCAACGATGGAATAGTGCTTCCATATTTGAGATTCTGCTCCCAAACATACACTGCATTTTTAGGACTAGATTCAAAACTCACCAGTAATCTCGATTCCTTGGAACATCGAAGAACGGTTGGCGACTTGAGTTTATTCTACAAGTATTTTAATGGGAAGTGTTCGATGGATGTAGTCCGCTTAATTCTTCCAGAGTGATCCCTGCTAGAAATACACGTCGCGCTAATATTTCACATCCGTATGAGGTTTAGCTTGTCACTCCTTGTACAACTCTTTTCAACCAGTGTTTTATATGGAGAACCTCATCCCTTACGAATAATTTGTTCAGGACTGTGTTTCCCACCGAGTACAATTTGCAGCGGTTGAACCAACGTGAATCGCTTTTTCCGCACACGCGTAGCTCCTGTAACGCTTTAGGGATGTCTCTGCATCACGATTGCTAAATCCATTAAAAAAAATAATAAAAAAATAAGAATGAACCACTGTTAAAGACTTATATTTCCTACTTAGTATCTCCATATTGTCTAAACTAACCCAAACTGATGCTGTCCGATACTACCCCTCGCGCCATATTACTGAATTTTACCCTACATTTTCTTAAATTGGATGCAATGACTCAGCAACATTATTAATATTAAAAGCTTTGTTTTGTTTTCTTAATTAAAATATTGTTCTCGTTTGTACTATTAAATTGTAAAAATTTTGTACGAACAAGGGATGGATTAAAACTTTGTACAGGACTTTATGCTAAAGTCGAAACTTCATTTAGAAATTTAAAACTTAATTACGTTTTTAGTAGTTGGTTCCTTATTTCATTATTCATGAAGCAAATAAAACGCATCAAAATAAAGTAACTTTAGCTATAGGGTGTTGATATTTTATACAATACACAGTGAGAAATGCAGGATAGCCAAGATAGAATTTATTTTGTCTTTAAAGATGCCATCATCATCATCAGCTTATACTGTCCACTGCTGGACGAAAGCCTCCCTCAAGTCTTGCCACTTTTTTGTGTTCAGGGCCGCTTGTACCCAATTTCCAGCCATTTTTTGAAATTATCAGTCTATCTACTTGGTGGTCTACCTCTACTCTGATAGGCTTCGGATTTTCGTCGCCACTCTATGATTCTCTTTGTCCATCGTCCATCCTTAAACCTAGCAACATGCCCAGTCCAGTTCCATTTAAGATGTAGAAAGAATTTGACTGCATCTTGTACCCCCGTTCTCTTCCTGATAATGTAATTTGGGATATGATCTCTAAGAGTAACACCTAACATTGACCTCTCCATCTTTCGTTGCATGACACATATTTTATTGTTGTTTTTCTTCGTCACTGTGAGAGTATTGGCTCCGTACGTAAGAACGGGGAGTATGCATCTGTCAAATACTTTTCTTTTTACATAGGCCAGTTTGCCATATGCAGCAGAGGAGAGACCTATTCGCCGCTGAATTTCATGTGTTTGGTTATCTCATCCTATGCTGATTTCGGTATCTCTACGTTATACAGTGTTTTATAGTATCGCTTAATACAAGATTTGTCATAAACTGGGTCTTGGATAGATTGATCTTTAGACTAACCTTTCCTGAAGCTTCCTGAAGCATGTATAGCATAGTTTGTGCTTCTTGTCGACGAAACAGAGGTGATTTAAATTTTCACTGTCAATGTTAAATCCCATTCTTTCCCAGTTTATTGATTTTAGAATACTTTCTAGAAATGTTACGAAAAGCTTGGGTGAGAGCGTATCACCCTGCCGCACTCATCTTTCGATTCGAAATTTGCTCTTGGATTGATTGGTTTGTGTTTCATCATGAGCGGTGGCATTTTTATATATGTATTTAATTACACTGGAATATCGATTATCAATTCGACACTCAGCAAGCTCTTCCAAAGGTATCTGCTGATTGAGAGAATCAAAAGCCTTTTCGAAGTCCACAAATATGAGTACAAGAGGCTTATTATATTCTATACATTTTTCAATGAGGATTTTAACTGTAAGCAGATGGTCGTTTGTTTCATACCCCGAGCGAATTTAAGAAGTAATTGATATGAAATGATAAGTTCAATAGTGGGTCAGTAACACACAGTAAATTACTGAAGTGTCATCAAAACACCGAAGATTAAAAACAAGAGCTAAAATTTGGAATGAGGCCGGATGGATCTGCAGTGATTAGTTACGACAAGAGTTGACGTAAAAACTTTTCCCTTATTTTATGCATAGTTTACGTCTTTGTTTAAATTTCATATTTTATACGTTATTAAGCAATGAAAAGGTACATTGTGTCAGAGTGCTGGAGTATATAAAGGAAAATAGAAAATTCTGAGAAAATATAGTCGACAGGTATGTACCTCATAACTTTCACGAAGTAACAATCTTAAATATGGTCATTGAGTGTAGCAAAACTAAAAGTGATTTTATTTTTGAGTTTTTTTCCATTCACGAAATCGATACAATGAAAATACGAAAAGTAATAATTTTTTTGGCATTTCCAAAGATATATTTAGTTTTTTTTCACAGGTATATATGGAAAAAAGAATTTTATTGAAGTAACTCCCCTCCCAGTTGAGTTTTTTAGTCCCTATAAATAATTGTTGCTTAAAATCAGTTAAAAAATGCCTTCAAGACTCAAAACAATTGTTTAAAACATATTTGTCATACTTTATTTACAAAATATGATGTGGATCATCCGAATTCACGGAAAATCCCAACTTTGCTGCTATTCAACTGCAGAGTCCACAAGACCTGCACATTATAGCGCTAGTTTAGACCTCAGAGACAAAAGATCTTTCTTAGATGAAAGTGTCTTTGAGGCAAAAGATTTTTTAGATAAAAAAAAACAACTCAAGGTACGCTAGAGTAGGTATATTAGTATAGACGGTAGCTATGTCAAATATTTTTTAAGCTCTGCGAGGTAATAAGATATTCTCGAATATTTTTAAACGAATTATTCAAAGGGATGCTCTAATGACATCGCTTATCAGGCGATAACTCTGAGGTCCTTACCATTTTTAGGACTTGTAATAAAAGTCGACTTCTGCCAGTCTGCAAGTATATGTCGAGAATCGTTAAGTTGAATAAAAGCACAAGTTGCTGTATAGTATATTGACTAGTTTTAAATTTCGTGACACAATTACCTTTCATGTTCTTTACTGCACGCCCTAAATCATTCATAAATTTCTGGTTGGAGATGAAACATCTTAACTGAAAATTATTATTTTTAGTTATTTTAAAACCAAAATAACCGGTCAAATGCAAGTTGAACTTGCACAATTAGTGTTTCGTACGTTAAATGCTTCTAAAATAAAAAATTTTGTTACGGTGGTACAAAATGATCAGTGACTTCACAAAACACACCCCAAATGAGTTTTCAACAAAGTTTGTTTCCAATCTTTACTGAAAACTGATGACCTTAAAATTTTTGTTTTTTTTATATACCAGATAAATTACACAAGTCTGCAAAAAAAAAAATGAGAGCTGTTTTGGTTTTTTTGAGTAATTCTTATGTTTTTGGATGTACTGAATCCGAAAATGACTTTCATTTTGTCATAGAACGTCACGTTTTCTGACAATGTAGGTATCTATGTTAAACAAGTTATCATCTTAAAAGATAAAAGACTAAAAAATTTTTTTTTAATTTATAATTGCGTAACAAAACTTATTTTTTTATCTAAAATACATTCATTAGTAAGCACTAAACACATTTCTTTTTCCCAGTGAGACTCCTTTTGGTGCATTTTCGCTTGTAGGAAGCATCTGGATGGTCTCTCTGAAGCGTCCAACAGTAGTCTGCCATCATTGAGACGCACCATCTTCCCTGGTATCTTTTTTCCATCTCCTTAATATCTTGGTAAAATCGTTCACCTGGCTCTTCACTCAGATCTCCTAAATTTTCTGGAAAGTAGTCGAGGTGGGAATGAAGAAAATGTACTTTTAAACTCATTAGGCAACCTAAAGCTTGAAATGCTTTTAACATTCTTTTGACGATTTGTTTGTAGTTAGGGTCTTTGTTATTGCCTCAAAATTTCTCTATGACCTCTTTAAAGGCAATCCATCCTTCTCTTTGAGGATCCGTCATGGCTGTGATGAATTGTGGATCAGCCATAAGCCGTCTAATATCTAGTCCAACGAAAACACCTTCCTTCAACTTTGCCTCCGAGAAGCCTGGAAACTTTTATATTAAGTATTTGAAGCAATTTCCATCTCTTGGAAGTGACTTTACAAATTGCTTCATCAATCCCAGCTTTATGTGAAGCGGTGGTAGAAGAACTTTATGAGGAGGCACCAAAGTTTCATGCAGGACGTTCTTTTCGTCAACTTTAAGCTCCCTCGGAGGCCAACACTTTTTGGTCCAGTGATTTGCTCGGTCTCTACTATCCCATAGACACAAAAAGCAAGGGAATTTGGTAAACTCAGATTGTTGTCCGAGCAACATGCCCAAGATTTTTAAATCGCCGCACACTTGCCAACCGTGGTCTTTATATTTTAATTTGCAAAGAACCAATTCCAAGTTCTTGTAGGTTTCCTTGAGGTGTACGGAATGACCGACAGGAATGGAAGCATAGAAACCGCCATTGTGAAGCAGAACTGCTTTAAGGCTTCTTTTTGAAGAATCTATGAAAATACGCCACTGTGCTGGGTCGTATGAGATCTTAAATGTATCCATCAAACCTTCAATATTGGTACAATAAACCAACTCGTCCTCTTGGGCAAAGTAGGAAGTGAACTACTTCTCACAATATCTAAACCAGGAGGAAGACACTCCCGGCAGAAGTAAGTTCCTGCTTTTGAGCCTTGATCCAAGCAACTCAGCAGCGTTTTTGGGAAGATTCAAGTCTCTTACCAAATCATTTAGCTCGCCCTGGGAAAACAATTTCGGATGCTGTCATCTTCAAATTGAAAACTTGATTTGTCATCGGGTTCAGGTACAGCACCATCTTCGTCAGAACTTGGAATCTCTTCCAAGGTAGCAGGGGCCTTGGGCACTGGTATTTCGGTCCCATGAGGGATGGGACGAATAACTGATTGCAGATTGGGGTATGAAATGGACTGCTTCCATTTTGAATTATACCCTTTCACATTACACGAACAAAAGTAACAATCATCACTATGGTTCTTTTGCTCGCGCCATACCATAGGAATCGCATATCGGAAAGCTTTTTTCTTGCCCTTAAACCAATTTCGAAGGTCTTCAACACATCGTTTGCAGACTTTATGAGGTGCCCAAACTTTATCCTGATCTCCAAGTTTTAAGCCAAAATACGTGAAGTATACTTTTTTTACAAAGTCCGTAATATTAAGTTGTTGCTTTAATACCATATATTCGCCACAATATAACAGAAACTGTCAGACAAATTCACGCACTTCCGCACAGATGACATTGCACTATATTGAACCAAGATCTATAAAACAATGACGAGTTAACACGTAATTGTACCGCGTCACTTTCTACACTATCGGAGCGCGCACGTTCTGGTTACAACGTTTATGTTTGTTAATTTAGCTCACACAGGGCGTTCTTTATTTAGAAAGTAATGATAGTTATGGCCTGTATACATTTAAAAACAGTAATCAAAATAAAATTGTACCTATTTATTTATGAGTTCAAGTTAGCCCAAAAAAACCCTTTTTTATAATAAAATTTTGCGTTTTGCAAAATAACTTGACGTTCTGGAATTTTTTGAGTATTTTTTTAGTTTTCAGAACACCTAAATACATAGAAATCAGTTGAAAACATCCAGACAGCATTTTTGTTGCAGACCTGTGTTATTAAAGGTAATGCACTCGTGATAATTTTCATTCAATCTATACCCCGTGGAGAATATTCCAGAATTTTTTCAAAATTTTTTGATCAGTACTTTTCGAGATAAGGTAGGGGGACAGCCATTTTTCGCGATTTTTTAAAAATAATACAAAGAAAATTGTGCGCAAGTATTACATTATATATATATATATATATATATATATATATATATATATATATATATATATATATATATATATATATATATATTTACTCGTGTTTTCACAAGCTTTCATTTGACAACACACTCGATGACCTAGTTAAATTTTTTTTCTCGTCCTATTTCACCCGTCAAAACTTACCCCTTTAGTCAAAATTTAGCTTTTAAAACTACACGGCTCTGATGAGGTCATCAATTCCTATATTAGTACCAAATTTCAACTTTCTATGTCAAATAGTTTCGGAGAAAATCGGGTGTAACAGACAGACAGACAGATAGACAGACAGACACCGAAGTGATCTTATAAGTGTTCCGTACGGAACACTAAAAAGACTTTTAAAAGGGTAAAAAATTTCGTTGAAAATCATATAGGTACCTTAAATGGCATATCCTATATTCTCTATAAGAACTTAAAAGACAATAATTCTTTTTGCAGACATATCTAAAGCAAATTTTTTTTTTAAATTTTAACAGTTTATCCAACTTTAGAAACATCGATTTTCTTTGGGTCCACTATACCTTTTGTCAATTTTTTCCTAAATAATACATTAATTATAATATTTTCCTTTCGAATGTTATATTAGTGATACCCCAAATATTAATCGACTTCCCGTATCGTAAACAACACGCCACTTAATTAAATTGCAAACACAAACACTTAACCTTTAATCAAGATTCAAATTTTCATTTAATATGTATTACGTCCTTGTTAGGAGGAAACTCGGAATCTCTAAGTGCTGTTGAATTTAACGTTTAAGAGCGTTGTTATGAAGTATTAATATACAGAATGTCCCTTAACGAATGTTAAAATTTTTTGAAATGTCCATATTTCTAACTTCAGTAAAATGTTATTAGGTTTATTTTTAATATTAAAAAGCTAAGATAGACCTGCAAATAAAATAACTCAAGTTTTTTTATAATACATGTGACCATAACTATTATTTTTTTTATGGGTCTAGCACACGTGCTGCAGGGAAGACCCGAAAGCGCTACAGGAGTGTCATGTGTGTGGCGGATATAGTCAATAATTGATATTTAATTGAAAATGATTGTCGAATGTTAACTGCGAAACCGATTACCACCTGTAGGTAGAAAAT
>CM032449.1:132266763-132346763 GCA_019049505.1 Pachyrhynchus sulphureomaculatus | reverse complement strand
ATTTAATTTAGAATCTGTTTAACACTTAACAGTTTACTAACAATTTGCAATAGATTATGTTTAAACTTTAACCTAATTTTACCTTGATGAATTATTCAATTTATGTGATTATTGCTGACTACTTCTCTTCACAATCTTATTTAGATGTTTGTATTTGTATTTATATGTTATGGACTCTCGAATAAATTGGTAATGGTTTATATTTGGGATGGTCTAGTTGTCTAGTTTGTGTAATATTACGTGTTACGGTGGATATGTGTGCTTTTTATTTATAAACATTGTTAGATATTTATTCTATGTGTTGTCTTATGGTTTGCATGCTATTTATTTGGTGTAGTTCGTTGATTCTTATGTAACGTCCATTTGATGTTACGCATCTTAGTATCCTGTTTTGTGTGCGTTGTAGTCGTTTCGTTTGTGTATCATATACTGCACCATACAGGTGCGGCATACATTAGTAATGGTCTTATTATTTGTTTATAAATCATCAAATTATTTATTGGATCTATGTTATGTGTGAGTGGGGCGATATAAGTGCATAGAGATTTTGCATTGCCACGAATGTTTTTTTTTTAAATATGAGTGAAATCTTATTCTTGTGTCAATAATGACACTTAGATACTTCAGCTTATTTCTGAAGGGTATCTGAGTGTTATTTATTTTCATAGGAACAATTATCTTGTGATTTCTAAACTTTCTGGTTAGTAGTATGCCTTCACATTTTGATTCCTTTAGGTTGATTTTCTAACGTTTTAACCATGGGAGTAGTTTAGTTAAATGATTGTAGATGTGCGCTTATACTACCTTTGCATAACACGAATGTGCGTAAATGAGCGCACCATCTGCAAATAATCTTATTTTTCTGGATGGGTATTTAGGAACATCAAATATATATATAAGTTAAAAAGTTTCGGTGATAGTACAGAGCCCTGCGAGACACTTGTCTTAGTGCGTTTAGGTATTGATAAGGAATTGCCGACTCTTACTTTCAACTCTCGTCTAATTAAGTAGCTGTGTAGAAGTGTTACTATATATAATGATAGATTGTGTATTGTAAGTAATTTATATAACAAGTCGTTGATCCATACTTTCTCGAATGCTTATTGAATGTCCAGGGCAAGCGCAACGGTGTTCTGCTGATTATTTATTTTCTCTTAGATCTTTGCGCTAGCGATGATATGGAGAAAATCAATGGTTATACAAAGTATTGCATTTGAATTTAAAGGTCGAGCTAACAGCATATAAAAAATAACCAACCTGTCTGGCTCACCTAAAGCATTGAAAATTACACAAAAGTTTTCGATCAAAATACGCAGAAGAAGCTAAACAGCAATATAAAAATATTAATAATGAGCCACGAACACAAAGGAAGAAAAAAATGATGAGAATTTAAATGTTAAAGAAGAATGGAGACGGATAAGAAATATGAAGAATAACACTCAGAGCAACAGACCTTTTTTACTAGATATAAGCAAACTGAAAGAACATTATGAAATGCTTAAAGTTAAAACTAGACCTGAGTTTCCTGTAAGTATAAACAAGGTATAAGTAACGACCAAAATGAACCCTTGTACGAGTACCTTAGCAGAAATAATGAAGAATATCAGAAAAAGGAAAAATGGCCTGGTCCTTGAACCTGGCAATTTTTCGGCCGAACTAAATAAATCTGGTGGTGGTGATCTTCTTCTTAGTGCGCTGTGTCCTGATGGAGGTTGGCGATCCAAATGAATAAAATTATTTTGGAGGCTGCTGCTTTGAAGATGTCAATGGATATTCGATTGAACTATTTTCTCATGTCTTTAAGCCAGGAATTTTGTGGCCTTCCCATTGATTTTCTTCCCTCAATGATCAGCCTCAACACTTCATATCTCGGTCTTCCTTTATCTGCACGAGGTAAAGTGTTTTTCTTTTTTTGATAGTTGTTAGTAGCCCCTTCCCTTTATTTAAACGATTAAGGGTCTCGATATTTATTATCCTCCCGACTCACGATATACGCATCATCTAACGGTACACGTACATTTAAAAAAAAAAAATTCGTTTCAGTCGAGTGTCCAACTCTTACATCCATAAAATAGTACGGGGAAAATCTTATCATTCTTACCCTGACTCTAGACTAAGATCTGATCTAGCAAAACCTTGTCTTCTGTTTGTGAACGTCCTTCGTACTTGTTCTATTCTTGATCGTATTTCTTTTTTCGGGTCATACTGATCACTGATCATGCTACCCAGGTATCGAAGTGTGTACACTTGTTCAAATGTATTTTGCTTTATTAGCAAGCTCGCAGTAATGACGGTCTTAGAAAATATCATTAATTTAGTCTTGAAGATATTCATATACAACCCGTGGTCTTTGTTATGTGCAAGAATAAGGTCCATTTTATACTGAAGGCCGTTATGGCTTTCTGCTAATACGGAGGTGTTGTCGGTGTATTTAATGTTAATAATTGTGTTGGCTTTTACCCTAATTCCTTTTGTCACTCCGTCCAGCGCGTAAATGTATAGGTCAACTAATTATTCCGAAGAAATGAACTAATATCGTCTATTAACACAGTCGAGAGTGAATTGCTCACTTAGCAGGTTATTCGGGAGGATATTCCAAAAACGGTTATAAGGGAACATCGATGACCGGATTATTGGGAGCCAAAACCGTTGTAGATCAGAACGCGCTTATATTTACAATGAGTTTTTTTTACTCCGACCTTGAGAAAACGCAATCGCGGTTAGTAGCAATATAACTCATAGATCCTATGAAAACTAATGACGCTATACCAAGAAATCAACTTTTGGAGGTTCTAGAAGCTGGATGTCGTTGGTACTTGAACCGTATAATTCAAAACCTTCAAGACAATATCATATAATTCCAATAGAGAAACGAAAGACCTTAAACAAAGTTGTAGTTTATATACATTATTTTATATATATATATATATATATATATATATATATATATATATATATATATATATAAATATATATATATATATATATATATATATATATATATATATATATATAAATATATATAAATATATATATATATATATATATATATATATATATATATATATATATATATATATATATATATATATATATAAATGTAAGTGCCAGTTTAACTTGCACAATTAGTGTTCCATACGTTGATTGCCATTAAAATATAAATTTTTGTTATGAAGGTATAACACGATCAGTCACTTCACAAAACATACCCCAAATAAGTTTTCAATAAAGTTTGTTTCTAATCTTTACTGCAAAATGATGACCTTAAAATTGCTGTTTTTTTTATATACCAGACAAATAATTAAAGGTGATAATTTTCGTTCAATCTACACCCCGTGGAGAATATTCCAGAATTTTTTCAAAATTTTTTGCGATTTTTCGCGATTTTAAGTATTACATTATATATATTTTTGAACTCTGTGTTTTTACAAGCAATTTTTTTCACACCCCAAAAATAACCCCTTAAGTCAAAATTTAACTTTCAAGACTACACGGCTCTGATGAGGCCATCAATTCCTATATTAGTATCAAATTTCAACTTTCTATAGTTTCAGAGAAAATCGGATGTGACAGACAGACATACGGACAGACAAACGGACAGACGAACGGGCAGACGAACGGACAGACGGACGGGCAGACGGATGGTCAGACGGACAGACACCGAAGTGATCTTATAAGTGTTCCAGGACTAAAAAGAATAAATCCAATTGCACATCATATTCGACGTTTTTGTATTAAACAGAAGGGCTAAACCCCTTAAACATCTTTCTAAACCTATAAGAGCCTTTCTAGTTTCATCTGGCGCAAACATCGGATTCTATTTTATGTAGCTCTTTCACAGCAATTAATATCACATATCGAACTTACATACTCGTACTTGGCCTTAAGCGATGCTACGAAAGTATATTTTATCTAACTGAATACTCTTAGTGAGTATTTCCCTTAAGCCTTTAATATAAATTAAATGAAGAAAAAATTTCTTAACAAAAAATAATTAATATAAGGGTCATGTTAACAGCAAAATAAATATGGAAATAAATGGTTTTCCTTTTTGACAAATAAAACAAAAAGTAAACATATAATCAATATGTGCGCTAAGCTGGGACAAGTTAATTTCGTAAATAAAGATAATTGGAATTTTTGTTATAAAGTTTTCGCGATATCCTTTTATGGCATTAATATGTCTTGTTATTTACTGACTTTTTTAGGCAAACTGGCTATTATAAGAAAGTGATACATGTCTTGGCTATCACTTTCTTATAAATTAAACATCTTTAGTTCTCTAACTATGTTTTTATTAAGTCAATGTAAATTCTTAAACAAATATTTTGTATTTCTCATGGGCTCAGACGTCATAGTTTGTATATTATTGTATATATAATTTTGATCATTTTTTTTTCCAATAGTACAAAATATAATACAGAAAATAGAAATTTTAGTAAATATTATATGATTTACATTGTCTTCTCTCTTGAATAAATGTGGCAGAGTGATAGAAGTTTCATTAAAATGTTATAATTTATCTAACTAACTTATTTAAATTAGTTACAAGAAAAATAACAAAGAATCTGTCTATATTTGACTTGGTTACTGTCTTCTCAAGATAATATTTCTTTCAGGTCTTTATTAAGTTGAACGAGTTCCTTCTGCAGATATTTGCATGAGTAGCCGATGTTCGAGCATTCAAAATAAATGAAGAAATAAGTGTACTGTCATTTGCAAAGCTGTAGATAGATTTAGGTTATTTTCTGCATACACCTCAAATGTTCAAAAATTCGTTTTTTTATGGATTTCTATTCTCCATGCTTCTAAGAACTATTCACAAAATTTTTTTTAAGAAAATTCCATTCCATTAGAAAGTTACTGTTTATTGTATTAAAGGTGACCTGGTGTCGGATTGGGACCACTGCCTGTTTTCAGACACTGTCTGCAATATTACTCAGGCAATTTTTAATATTTTTTAAATAATGATAATAAATTCTTATAATTTAAAGTACAATAAAAATACGTAAGAATTCTATTGTATTATTCGCTTAATAACCTTTAAATTTTTTTTTTTAAATATACATATTTTTTGCAACGCCCAGGTGTATATGATCCCCTAATGTAAAGGAGAAAGAGAGTAGTTGATAGTATGGAGCCTTGAGGCACACGAGCGTTGATAGTGAAGGTATTATACAAAAATCGTCAACTGCCAGTCGTAAAACCCACACTTTGAGGAAACACGAAAGCCATAAGCAAAACCGTTCAGACATACCAAAAGAGCGTAGTCATGCCAAACACGGCCAAATGCCTTGAAAATATTAAGTGCAACCGCTCGAGATTCTCCGTAATGTTTAATTGCATTATTCCAAACATGTGTGATATAAATCAGAAGATTTGCTGCAATCAGCATCTTCTAAGAAGGATTTAATATTATTAGCTTCTATCGGTATGGTATGTCTGAAAAGTTCTGTTTGTGTCTCTTATGTTTCTTCAGAGAGAGTTCTTTACGAGTGGCAGTCGACGGATATATTTCTAACATCTTCACTATCAACGCCGGTGTGCCCCAAAGCTCCATAGTATCTCCTACTCTCTTTCTCATTTACATTAACGATCTGCTGGAAAACGCTGGGAATTCAATCTACAGCTTTGCAGATGACAGTACGCTTATCTCTTCATTCACTTTGAACGCTCAGACATCGGTTACTGAGACGAATATCCGCCGACAGCGGGAAGTCGTTCAACTTAACAAAGATCTGGAACAAATTCTACCTTGGGGTAACAATAACCAAGTGGAATTTATCGCTACAAAAACCCAGGCGGCAGTTTTTTCTAAAAAAGTTAACGTTGCTGAACCCAACATAGTTATAGTGGGCCACTCCATTCCCCTAACATCGTCACTCAATTTGTTGGGCGTTAATTTGGGAGCCAATATGTCCTGGCAGGAATATGTCGCAGGCATAGCAAGGAAAGCTTCTCAAAAGTTGGGAATATTATTTCGAACCAGAAAGCTTTACACTCCACAACAACTGTTAATTCGTTACAAAGCTCAAATTTGACCAACTGTGGAATACTACTCCCATGTTTGGGGCTCCGCTCCCAAACATACATTGCATTTGTTGGATTCTATTCAGAGAAGAGCTGTTCGTCTGGTTGGAGACCCGGAACTGACCGGGGGCATTGATTCGCTGAAACATCGAAGAACGATTGGCGATTTGAGCCTATTCTACAGGTGTTTTCATGGAAAGTGTTCGAAGGATGTAGCCCGCTTAATTCCTCCCAGAGCGGTGTATGTTAGAAATACTCGTCGCGCTAAGACTTCACATCCGTATGAGGTTCAGCTTTTTACTCCTGTACAACGCTTTTCAAGCAGTCTTTTATATGGAGAACATCATCCCTTTGGAATAATTTGCCCAAGACTGTGTTTCCCACCGAGTGCAATTGACGTGAATCGCTTTTTCCGCACACGTGTCGCTCCTGTAGAGCTTTAGGGACTTCCCTGCAGCACGTGTGCTAGACCCATAAAAAAAATGGTTTTCTTAAGTAAAGGTGACAGAAAATCTTTTGATTTATGTCACATATGTTTGGAATAATGCAATTGAATATTACAAAGAATCGCGAGTTATCAGTATCGCCTTTTCCATAATATTTAGTATTATTGGAAGCAGTGCGACTGGTCAATGGTTGTTTGGCAAGGTTTTTCGCCTTTTTTGGGTACCAATTGAACTGTAGCGTATTCCCAGGGAGAAGAAAATGTTTCCTTTCTGTAGGATAGGCTAAAAAGTCTAGAGAAAACTGGTTGCGCATTTTCGGAGTACTATGGCAGGTATTCCATCAGCGCATATATATATATATATATATATATATATATATATATATATATATATATATATATATATATATATATAAGAAAGTTTAAATATCTGAATATGAAACAATTTTATTGTAGAATGTTTTACTTGATGAAGACTTTGTAAGAAGTCGAAACGTTTAAATAAATACTTTTTAATTAACCTTCATCCATAAATAGACCAAACACCAAGAAAATATAAACCCATAGAAATATAAATTACTCAAAGGTCTAAGAAGAGCACATATTTTAAAGAAACTTGGAATATGTACGAAAATATATATATATATATATATATATATATATATATATATATATATATATATATATATATATATATATATGCGCTGATGGAATACCTGCCATAGTACTCCGAAAATGCGCAACCAGTTTTCTCTAGACTTTTTAGCCTATTCTACAGAAAGGAAACATTTTCTTCTCCCTGGGAATATGCTACAGTTCAGTTGATACCCAAAAAAGGCGAAAAGACCTTGCCAAACAACCATTGACCAGTCGCACTGCTTCCAATAATACTAAATATTATGGAAAAGGCGATACTGATAACTCGCGATTCTTTGTAATATTCAATTACTTTATTCCAAACATATGTGACATAAATCAAAAGATTTTCTGTCGTCTTTACTTAAGAAAGCCATTTTTTTATGGGTCTAGCACACGTGCTGCAGGGAAGTCCCTAAAGCTCTACAGGAGCGACACGTGTGCGGAAAAAGCGATTCACGTCAATTGCACTCGGTGGGAAACACAGTCTTGGGCAAATTATTCCAAAGGGATGATGTTCTCCATATAGAAGACTGCTTGAAAAGCGTTGTACAAGGAGTAAAAAGCTGAACCTCATACGGATGTGAAGTCTTAGCGCGACGTGTATTTCTAACATGCACCGCTCTGGGAGGAATTAAGCGGGCTACATCCTTCGAACACTTTCCATGAAAACACCTGTAGAGTAGGCTCAAATCGCCAATCGTTCTTCGATGTTTCAGCAAATCAATGCCCCCGGTCAGTTCCGGGTCTCCAACCAGACGAACAGCTCTTCTCTGAATAGAATCCAACAAATGCAATGTATGTTTGGGAGGCGGGGCCCCAAACATGGGAGTAGTATTCCACAGTTGGTCGAATTTGAGCTTTGTAACGAATTAACAGTTGTTGTGGAGTGTAAAGCTTTCTGATTCGAAATAATATTCCCAACTTTTGAGAAGGTTTCCTTGCTATGCCTGCGACATATTCATGCCAGGACATATTGGCTCCCAAATTAACGCCCAACAAATTGAGTGACGATGTTAGAGGAATGAAGTGGCCCGCTATAACTATGTTGGGTTCAGCAACGTTAACTTTTTTAGAAAAAACTGCCGCCTGGGTTTTTTTTGTAGCGATAAATTCCACTTGGTTATTGTCACCACCCCAAGGTAGAATTTGTTCCAGATCTTTGTTAAGTTGAACGACTTCCCACTGACGGCGGTTATTCGTCTCAGTAACCGATGTCCGAGCGTTCAAAGTGAATGAAGAGATAAACGTACTGTCATCTGCAAAGCTGTAGATTGAGTTCCCAGCGTTTTCCAGCAGATCGTTAATGTAAATGAGAAAGAGAGTAGGAGATACTATGGAGCTTTGGGGCACACCGGCGTTGATAGTGAAGATGTTAGAAATATATCCGTCGACTGCCACTCGTAAAGAACTCTCTCTGAAGAAACATAAGAGACACAAACAGAACTTTTCAGACATACCATACCGATGGAAGCTAATAATATTAAATCCTTCTTAGAAGATGCTGATTGCAGCAAATCTTTTGATTTATATCACACATGTTTGGAATAATGCAATTAAACATTACGGAGAATCTCGAGCGGTTGCACTTAATATTTTCAAGGAATTTGACCGTGTTTGGCATGACTACGCTCTTTTGGTATGTCTGAACGGTTTTGCTTATGGCTTTCGTGTTTCCTCAAAGTGTGGGTTTTACGACTGGCAGTTGACGGATTTTTGTATAATACCTTCACTATCAACGCTCGTGTGCCTCAAGGCTCTATACTATCAACTACTCTCTTTCTCCTTTACATTAGGGGATTATATACACCTGAGCGTTGCAAAAAATATATGTATATTTAAAAAAAAAATTTAAAGGTTATTAAGCGAATAATACAATAGAATGGCCATTATGTATTTTTATTGTACTTTAAATTATAAGAATTTATTATCGTTATTTAAAAAATATTAAAAATTGCCTGAGTAATATTGCAGACAGTGTCTGAAAACAGGCAGTGGTCCCAATCCGACACCAGGTCATCTTTAATACAATAAACAGTAACTTTCTAATGGAATGGAATTTTTTTAAAAACATTTTGTGAATAGTTCTTAGAAGCATGGAGAATAGAAATCCATAAAAAAAAAGAATTTTTGAAAATTTGAGGTGTATGCAGAAAAGAACCTAAATCTATCTACAGCTTTGCAAATGACAGTACACTTATTTCTTCATTTATTTTGAATGCTCGAACATCGGCTACTCATGCAAATATCTGCAGAAAGAACTCGTTCAACTTAATAAAGACCTGAAAGAAATATTATCTTGGGAAGACAGTAACCAAGTCAAATATAGACAGATTCTTTGTTATTTTTCTTGTAACTAATTTAAATAAGTTAGTTAGATAAATTATAACATTTTAATGAAACTTCTATCATTCTGCCACATTTATTCAAGAGAGAAGACAATGTAAATCATATAATATTTACTAAAATTTCTATTTTCTGTATTATATTTTGTACTATTGGAAAAAAAAAATGAACAAAATTGGTAATATCTTGTAGATATCAATAATATACAAACTATGACGTCTGAGCCCATGAGAAATACAAAATATTTGTTTAAGAATTTACATTGACATAATAAAACATAGTTAGAGAACTAAAGATGTTTAATTTATAAGAAAGTGATAGCCAAGACATGTATCACTTTCTTATAATAGCCAGATTGCCTAAAAAAGTCAGTAAATAACAAGAAATATTAATGCCATAAAAGGATATCGCGAAAACTTTATAACAAAAATTCCAATTATCTTTATTTACGAAATTAACTTGTCCCAGCTTAGCGCACATATTGATTATATGTTTACTTTTTGTTTTATTTGTCAAAAAGGAAAAACATTTATTTCCATATTTATTTTGCTGTTAACATGACCCTTATATTAATTATTTTTTGTTAAGAAATTTTTTCTTCATTTAATTTATATTAAAGGCTTAAGGGAAATACTCACTAAGAGTATTCAGTTAGATAAAATATACTTTCATAGCATCGCTTAAGGCCAAGTACGAGTATGTAAGTTCGATATGTGATATTAATTGCTGTGAAAGAGCTACATAAAATAGAATCCGATGTTTGCGCCAGATGAAACTAAAAAGGCTCTTATAGGTTTAGAAAGAGGTTTAAGGGGTTTAGCCCTTCCGTTTAATACAAAAACGTCGAATATGATGTGCGATTGGATTTATTCTTTTTAGTGTTCCTTATGGAACACTTATAAGATCACTTCGGTGTCTGTCCGTCTGACCATCCGTCTGCCCGTCCGTCTGTCCGTTTGTCCGTTCGTCTGCCCGTTCGTCTGTCCGTATGTCTGTCTGTCACATCCGATTTTCTCTGAAACTATAGAAAGTTGAAATTTGATACTAATATAGGAATTGAAAGTCTTGAAAGTTAAATTTTGACTTAAGGGGGGGTTTTGGGGGGTGAAAAAAATTGCTTGTAAAAACACCGAGTTCAAAAATATATATAATGTAATACTTGCGCACATTTTCTTTGTATTATGTTTAAAAAATCGCGAGTCTCCACGGGGTGTAGATTGAACGAAAATTATCACCTTTAATTATTTATCTGGTATATAAAAAAACAGCAATTTTAAGGTCATCATTTTGCAGTAAAGATTAAAAACAAACTTTATTGAAAACTTATTTGGGGTATGTTTTGTGAAGTAACTGATCGTGTTATAATCTCATAACAAAAATTTATATTTTAAAGGCAATCAACGTATGGAACACTAATTGCGCAAGTTAAACTGGCACTTAACCGTTTTTTTTTTTTTAAATTTAAATATAAAACTAAAGCCGCCAAATTACTGAGAAATTTTAGTTCTTTGATCGGTGTAATTTTATTTTCTATTCTTCGCCGCAAGAGCAAACCTGAAAATCGACAGTTATCAACGACCGATCTGAAACTTTTTAATCACTCGGCTAAGAATTTTGAGATTATGTTTAGCTAAAATCCGTTGATAGAATTACATGATTGAAAGTAAAATGTCCAAAAAATATAGTCATTTTGTTGGTTTACTTATTACGAGTACTTTGTTTCTTGTAACACAGAACCGTACCTGCCTATATGTATATACAGTATAAGTATAACTTCATTACTAACCTAGAAAACAAAAACCGGTCAAGTGTAAGTTGGACTTGAGCAATTAGGGTTTCGTACCGTGATTGCTTTTAAAATACAAGGAAATCTTTACCTAAGCTAAGTTAATTATATCCCTGATATCTTAAGATCCAATATATATTTTCACGTTTTTTCTTAGTCAATAATGTATTGTTATAGCCTTTTAGCTACCTTATAGCCAATAAACCAACCTAGCTCAATCTTGTAATAAAAGTGTAAAACAAATATTTACTACCTAAATATTTGTTTACATATAAACAAATAAAATAAAACTATATCTCAGTACAAGAGCGACTCGCCACTTGGTTACAGTAATGTAAAAAAATATATTATAAAAACCTCCACTATACGTCAAGAAACATAGTTTTCATAGTTTATACCAGATATATTATCAAACGAAATGCACTCGTGATTCTTTTCGCTTAATCTACACTTTATGGAGAATATTTTTACAATTTTTTTTAAATTTTTTGATCAGTTCTTTTCGGGGGGACATCGATTTTGGTCAGTTTTTCAACAATAATACGAAGAAAAGTGTGGGCAAGTATTAAATCAAATATACTTTTGACGTCGTGTTTTCACAAACTTTCATTTGAAACCCACTCGATGACTTGGTAAATTTTTTTTCACCTTCAATTTCACTCTCCCAAAAGTAACCCCTTGAGTCGAAATTTAACTTTCAAAACTACATAGCTCTGATTGGGCTGTATTTGTATCAAATTTCAACTTTTTATGTCAAATAAGTGTGACAGACGGATAGGCGGACAGACTGTTCAAAAAATTTTGAAAAAACTATGGGATATTCTTCACGGGGTGTAAATTGAACGAAAATTATCACCTTTAATTATTCATCTGGTATATAAAAAAAACAGCAGTTTTAAGGTCATCATTTTTCAGTAAAGATCGGAAACAAACTTTATTGAAAACTTATTTGGGCTGATTGTTCTATACTTTCATAACAAAAATTTATATTTTAAAAGCAATCAACGTATGTAACACTAATTGCGCAAGTTAAACTGGCACTTGACCGTTTTTTTTTTTAAAAATTTAGATATAAAACTAAAGCCGCCAAATTACTGAGAAATTTTAGTTCTTTGGTTGGTGTAATTTTATTCTCTATTCTTCGTCGCAAGAACAAACCTGAAAATCGACAGTTATCAACGACCGATCAGAAACTTCTTAATCACACGCCAAGAATTTTGAGATTATGTTTAGCTAAAATCCGTTGATAGAATCATATGTTTGAAAGGAAAATGTCCACAAAACATAGTGATTTTGTTGGTTTACTTATTACGAGTACTTTGGTTCTTGTAACACAGAACCGTACCTGCCTATATGTATATACAATATAAGTATAACTTCATTACTAACCTATAAAACAAAAACCGATCAAGTGTAAGTTGGACTTGCGCAGTTAGGGTTCCGTACCCTAATTGCTTTTAAAATACAAGAAAATCTTTACTTAAGCTAAGTGAATTATATCCCTGATATCTTAAGATCCAATATACGAGTACATTTTCACGTTTTTTCTTAGTCAATAATGTATAATTGTTATAGCATTTTAGCTACCTAATAGCCAGCAGACCAATCTAGCTCAATCTTCTAATAAAAGTGTAAAACAAATTTTTACTACCTAAATATTTGTTTAAATATAAACAAATAAAATAAAACTATATCTCAGTACAAGAGCGACTCGCCACTTGGTTACAGTAATGTATAAAAATATATTATAAAAACCTCTACTATATCAGTACTTTTCGAGGGGACATCGATTTTGGGTAATTTTTCAACAATAATACGAAGAAAAGTGTGGGCAAGTATTAAATCAAATATACTTTTGACCTCGTGTTTTCACAAACTTTCATTTGAAACCCGCTCGATGGCTTGGTAAATTTTTTTTCACCTTCAATTTCACTCCCCCAAAAGTAACCCCTTGAGTCGAAATTTAACTTTCAAAACTACACAGCTCTAATTGGGCTGTATTTGTATCAAATTTCAACTTTTTATGGCAAATAAGTGTGACAGACGGACAGGCGAACAGACACCGAAGTAATGCCATAGTGTTAGTGTTCCGTACGGAGCATTAAAAATGAAAACTGAAAATGTATTTTTTTGTGTTATACGAATATCAAATCACAAAAATAATTGAACTCTATATTTCTATAGATATCAACATAATTAATTTTGTAGCAACTACTTTGTTTTTTTTTTAATTTAATGCACTTTAATTTAGTTATAAATGACTAACATCAAATACGCATTTATTTCTAATACTACTATCACAAATGTCAAATTTTTGGGATATGGCTTGTAAAGTTAACAGGAAATATACTTTTTGGTTGCCAATGTTTCGATCTACATATATAAAATCTTTTTCAGAGCGTTGCCTAATAAAATAATAAAGTCGAGATTTTTTTAAAACAATATACAAAGCTATTCAAATTTGGTTATAGGCATTGTTACAACACATAACTCTTCATTTTCTAATATTGTTTTCTTTTCATTAGTAAGGTTATTTTTAAAAATAATTCATTAAATTGAAATTTAAAAAAAGAATACATGGAAAAAACACTTCTAATATAATCGGTGGTGTGTCGTATAGAGGGGTCAAGGACTGCAACCCCTTTCCCCTAAGGCTTCAGCACCCTTAGCATCTCTGTCCTCTACAAAACTCGCTATAACAGTAATAAAGCCTTGTTTTTTTATTCCATTTTTTAAGCTCACTTTAAATTTAATTAAGCGACTTTGCCTGTAGCGGTTTTTTTTTTAATTCGTTTTAAGACCCACAACCCACTTATATCTGTCTTTTTAGATATAAATACAGCAGGCCTTCTGTTATTTAATTTCAAAATTTGACAATTTTTAAGAGCATAGGCTCATCTGCAAAATCCAACCGTTTCTAGCAGGCTTTTTTTTAAATAAATTGTAAAAAAAAATTGAACAGTCAGAATACGATTCTGAGGTGAAATCGTCGGATACTGCTACTTTTTTTAAAATACTCGTCTCGACGAGTACATTAAGGAAAAAATATTGGGACCCCGCCGAAAAACTGGGGCAACACCCTCAAAAATGGGAGAATTGGTCCGTTTTTTGGATTTTTTAACGTATTCTTGTAATTTTATCATAAATTTATGGAAGATAAACTAAAAATTTTGATAGATTTTGATTCTAGATAAAAAAATGAAAATTTTTTTTTGTCATTTTTATGATTAATTAAATGTACTGGCAAACTCTAAGCTAATTTTTTTTAGGTAACTCTGGATATATGTTCCACGTACATTACTTTAATTAATCCAAACATCATTTTAGCCATTTTTTACATATTAGAAATAGTTTTCACTCCTCATAATATTGATAAATTTTTACCGATTCACGTTTTTTTCTTCTGACGAATTTTTGAAACTTTTTTTCAGTGTACTACTTTATATAAAATATCAGAAAATGTTTTTTGGTCCCTAAGCTTTTATTTGAGGTACTTAAGAACTCATTTGAGCAATTTAGGCCCGGGAAAATGGCTATTTAACTTTTTTTTAATGCAAATTTACGGTTCCTTTTTAAAAAAATTATTTTATATTTTCAGTAACCAAAGTTATTTTTAATTATTATACACATGTTACTGTACATGGCGAGTGGCTGAAGAAGTCATTTGGTCCATTTAGGCTGAAAAAACTGGCCATTTTACTTCCAATTTTATGCTTTTTTTTGTTTCAAACTTACAGTTACTTTTAAAATTCTTTTTTCATAAATTTTCTCATATTTGCCGTAACGAAGATTGTTTTTATTAGTTATAAAATGATTACCATATGTCTTACAAGGACAGGCTAGAGCATTTGGGTCACTAATTTGGATGAAACTTGGTGGAGAGTCAGGTTTCACCTATACATTAAGAATCCCATTTTATGTCGTAGGAGTTTTATTTAAAGAAAATTAATTTTATTTGGCTGCATAATGTTTTGAAAAAGTAGTAATTTTTCTATTAAATAAAAAATAAATTGTTCCAACAATGCTGTCTGGATGTTTTCAACTGATTTCTATGTATTTAGGTGTTTTGAAAACTAAAAAATACTCAAAAAATTCCAGAACGTCAGGTTATTTTGCAAAACGCAAAATTTTATTATAAAAAAGGGTTTTTTTTTGGGCTAACTTGAAGTCATAAATAAATAGGTACAATTTTATTTTGATATAACTATCATTACTTTCTAAATAAAGAACGCCCTGTGTGAGCTAAATTAACAAACATAAACGTTGTAACCAGAACGTGCGCGCTCCGATAGTGTAGAAAGTGGTACAATTACGTGTTAACTCGTCATTGTTTTATAGATCTTGGTTCGATATAGTGCAATGTCATCTGTGCGAAAGTGTGTGAATTCGTCTGACAGTTTCTGTTATATTTGTGGCGAATATATGGTATTAAAGCAACAACTTAATATTACGGACTTTGTAAAAAAAGTATACTTCACGTATTTTGGCTTAAAACTTGGAAATCAGGATAAACAAACGATGTGTTGAAAACCTTCGAAATTGGTTTAAGGGCAAGAAAAAAGCTTTCCGATATGCGATTCCTATGGTATGGCGCGAGCAAAAGAACCATAGTGATGATTGTTACTTTTGTTCGTGTAATGTGAAAGGGTATAATCCAAAATGGAAGCAGTCCATTTCATACCCCAATCTGCAATCAGCTATTCGTCCCATCCCTCATGGGACCGAAATACCAGTGTCCAAGGCCCGTGCTACCTTGGAAGAGATTCCAAGTTCTGACGAAGATGGTGCTGTACCTGAACCCGATGACAAGTCAAGTTTTCAATTTGAAGATGACAGCAATCCGAAATTGTTTTCCCAGGGCGAGCTAAATGATTTGGTAAGAGACTTGAATCTTCCCAAAAACGCTGCTGAGTTGCTTGGATCAAGGCTCAAAAGCAGGAACTTACTTTTGCCGGTAGTGTCTTCCTCCTGGTTTAGATATCGTGAGAAGCAGTTCACTTCCTACTTTGCCCAAGAGGACGAGTTGGTTTATTGTACCAATATTGAAGGTTTGATGGATACATTTAAGATCTCATACGACCCAGCACAGTGGCGTATTTTCATAGATTCTTCAAAAAGAAGCCTTAAAGCAGTTCTGCTTCACAATGGCGGTTTCTATGCTTCCATTCCTGTCGGTCATTCCGTACACCTCAAGGAAACCTACAAGAACTTGGAATTGGTTCTTTGCAAATTAAAATATAAGACCACGGTTGGCGAGTGTGCGGTGATTTAAAAATCTTGGGCATGTTGCTCGGACAACAATCTGGGTTTACCAAATTCTCTTGCTTTTTGTGTCTATGGGATAGTAGAGACTGAGCAAATCACTGGACCAAAAAGTGTTGGCCTCCGAGGGAGCTTAAAGTTGACGAAAAGAACGTCCTGCATGAAACTTTGGTGCCTCCTCATAAAGTTCTTCTACCACCGCTTCACACAAAGCTGGGACTGATGAAGCAATTTGTAAAGTCACTTCCAAGAGATGGAAATTGCTTCAAATACTTAATATCAAAGTTTCCAGGTCTCTCGGAGGCAAAGTTGAAGGAAGGTGTTTTCGTTGGACCAGATTATGGCTGATCCACAATTCATCACAACCATGACGGATCCTCAAAGAGAAGGTTGGATTGCCTTTAAAGAGGTCATAGAGAAATTTTTAGGCAATAACAAAGACCCTAACTACAAACGAATCGTCAAAAGAATGTTAAAAGCATTTCAAGCTTTAGGTTGCCTAATGAGTTTAAAAGTACATTTTCTTCATTCCCACCTCGACTACTTTCCAGAAAATTTAGGAGATCTGAGTGAAGAGCAAGGTGAACGATTTCACCAAGATATTAAGGAGATGGAAAAAAGATACCAGGGAAGATGGAGCGTCTCAATGATGGCAGACTACTGTTGGACGCTTCAGAGAGACCTTCCAGATGCTTCCCACAAGCGAAAATGTCCCAAAAGGAGTCTCACTGGGAAAAAGAAATGTGTTTAATGCTTACTAATGAATGTTTTTTAGATAAAAAATAAGTTCTGTTACGCAATTATAAATTAAAAATTTTTTTTTTAGTCTTTTATCTTTTATTTTAAGATGATAACTTATTTAACATGGATACCTACATTGTCAGAAAACACTATGACAAAATGAAAGTCATTTTCGGATTCAGTACACCCAAAAACATAAGAATTACGCAAAAAAACCAAAACAGCTCTCAATTTTTTTTTTTGCAGACTTGTGTAATTTATTATTTTATTTAACAAATTAAACCTATATCATTAAAATTATTATTTTGTGCAGTAACTTTGTAGGCCACACTTAGTTCCTCAAATGAAAGCTTAGGGATTAATGAATATTTTCGGATATTTTAGATAGCAGGAAATTTAAAAAAAGTTGCTGTCTGAACAGAAAAACGTGAATCGGTAAAATTTATCAATATTATGAGAACTGAAAAATAAAACTAAAATGAAAAAATGGCCAAAATTATGTTTGGATCAATTAATGTAAAGTCCATGGAACATATTTTCAGAGTTTATTAAAAAAAATTGACTTACAGTTTGCAAGTACACCTATTTAATCATAAAAATGACCAAAAAAACGACAAAAACGGTCACTTTCTCCCGACCAGAAGGTTCAAATGACAGCCTCTTAAGTTTCTCGTTTTTTTTTATCTAGAACCAAAATCTATCAGAATTTTTAGTTTATCTTCCATAAATTTATGATAAAATTGCAAAAATACGCTAAAAGCCCAATTGTCCCAATTTTTCAGCGGTCGTTTCGTTAGTAGTTATGTAAACAAGAGGCTGTGACTGAGGATAACCTGTGGCATCGAGAGAGATCATTCTTCAGCTAGTCTAGTATAAGAAGTCCCGAAATATTTCCGATAAAATCAAAGTGGCTTAATTTCTACAAGAACTGATCAACAATGACGTGAAAGACCAGTAGTTCTCGTTCAAAAGGCCTTAAATCACCTGCGTATAGATGTATATGTTTATAGGATGATACTTGTGAGGGTGTGGTTCCGGTAAGTAGTAGTTTTTGTAACAGAAGAAGGGATCAACAATGATGTCATAGTCCGATAGCAGTTGTATTCTGTTGCAAAAAGGCCTTATCCAATCCTATGTAGGATAGTTTTCAGTAAGTTTGACAAAAAGGCTTTTTTTAAGGGTAGTTTTCAAGAGTTGTTTTTGGATGCTAAAAAACCAAAACTAAGTGGAGTAATTGAGGGGTAAATTTTTCTAAAACACTAGGGCAATAAATATTTTTTTTGTAATTAGAAAAAGCCAATTTAAGGTAACCCAGTCCTCGTTCGAAGGGGTTTGGTATGATGAAGCGGGGACGACAACACTACACCTAGTAAGCCTACAAATGAACCTTCCTTCTTATAGACTTGAATAATAATTTAAATATTAGAAAGTATACTAGCATGCACTTGAAAATCAAAGACCTAATGTTTTTATGAATTTTTATTGTAAAAAGGATGATAAATTATAAAAATATGAATTTAATATTACTAAACATTTGAATTAGAATCTTATTTTTCTTTTAATTTTATGTTGTTTTAAGTTGATAATTTAATAACATATCTGTCTTTATCCTCCAAAAGTACTTCTTCACGTTCTAAAGAGTCCCTAAGGTTTGCAAAAATTTTTTTGGTCAGTCAATTTCTGTTGTAAATCTTTATGACATTGTATTAAATAACTAGCGCACTGACGGATATCATATGTTAGGTTAGTAAAATCAATTTTTAGATTTTCAATTTCTTTTTATAATCAGCAATTAACAAATATGAAACAGTTTTTTTTTTTTTATGGGTCTAGCACACGTGCTAAGGGGAGTCCCTAAAGCCCTCCAGGAGCGGCATGTGTGCGGAAAAAGCGATTCACGTTGTTCTTGAATCGTTGTAAATTGTACTCGGTAAGAAACACACCGCTGGGCAAATTATTTTAAAGGGATGATGTTCTCCATATGAAAGGCTGCTTGAAAAGTGTTGTACGCGTAGTAGCAAGCTGAACCTCATACGGATGTGAAGTATTAGCGCAACGTGTATTTCTAACATTCACCGCTCTGGGAGGAATTAAGCGGGCTACATCCGTCGAACACTTTCCATGAAAATACTTGTAGAACAGTCAAGTCGCCAACCGTTCTTCGATGTTCCAGCGAATCAAGGCCGCTGGTCAGTTCCGGGTCTCCAATCAGACGAACAGCTCTTCTCTGAACAGAATCCAACAAATGCAGTGTGTGTTTGGGAGCGGAACCCCAAACATGGGAGCAGTATTCCATAGTTGGTTGAATCTGAGCTTTGTAAAGAATTAACAGTTGTTGTGGAGTGTAAAGCTTTCTGGTTCGAAATAATATTTCCAACTTTTCAGAAGCTCTCCTTGCTATGCCTGCAACATGTGCATGCCAGGACATATTTGCTCCCAAATTAACGCCCAACAAATTGAGTGACGATGCTCGGAGAATAGAGTACCCCGACATGACTATATCGGGTTCAGCAACGTTAACTTTTTTAGAAAAAACTGCCGCCTGGGTTTTTGTAACGTTAAATTCCACTTGGTTACTGTCACCCCAAGATAGAATTTCTTCCAGGTCTTTGTTAAGTTAAACGACCTCCTGCTGTCTGCGGATATTCGCCTGAGTAGCCAATGTCCGAGCGTTCAAAGTGAATGAAGAGATAAGAGTACAGTCATCCGCAAAGCTATCGATTGGATTCCCGGTCTTTTCCAGCGGATCGTTAATGTAAATGAGAAAGAGAGTAGGAGACAGTATAGTGTCTTTAGGCCCACCGGCGTTGATAGTGAAGGTGTTAGAAAGAAATTCGTCGACCGCCACTCGTAAACATGAGAGCCACAAACTGAAAAGTTCATACCATAAGAGCGTAGCTTAGACAACAATACATCGTGCCAAACACGGTCGAATGCCTTGGATATGTCCAAAGATGTATTACATAAGTCAGAAGATCTCCTGTTGATCTATGTTTACGAAAGCCATATTGGTGATCGCTAATAATGTTGAATCCTTCAAGAGATTTTAGAAGATGCTGATTGATAAGCTTTTCCATGATCTTAATTTATTGAAAGCAGTGTGACTGGTCGATAGTTATTTGGCAAGGTCTTCTTGCCTTTTTTAGGTATCGGCTAAACTGTGGCACATTTCCAGCAGGAAGGAAATATTCCCTTTCTGTAGGATAGGTTGAAAAGTCTACAGAAAAATGGTGTTAGTTCCCTCGTAGAGTTATTGAGAACTATGGCAGGTATTCCGTCAGCGCAGCGCCAGAAGCCTTTTTGGTGTCTAGCTTCATTAAAATACGTTTTATGATACGCTATCTGAAGACAACGGGCATCCTTGACTTCAATATGGGAATAGTAGGTGGTGTTTATCTTTGGAAATCGACAGTAGAATGTGAAACAAAGAGTTCAGCCAACAAGTTCGCTTTTTCAACAGGTATCGTTGCAATAGAATTATCTGGCCGTGTGAGTGGTAGTATGATGGATTTGGTGAAATTTTGACTAACTGCCTTAGCAACTCCCCAAAAGGACCTGGAATTGTTGGGACAAGCGAGAAGTTTGTTTCTAATTCGTTGATTGTGTGAATGCCATGTCATGCCATTGTCGGTAGCAAGATGCTTAGAAGCAACAGCTTCTTTGCATTTTCGGTCAAACCAAGGCTTGCCGTTGGAGGGACATTTCTTCGAAAAAGGGATGTAAGCTTCGATACCAGCCAAAATAACATCGGAGATCTCCCTGGCGCAGTCAGATGGGTTGTCGCATCGAAAACAAAGCAGTGTTCTGTTCTTGTTGTTATTCTCAGTATTCTATTCTAGATAAATTTGGATTGTTCTAATTAAATTTGTTTTGAATAACTGTAAATCTGATTCGAGTTTAATATTTTTCTTAAGGACAGCAATGTGTTTAGTATCATTTAACGAATTCGTTAAATCTCTGGTAACATATTCATACTTTCCAACTTTTTCCATGCATATATCATTTAGAGCAAACTCGTTATATTTACTATAATTAAATTTTTATCGTTTATTAAAAGAATCAACTAGTATGGTTTTCTTGTGACTAATGACGAGTCTAAACCACTGTTTAAAATTTGCAAAGATATATTTAATCTTTTCTTGAAGCTCTGTTATATTGCTATTGATAATAATTATGAATATGTCATAAGTAAACAAAATCATCTGATTACTTTTTTTGGTATTTAAATTACACACACACAGTGGCTTTTAAACATTCAGAGAAAATTTCAGCTCTATCATAGTAATTAATTACGCTAACCAGTATTGATGCTATATGCTATGAAACTCGTTTTAGTAATAATAATGCGCATGTTGTGTGCCCCGTAAAAATAACTATCACTCAAAAGAAATACATAGATTAGTAAAAAACATGAATAATTTAGAATTAAAATTAAAAGAGAGCTTTTAATAAAATTTATATTTTCTTCATTTTTGTTAAATCAAGATCTGAATATATATAAAACACAAAACATGATGAGACTAATTGTCATCGTTTTCAAGGAGATTGATGAATAATATCTACATAATGATAATAGAACCTGAGTTTTGACATAATGATGTAGAAACTTAAAATTTCACCGTATTAATTCTTAACATTTTTTTTTCTTCTTGCTAAATAATTTTTAATTTAGATAATCTTTCTTAGAAAATTATAAGCAGAATATCTCTTTAATTTGCGAATCGTCAAGACATTAAATTACATATCTGTCACATATCTAATAACAACTAAACATTCTCTATATTAGTTAGTTAATTTTAATCATCATAACTATAACACAACTTACAATATGGACGCGCAAAAAAATTCCAATGTTTGCGCTTATAACTCCAATTTCTATGGAGCTTTCTTCTCGTTGTTGCTTTCCAAATTCCCATATTCCCGTCGTACGTCTAATTGGTGGAATCCATTTAAATATATTTTTTCATTATCTTGAATCAGACATAACAAGTGACTCATCCAGTTAAGTTGTTTTGTTTCTGATTCCTTAATTTCGTTCTACGAGTATTTCCAACACACTTTTTCGACTGACATAAGTTTAAAACCATTTTCTTCTTCTTTATTTACCATTGCTCACTTCCATCCCTTATTTGTCCTACTATATAATTTCGGCCAATAAAACTTCCCAATGGCATTGCTTTATAAAAGCAATTTTGTCGTACAGCATTATATATATATATATATATATATATATATATATATATATATATATATATATATATATATATATATATGTATCAATCGGTTTTATAACGTCTTCCGTCTTCGGATGCCTAATTTCCACTTCTCCCGGTTTCTCCATCCCTCCTCCTCCAGATCTCTCTCTAGTACTTCCTTGTTGATTCCTGCTCTCCAGCTTTGGCGTGGTCTTCCTCGCTTTCTTTTTCCATGAGGGTTCCAATTTAAAATCTTTTTAGGCAGTCGGTCTTGTGACATTCTCTGTACATGTCCATACCATACCAACTGTTGGGTTCTGATTTCGTCCACTATATCGTGCTTTATTTCTAAAGCTCGCCTTATCGTGTCATTTTGGTATGCGGTCTTTTCTGGATGCTCGTCTCCAGAAATCCATTTCTGTAGCTTTTAGTATATTTTCTGTTCTTTCCTTTAATGGCCACACCTGGGAGCTGTAAGTTATTATACTTTTCACTATTGAGTTGTAAATTCTCTTCTTATTTTCAATGGTTATGTTTTTGTCCCATAGTATACTATTAAGCATTGCAATCGCTTTTCTTCCTTGGATATTCCTCTCGAATATTGCTTCTTCCAGTGTTCCGTCCCTAGATATTCTCGTTCCCAAATACTTATAACTGGCACAGTGTTTGATGGTGTCCTGTGGCCAGTTTCAAGTCCTGCTGTTGTCCTCCGACGCACATGTACTCGGTCTTTTTAATATTGACTTCTAGGCCCCATTTTTTCATATTCATCCATAAGTTTTCGTGTCATGTATTCCATATCATCGATGTCCTGAGCGACTACTACCTGGTCATCTGCGAATGATAGCGTGTACAATGTAGTATCGTCATCCAGTGGTAATCCCATACTGCTGCATTTCCTTTTCCAGTTCTTCAGTGCACTCTCCAAATAGATTTTAAATAGCGTTGGGGATATACAGCAGCCCTGTTTGAGACCCTTTGTGACCGGGAACCCTGTTGTTATACCATATTTGGTTTTTCACACTACTTGCGTCTTGGTATAAGGATTTTTACGGCTTTAATTATTTCGGTGCTTACATTACTCTGTTGTAGTGTTTCCCACAATCTCATTAGGGGCACGCTGTCGTAGGCCTTTTTTAGATCAACAAACAAGACATGGACTTCCTGATCAAATACGGTTTCCTTTTCTAGGATTTGTGTCAGTGAGAAGAGATGGTCTATTGTGGATCTTCCTGCTCTAAAGCCTGCCTGTTCTTCAGCTTCTACGCCCGCGTATTCCGTTTCTATTCTATTTTTAAGTATTTTTCCGTATATTCTGCTAATAGATCCTGTAACCGTTATTCCCCTATAGTTATCGCAATTATTTGTGTCTGCTTTCTTATGAATTGTTGATATGTATGATATTTTCCATTCCTCGGGTACTTCTGATGTGTTAATGCATCTTTGGAATAAGTTCCTCAAAGCGCTAAATAGCTTTTCAGCTCTCCTGGGATGTTTCCTGGTCCTGTCGTACAGCATTAACTACATATTAATTTATTATTTTATTCACAGAAAACATGTTTAATCTAAGAAAATATTTTAGTACATACAATTTTATGGCCGTTCTTTTTATGTACTCTGAGAAGAGCTACCGATAGTAGATCTTCAGTGGAGAAAAGTTAAAAGTTAAAAACAGCATGTTGGTTAGAATCTCTCCAAATTTACTTTTAATAAAATATAGCCGGTTTACCCTAGGGTAAAACAACTCTATGAAATAATAATATATAAAATCTCTCCACCTACGGTGTTTTGTTTTATTTACCCTTGTCTTTTCCTATAAGCAAGCTTGTTTAAATAAAAACAATACATTGGAGTGTTACTTTTCTTTCACTACAGTAATATTATGTCGAAATAAATTAGATATGAAAAAAATATCTTTTTTTTTTTTAGTGCAAGACTTGTTAAATATTGTGCTTTAACCAGCAAAAATTTAGATATAATCATTATCTAACACCTTCTACATTATATCATCTCATGACAAGCTTTTTATAAATCGACAAGAATAGGTAACACTGGATCTCTAGAATTATAAACAAACGGAAGTAATTGGACTCTAACTTTGGCGTTGTTCATTTTTTATGTCGATAGCAAATTGTGTAACAAGTTTTGATAGTGACTTTTCATAAATATTTCTATCCTTTATCTGCACATATGCACATATCTAGCTTTAAGATATCATGTATAGTCTGTCGAGTAAGAACGTGTCCGCGATAATTCATTTTTGGTAGATGCGATTCTAGTGATTCGACAAAAAATTAGTAGAGGGAACCCTTGTCTACGACGCATTTTAGTAAAAGTATCAGTCGACTTCGAACTTTCGTCGAAATTGAGTAAAATCCAAAATGAGTCACTTGTTTGCGCGTTGATTCGAGGCAGTCTTTTTTGGTTCACATCCCAAGGGGTCTAAAATGACACATTCCGCGGCCAGTGAATATATTAAAAAGTCGATGTCGTTTGTGAAGAAGTGGATGAATTGTTTTAATGGGACGAAAAATGTCGACGAGTTGCCAAAACGTGTCTCGGTAGGCAAAGTCATTCCGAAAGTCGAAAAACGAATCGTGTCTTTGTTTTCATGGGACCACTCGACAACATCTTTGTGCTCATGATGTCAAATTCCGAAGCACGTTGGAGAAACCTATTTCCAGATAAGCAGGAGAGAAAACAACAAACAGTAAAAATATGAAATATATTAAGACAAACTAAACAACTGATGATAAATTATATTTTGAATTAAATAAAATTGCGAGAAAGGACATATGGTAGACAATTAAATAAAAAAAGTTTGCAAGTATTAGATCGGAAATTAATCACGAACATCAATATTGTTAATTACCCGAAAAATAAATAGTAACAAATGATAGGAAAGAGTGGTATTGCATAAGAAAGGTGATAAAATAGAGCAGAGGTTTCAGAAAACAACATAACACCCTGGATCATATACGGTCAATTCGAGATATCATTGAAAATATCTGAGAATATAACAAAGACTTATATTGATTTTTATAGACTATCACAAGGCCTGTGTCTCAATCAAAATCTGGGTGTTATAAAATTGCCTTGTGGATTCGGGGTACAGCGAACTCATTGAAAACATTCATAAAAAAGTAACCTGCATTATGAAACTACATTTAGAAATTATTACAAAAACTAAACTTGGAAATTTCTGATATACATACCGAAGAATAAAAATTAAACCCATATGCAAACAATGTAGAACCTAATACAAGGGATCACTTGAAACTACAGAAAATGGTGGATAAGATACTAGAGTGGCCCTCACAATCGCCGGATGCCAACCCTACTGAAAACGTTTGGTCCCTCGTAAAAAAAAAAATTAGAGAAGAGACTCAGTTGCAGAAAATCTCGTCGACCGCATATCTCGAAGATGTGAGGCGATTATTGATGCAGGAGGCGATTGAACAACTTACTAAGGAAATTATGCTTTTATTAGCACACCAAAGATTACATTAATGACAATAAATGTTCCCAAAACATATTTTTTCAAGAATACGAGCGGTCGGTTCTTAACACGTAGGCTGAAAAGTTTTTGATCTGACACACAGACGTCGCCTTTTTCAAAAAATCCATATGACTTTTAGGAAGTACCATCCTTCGAACGATACATGTCAAAATACCATGACATTTCGATGATTAGTTTATAAGTTGCAGTGGTTTTAGTGACTCCACTTTAGATATTTTCAAAACAATGGAAAAAATCGGATTTCGTGTGTTGATTAAATAATGTTTTTTGAAGGGAAAAAATACCGTTCCAGCAAAACAACAGCTTGATAAGTGTTACGGGGACTCTGCCCCTGGAAAATCACTCATCATTTACTGGTATGCTGAATGTAAATACGGTCGTACAGACACAAATGATGCTGAACGATTTGGACGCCCAAATGAGGTGGTTACACCGGAAAACATCAAAAAAATTTACAAAATTGTTTTGGATGACCGAAAAGTGAAATTGTGTGAGATAGCTGACACAAGAGAAAAAACTCTATTCGAAATGGATCCCGCGTTTGCTCACAGTGCACCACAAACAACACCGTGTTAATGATTCTGAGTGCTGTTTGGACCTGTTTAAGCGCAATAAAAAGGATTTCTTCATGCGATATGTGACAATAGATGAAACATCGATCCACCGCTACACACCAGAATCAAATCGGCAGTCAGCTGAGTGAACAGCAGCCAGTGAAAGCCACTCGAAACGACGAAAGACACAACAGTCGGCTGGGAAGATTTGGCCTCTGTATTTTGGGATGCGCATGGAATAATTTTCATCGCCTATGCTGAGAAGTGAAAAACCATCAATAGGGAATATTATATAAAGTTGGGTGCATTTAAAGGCAGAAATCGCAAAGAAACGGCCCCAAATGAACAAGAAAAAAGTGCTCTTTCATCAAAACAATGCACCGTGTTACAAGTCAATGGTTACGATGGCAAATTTGCATGAATTGAAGTACGAATTGCTTCCTCATCCACCATATTCTCCAGGTTTGGCTCCCAGCGACTATTATCTATTCGCAGACCTCAAAAAAATGCTTGTGAGAAAGAGATTTGGCTCTAATAAAGAACTTATCGCCGAAGCTGAGGCATATTTTGAAGGCCAAATCCCTCTACAAGAAAGGTATAGAAATGTTAGAAAAGCGTTGGACTGATTGTATCGCTCTTGAAGGAGACTATGTTGATGAATAAAGTCGAATTTTGAAAAAAAATGTGTTTTAAGTAGCTAGACCAAAAACTTTTCAGCCTACGTGTTACTTGACTGTATATCTGGTTATGTGACGTTGTTTATGGTATCAATACATGTGAAAAGTCTCATGTCTAACTGCCTAAATGACGACGTATTTTTTGAACATTCTTTCAGCAAGCATTAAAATTTTTCATCGTTTCATTTTCAATCAATATTTTTCAAGGATCGTAAATGTTTTAACTACGTTTCATAGCAGTCATAGAAAAATATTTTTAGAGCTGCTAAGCGACTGATATGAAAATTGAATAGGGGAACTTGCTCCAGACTTCGCGAATAAATAAAAGTTTTGAGTGATCTGATGATTTATTTACGGGAGGTTATCATAAAATATATAAACGAAGTTCTAAATGAAAATTTTGTAATTTTATTGAATAGTGCAGTTATTTTTCCAGTTTTCTTATATAAAATAATTCTTAATAGCCGCATAATGCAGATACTTTTTTTTATTAAAGAACAGATAGACATATTTATAAGACAGTGTAGTGAGAAAGATGTGACCATATAATTAAATTTACCTACAACTTTTTGGGATCGCATTTGTGCACACACTGTCGTTATTCAACTGGTAGCGCCATTGCAATCTAATCTAAACGAGACATATTGCGTGAACTTGTGCCACATATTGACCAATTTCTTATAATTCATGATAAAAATAGTCCACATAAATGACCACAGAGACTTCAAAACAAATTTTCCATACATTTTCAAAAGTCGTGTTTTACCAGAATCTTTTTGGTATAAAATAAGGTGCCAAACAAGAATCGCAACCTCCGTAAATTATAGATACGTAACAGCTTACCCTACAACACCTGGGAAGACACATGCGCCACAATTCAAGGTTTATCCCTTATCGAAAGAGCAAGATTAAAAAATGTTCCTTATCAGATAAATATATTATAAATTTCAAACTAATGAACATTCTTTTAAGTTCTAAGAACTGCGGTTCAACAGAATCCCTCAAGTGTCTAATGCAAAATACAATGAACTAAGCTTCACATACAAATATATTTATTTGTTTTCCAACGTTCGTCTTTCATCAAAATTTAAACCTAAAAACTTAATTATTGATTCACCATTTATCAAATCTCTCTTCAGTTTAATATCATCAGTCAAATTAACAGCGATTTTTTTTAAAAAAAGATTGCGTAGGGCCATTTTTTTTTATGGGTCTAGCACACGTGCTGCAGGGACGTCCTAAAGCACTACCGGAGTGACACGTGTGCGGAAAAAGTGATTCACGTGGTTTCTGAATCGCTGCAAATCGTACTCGGTGGGAAACACAGTCCTGGGCAAATTAGTCCAAAGGGATGATGTTCTCCATATAAAAGACTGCTTGAAAAGCGTTGTACGCGGAGTAACAAGCTGAACCTCATACGGATGTGAAGTATTAGCGCGACGTGTATTTCTAACATGCACCGATCTGGGAGGAATTAAGCAGGCTACATCCTTCGAACACTTTCCACGAAAATACTTGTAGAATAGGCTCAAGTCGCCAACCGTTCTTCAATGTTCCAGCGAATCAAGGCCGCTAGTCAGTTCCTGGTCTCCAATCAGATGAACAGCTCTTCTCTGAATAAAATCCAACAAATGCAGAGTATGTTTGGGAGCGGAGCCCCAAACATGGGGGCAGTATTCCATAGTTGGTCGAATTTGAGCTTTGTAAAGAATTAACAGTTGTTGTGGAGTGTAAAGCTTTCTGGTTCGAAACAATATTCCTAACTTTTGAGAAGCTCTCCTTGCTATGCCTGCAACACGTTCATGACAGGACATATTTGCTCCCAAATTCACTCCCAACAAATTGAGCGACGATGTTAGAGGAATGGAATGCCCCGACATAACTATGTAGGGTTCAACAACATTAACTTTTTTGGGAAAAACTGCCACTTGATTACTGTCACCCCAAGATAGAATTTCTTCCAGCTCTCTACGGACATTCGTCTGAGTAGCCGATGTCCGAGCGTTCAAAGTGAATGAAGAGATTAGCATACTATCATCTGCAAAGCTGTAGGAAGGAAAGGGAGTCGGAGACAGTATGGAGCCTTAGGGCACACCGGCGTTGACAGTGAAGGTGTTAGAAAAAAATCCGTCGACTTTCGATATTATTGAAAGCAGTGCGACTGGTCGGTAGTTATTTAGCAAGGTCTTCTTACCTTTTTTAGGTATCGGCTGAACTGTGGCACATTTCCCGCAGGAAGGAAATATTCCCTTTCTGTAGGATAGGTTGAAAAGTCTACAGAAAACTGGTGTTAGTTCCCACGCACAGTTTTTGAGAACTATGGCAGGTATTCCGTCAGCGCCAGAAGCTTTTTTGGTGTCTAGCTTCATTAAAATACGTTTTATGATACGCTGTTTGAAGACAATATCGGGCATCCTTGACTACACTATAGGAATAGTAGGTGGTGTTTTTTCTTGGAAATCGACAGTAGAATTTGAAGGAGAGTTCAGCCAAAGAGTTCGCTTTCTCAACAGGTGTCATTGCAATAGAATTATCTGGCCGTGTGAGTGGTGGTATGGTGGATTTGGTGAAATTTTGACTAACTACCTTAGCGACTGACCAAGAGGACTTCGAATTGTTGGGACAAGCGAGAAGTTTGTTTCTAATTCGTTGATTGTGTGCCTCCTTGGTTTCGTCGATAATTTCTTTGCATCTGTTCCGGGCACGAACATAGGTGTTATGATTTATGGTGTTAGGATTTTCACGACATTGTGTAGGCAAGATGTTTAGAAGCAACAGCTTCTTTGCATTTTCGGTCAAACCAAGGCTTGCCGTTGGAAGGGCATTTCTTCGAAAAAGGGATGTAAGCTTCCATACCAGCCAAAATAACATGGGAAACCTCCCTGGCGCAGTCAGATGGGTCGTCGGATCAAAAACAAACGTCTTACCAGGGGAAAGTTCGAAAATATTCCATGAGATCTTCCCATTTAGCAGATTTGTAGAGCCAAATCCTACGCGGTTTAGGCGTCTCTCTCTGATTGATTGGTAAGATACTCGATATCGAAAGCAGTTTATGGTCGGAAGAACCTAACGGCGGATTTACATTGACTGTGTGAAACTCCGGATTGGTGGTTAAAAACAGATCAAGAAGGCTGGCGAACTCCCTGTCTCGATCAGGGATCCGTGTTAGTTCGTCAATAAGCTGAGTTCACGACCTTGTTCGTCGGTAGAATTTGAATATTTAAGCCAGTTGATGTTGTGGACATTAAAGTCGCCCAGGATGGCAATTTCGGCATTTGGATATTTAGTTTGTAAATGATTGATGGTGTCTCCAAGAGAAGCGAAAAGCGTTCTGAAGTTAGTATCACTTGGTGGTTGATAGAGGATACAGGTGTACCTTGTGGTTTGTTGAGTCGTTATTTTTAACCACATAACATCAAAGTTTGGGGGCTCCAGAGCCTCTTCTCGTTGGCAAGAGAGGTTGCTTCTGACAAAAAGGCAGATTCCAAAGTTTCGCCTAAATCGAGAATAGAAGTCGTACCCAGGATAATGCTAGTTAACTATGCTGGTCGATGAACTGACCTTGATCCCACAAAGAGCGAGTACATGAGGTGTATTTGGTTGCAGGTGTTGGTGCACTGAATTTATGTTCGAGTTTAAACCTCGTATGTTCCAAAAATCTATTTTAAAATTATGATCTCTGCATGTCGACGCCCCTGAACCAGCTCCCACCCGGAGATCCGAACGGGGGGCTATTTTTTGTATCCAGGTGCCTCATCATGCTATTTGGTCCCACAGTCTGGGACATCGGCGCAGCCACGAAACGTTAAGCAACTTCACGCAGCCTAAGCCGATGCGATGGTATCACACCGGGCGATGCTGGTGGGATCTGGGCATCTACCATCTAGGTTGTTCTTTAAGTCGCCCTCTACGATATGTAGAAGGTACCGGGGGAGATATTCTATACCGCCCCCCCCCTCCTCACGGGAGGGAACAAACCATTATCGTCACAGTATTTTCGCTTTTCTGGTATATAATTATAGTCATCAACTAGTTAGGTCAAGTCTTGCATCACTTAGTAACATGTTGGTGTCAGCAGTATAGGGCAGATAGACTTGGACCTCCACAGTATCTGGTCAACCGACGTTAATAAAAATGATGAAGATTAGAGATCTGAGCTTGTGGCCCACGGCCCTACATATAGTTTCACTCCATTGATAATCTGTGTCATTTTCAACTTTACAAATATGAAGTCATCCAGCTACGAGAGTTTAACGAAAAATTTTTTTCTAAACATAATCTCCATTGAGCTCGATACTGTTGGCCCAGAGCACTTCCAATTTTTTTTCTCCCTCAGAAAAAAAAAATGTTTCGAACTGTACACCATAATCATTTACAGAATAGATAACCTCTTCATTCGATTAAAATTTCTCTCCCCATGCTAATTTTGCAAGTTAGGAAATAAAAAGTCACTTGTAGCTAAATCTGGGGAATAGGATAGGTGAAGAACTATTTCGAAGCCCAGATCGTGCACTTTTGCCACTGCAACAGCCGATGTGTAAGCAGGCGCGTTGTCCTGGTAAACGAGCAGTTTTTGCACGCTTCTACTTAAACTTACTATGCAAATGGTCCAATAACGTTGCGTAATAAAAGCTAGTCACTATTTTGCCCTTTTCCAAATAATCAATCATGATGATACCCTGCGAGACCCAAAAAACAGTATAGTTCACATTTCGTCTACAGTCACAAAACTACGCTAGAAGTCTTTCAAATTACGCTGCTACTTGGTGCGTTTTGGGTCTGGAGTCAACAAATCCCGGCACCCATCGTGTACTTAGCTTTTTGCAGTTTATTATGTACTCGTTCATATAAGCGCCTACAATCTCAGCAATCTTACTAAGCTTAGCTCGAGGACCTTTCATCTCCATACCATGCATTTTATCGACTATTTCTTCAGAAGAAACCTTAACCGGGCATTCTGAACGTGCAGCATCTGCAGTGCTCGATTTGCCACGTTTACATTTTTTATCCGGTAATAAATGGTCTTGAGTGCTTGTGCAGAGTCCCCGTGAACTTCCTTCAGTTCAGTTTCTTTCTGAGCCACCGTCAACTTTTTTAAATAAAATGGTTTTTATCATTGCACGATACTCGGCTTTATCTATTTCTACGAAACGTGTAACACCGATTACTTCCGATAACTGCCAACAAACAACTGCGCCTTGATCTGCTTGAATCTTTGAACACAACCGTTAGAAGAATAACGCTTACCAACAGTCATACAGCTTAACAAAATTTCCCGCCATATCAGACTTATCAATATACTCTCGAATGTGGAACCCCATCCTCCTTCTTTTATGTATCTTCTCTATTGTGATTGACGACCACTATAGTAAATTTCTTTCTATTTTGAGCTATACGTATCAGGATTTTCCCGTCGCACAGTGTGTCGACTAGTACAAGTTAGCTGGACAAAATTATTTTTTCACTTATTTCAATTGTTTATGTATATTCTAGGCATATTAAGTTATTTTAAGAAAAAATTCATCGCCTTGGTTTTTTTTTATGGGCGGGGCTAATTTTTTCCCCTAAATTAGTCAGCTACGCAGACATATTTAACGATAACTCGGGAATAACTTGTCAGATTTTTATAAATAGAACATTAAAAAATGCGTAACAAAATTTTATTAAAGTTGATTGAATATTATTTTATTCTATCTTTTATCATTTTGGAGTTATTTAGAAATTAACGGAAAGAAAAAATTTTTTTTTCATGCAAAATTCATTATTTTTTTTCGGTAAAAAAAGCGCAATAACAAAAGAAAAACAAAATATTACACATTTTTCTGACAGCTGCGTATCTGGAAAATAAAATAAGGTATTAATCATGAAAATCGGTTAATAAATGTGGGTTTTATTCACAATTTACCGCAGGTACTCAATATCGATAAAATTTGTGTAATACAGCCACCCTTGCATATCGCGGTAGGATTGCATCAGCTTAGCAGGTAGATAACGGAACTAAAGGGCAAGGGTATTTTGTATGGTTATTAGAATTAAAAATTATAATACAGTGTCTTTCATTTAGCTGCATTTCGCTCACCTGTATTTTTTGTCCAGCTGCACAAAACATTGTATAACAAAAACAAAATATTCTGCGTATGTGCACGAATTTTTCTACAAACTTGAATGTGCAACTAAATGAAAGACACTGTATTATTATTTTTAATAATAACCAGATGAAAAATCATTTATTGCATTTGTCAATTAAAAATAAAACAATTAATCCATATTACTTAGTTTTATTGACATAAAAAGGATAAACTCATATAATACCTGCCTTACAGATAGGTAACTTGTGCATTATACATACATAAGTAGTTGGTATTTTAAAATGTTTTTGTTTTTTTTTTTAAGGTATATATTTCTTGCTGTTCGGTTCAAAAAAAAATTGTTTTTGAAAATTTCAGTCAAAAATTGTTTTTGTTTAATTTTAAAATAAATGTTATAAATGCTCTGTAATAAATTTAGCATAATGACACTGACTGTAATTATATGTAAAATAAAAATACTCATTTATTGATAAAGAAAAATTTACAAGTCAATGTTTACATGCTTAGTACAAGCATTACATAACTAAAAATAGTAGCTGAACCTAATAATCATCATCAGAGTCTTCTGATGAGTCGTTTACTGTATAATCGTCATCATTTTGTGGCATTGTGCGACAATATGATGACGATTCCAATTTTGACTCTTCTATGCTAGGGCTTACAATTAACTTTAATACATCTGTACATATTTTTTCCGGCTTTTTTTTGGGAATCTCTCGAAGGCTATTGATCAAAGGATCAGATGTTATAATTAACATGCACAGTAAGTCTCTATTCGTGGCAACACGCGAGCACTTGCGGGTGTTGTACTCCCTAAATCTGCGGCAATCTTTGTTCCGTGCTTCTTGAGCCTCTTCGGAAAGCTGCCCAATTGGAAGCAATGCCGCTTTGATGACTTCTGTACTGTGAATTAATATTTTATGCACAGTAGCAGGCATACAGTACCACGAATAGAGACTAAGATAATTTTCTGGTTTCAAGACAAAATTTTTTGAATTCAACTAAGTTTATCTCGAATCCAGAAGACAATGTTCTCAAAATAACATCAAACTTTTTTATAATTGTAACATCCAACCCTGTGATCTGAGCACTCATCTCAGCATTCTTAAAAAAGCGACGGGCTGTATTTCCATCATTTGAAGAACCAAATCCTGGCTTTGGTTTATCTACAATGAGTCTCATCTCGTTCTTAAATTTCAATTTGATTTCCTCGGAACGAACCTTGATATCTGCTTTGTCTTCGTTGCTTCTAGCCTGCCATTTCTTAATATTCAACTTGTAACTGATATGTAAAAGACATTCGAAGCAACGAATCCAAGCATGACGTGTAGATAAACCAAAGCCAAAATGTTCTTGATTGCTGTTAAACATCGCGGGGTCATCGTTCATCGTCTTGGGGGTGGCGCCACAGATGAAACACTTTTGGGATGAACTAGTTTCCGTTAAGGCATTACACACCTTTCCGTCTGTCATTGTCAGCAAAAGTTCGTGTTTTACAGAGATTTGAGAATCACCACAGTTGATAAGTGTTGGAAGAACAGCATTAACTTCTTCCAACAATCTATTTGTCTCCACTAACGTGAAGTCGTTCGTTTCTTTGGCAAATATAAATTTGATTGGGCAACAATACAAAGTTGATGAAGGCCGAGGATTTTGCCAAATAATTTTGGACCCATCATATAACTTAAGGGGAACTAAAGAAAATGCGAAAAGAAACTCGTCCGTATATTCAGTGTTCTCAAATCTCTGTTTGTATGTGTTGTGCCCAGAACTTCCATCACATCCCCATTTACTAACAAGTGTAAACGATGAACTTGTTGGGAGCACACTGCTGATAACTTCATTCTGTGCTAATTCTAGACGTTCCACTGTTTTATTTAATAAGGCTTGCAAATTTATTTCAGCACGAGTTTCTGTTATAGCAATGTACTCCTCTGCAGGGTAACAGGCCTGTTTGGACTTTTTTAAACGAAAATATGACGGAAACACATTATGCCCCGCCTTCATGGACCACTTCCTAGTTTGTTTGTAAGAATGCGTTGTTGACTTAGAATCTATATAGTAAGCTAAGGCTTCGTCACTACTTAATTGCCTAGGATTAACGGAACTGGTATTTTTAGACTTAATAATATTATCTGGGCTCTCACTAATGTCTCTAATCACATTGGCAATTTTCCTTTGCCCTGCTGAGCGCACAGCAATTTCGGCAGCAGTCACCAATTCACTGACACTTCGGGATTCTACGAGATCCACGACGCGACGTTTCTTCGTCTTAAACGACGATTCCTCGAAATCTTTGCGAGGTCTTCCTGCAGGAGTCACATTCTCACTTGATGTTGAAGGTTGTGGCGCAAAAGAACTCGCAGTAAACTGTATGTCTGCTTCATCCAACCAATTCTTATTTTTAATTAAAAAACGCTCCTTCGACTTTCCTGAAGCCAACCATTTGGCACCAAACTTATTAGACAAGTTGGATATCTTCAACTTTATTTCTTTTTGGCTGCTTTCAGTAATGTCACCAAAGTGAAATTTTGAGGAAAGAAAGTGATATACACGCGAGTTTTTTTCATTCTTCGTGTGTTTCAACCACTCCTCAAAAAAGGCTACCCTTGAAATAGAGTAAACGTGTTCTGGAAAAAAATAAAAAAAAACATGTTGTACTGAAGTGTGCTAAACAATATGTGTATTTTTACGAAGAATAAAGTTATTTCTGTGTAATATCTAAAAACTAGCCCGGATAGAGGTGAATGTCTGTATATTCCGAACTTTCAAAGTTTTTTTTTTAAAAAAAAAAACACGCTAAAATATATAGGCTATTTAAAAAAATACTAAAAATTCAAATTAATAGATTCTGATTAAAAAAATACATTAAAAAATAGTACTTACCCTCAGTATTAATATTCATCACAAAAACTTTCACAATATTACAATATGTCACTATAAGATGTGCACGAAAGTGTCGCTAAATTGCAACTGATTGATTGAAAGAGCTGCATTAAACTCATTACCTGACTTCTGACGCTTATGACTCGCCACTTGCAAATTTGATAAACAACCTTTTCTCGGAATTCGGGGTTTGGTGGTGTTGTTTACGTTTTGCAAATAAGATTTCCTGGAAATCATAACATGAATTTTGTCCACCTAGCATGTTCTCTACGCGACACACTGTGCGTCGGTATTTGTCCAGTCTCTTATGTTTCTTAGCCATGATTTCTTCTTTCTATTAATATAAGGTCTTCCGCCTATTTCTCCCTACATTATGAGTTGGAATTATTCTTATTCTGTATGACGCATTATGTGTGAGAGGTAGGCTGTTTTTCTGATCTTAATTGTCGCGACTAGCCATTGTGGAGTATTCATTTTGCTTATGCTTCTGCATTGGTCATTCTGCTAGTCCAGCTGATTGGTCTGTATAGCCATATTTCGAACGTCTGGAGCCTTTTTATATTCTCTTGTTTAAGGGTCCATGTTTCACAGAATAGTAGTGGCCAGATGTTGCACTTTAATGTTCGCAATCTTGTATGTAATGTCGTAGAACCCCACGTAGCAAACAATTTACCTACGAGAAGTTTATGATTTATTATGTCAATAGCTCAGCTTAGATCATCAGCGGGCTGCACATTCAGGGGGGTGGCAAATACACAATCTTTTGTACAAATTACAGTCAGGGAAAATAGGATGAGAGCGGCCACAGAAAATTTCTAGAGGGGTGGGCATAGTAGGTTTTGCACGCGGACGTTTATGCGCACAGTGGGTAGAAAAAAAACATTACCGTTCAAAAATTCCTGCAGACCTCAAATTTCATCGGATCCCCATATGTTTTTTTTTTTAAATCATTGTAAGAAAATTTAGAAAGGGACTGTCGAGCCATATTTTGGAAATATATATTTTGAATGGCCATTTTACGCAAATACTCTGATAAAAAATGAATCAATCCGAGGCAAAAAATATTATTGACTTTACTGTTGATTTACTGTTGTCCAGACATATTTATTCCTTATTCCTGCTTATTTTTGGTCACTGAATCCAAATATAATATCCGATTTGCTAATAAACCTATTGAATTATAATAATCTAAAAACGGCCTCAAAGTGGTCAACAGTTGTCAAGTTAATAATAATAACGTGAAATACATATTCCGATGAATCCAAATATGATATCTGATTTGCTCGTATACCTATTGATTTCGAATTAAAGTCTAAAAATTGCCTTTCAATGGTTAAAAGTGGTTAAGTCAGGAAACATATTTCGATATATTTTTGGTCACTAAATCTAAATATTATAAAAATGGCCAGATATGTTATATCGACGTAATAATGGTCACTAAATTCAAATTTAGCGCCTGATCTGCTGGTCTATCTATACGATTTCAAGGTCATAAAGGAGCAGAATAAAATATATAATATGCCTTAAGCTTAACATAACCTAATGGATTAAATTATAAAAAAGGAGAAGAGGAGAGACTTTTTATATCTGGTTGTCATATAAAACTTTATTGTAGGTGAAGTACCAAAATATGAATTAGTAAAGTAAAAAATTTAATGTATCATCATCTAATCGATTTACATTTCTTCTAAGAATTCAAATTTAATATTGTTTTTGGAAAATTCCAATAAAAAAGTGAAAAATTGAAAAAAAAATGTTATAACTTGCATAAGAATGAATAATTTGCATAATAGTTTTCTCTCGCCATCAAGATGCCCATGAAAATAAATAAATAATATACAAGTGATAACGCGAAATGATATTTTAAATTTTTTAAGTTATCTTTTCTTCTGAAATTTTTATTAGTGTACATTTACGGGGATATTAATTTGTCAGCCCGTATATGCTAAGTAAGGTACTGACCTTCAAAGTTTTATTTTAATAACTGAAAAATTTACCTAAACCTGTTTTTTAGTCGTTAAAATTTTCAATCTCATAAAAATATTCTTCATCATTTTTACATCCCAAGCTGTGAGAGGCAACTCACGTTAATTAAGAACCCCAAGCCATGAGAAGCAAGGGAACTCACGGTAATCAAGCACCCCGAGTTGTGAGAGGCAAGGGGGCTCACGTTAATGAAGCACCCCAAGCAGTGAGAGGCAAGGAGACCCACGTTAATCAAGCACCCTATGTAAGTCATGACAGAAAAGGAGACTTACGTTAATCAAGCACCTTGAGTCGTAAGAGGGAAAGATCCAAGCACCCAGAGTCATTGGAGGTAAGAGGGCTCACGTTAACTAAGTACCCCAAATTGAAAAAGGCAATATTCCATAAATGCACTTTTGACCATTTTGAGTCCATTTTTGAACGCTAACTGAATTCAATAGAAGACATGTATATCTCGTTATTATTGCTAACTTGACCAATTTTCACCATTTTGAGGCCATTTTTGGAATTTAATTAGAAATCAATAGGTATACGAGCAAATCAGATATCATATTTGGTTTCAGTGACTAAAAATACATCAGAATATGTATGTCTCGTTATTATTGTTAACTTGACAACTTTTGACCACATTTGGACCTTTACTCGAGTTCTATTGGTAGGAATACATATGTCTGATCAATAATAAAGTCAATAGTAATTTTTTTCACGGATTGATCAATTTGCGAAAAATGGCTAATTAAAACATATATTTCCAAATATGGCTCGAGCATTCTTTTCTAAATTTTCCTACGATGACTTAAAAAAAATATATGGTAATCCGATGAAATTTGAGGTCTGTAAAGATCATTACAATTGACTGTTTACCATTGAACGCATGGTAGATGTCTTTTCATGTAAATTATTATTAATGACAGATCTATTGTTCTATAACCCAGAAGAGAAACACAAAATTTTTTTAGAAAATTAACAATTTTTAAGCAATGTAAGGATTCAGTAGGTGCTTGTAAGAGAGTGTACATTCTTTAAGATATTGCAACTGGTATTTAGTGTCCAATTATTCTCAATTTATATTGATTTTATAAGAGTGCTTTTAGCGGAAATGGATATACATAATCCTATTACATAGTCCTCATAAAGTCTGGGAATTTTCTCAAATGATTTGTTTTTATTGTTAGGTATCAAAACAAGTCCAGTTTAAAATAAATTCCTTGACTATTCTAATCAATAATTCTTATGAACAAGATAAATATAGATTATTCCTTCTGAGCTAAAAAATTTTCTTAGTATATTAATGTTTTGTTTCCTACCTTTGATTTTGATTTGTATAGAACAAGGAGTACCATTAGGCCAAAAAAACTGCCCAGAGTGGCAGCTATCCGCACTCCTGTCATAACATCGTAAGTTTTATAATATTCTCTTGGATCAGTGGTACTACTAATAATAGATACTGGGGTGGTACTGGTAATATTATTTTCCTGTGATGAGCCATTTGGCTCCCCGGCCATCACGTGCTTACTTCACCTGAAAAATAAAATAGTTTCTGAGAGATGTTATTTTCAGTTGTAATTCAGGAAGACCGTGATTTTACCATATCGTGAACAAAATACGGCAGAAAAGATGTTTATAGCAACCAGAATTCGGCGGGATTCATTTTCTATATTATTAATACCGTCAGATCTATCTTCTATATGCTATTTTATTTACAGTGTTGTAAAATGGTCTCGAACTTATTTAGAAAAGCATATGGGCGGATAATTAAATTGCAACACTTTTAATAAATATAGGTATCCTAAATACAACCGACAACATTTGCGCATACTCGGGAAATAGTTACTAGACGTGTGTAAATGTTAAAAAGACCTAATTATTTAATGATTGATGAATACGAACCTGAAAGAATTTTTTTGCCATTAATTTTACAAAATTTAAAGAAGACAGTCATCAAAGCTGCCTTCAACTGGCGATATGAAGTTATATTGTCGACGTAATTGCAGCGTATTGATCAATGTCATTGCTCCAATGCTTTAATAATAATTAAAATAAATTACTTTTACAATTGCTCTTATGACTGCGCCTTTAGATATTAATTACATTAATAAACTATAAACAACTAACTAGGTTTTTCATATTTTCCCGAGATCATATTTTTTTAGAGAGTACTATTTGCTGGCTTATTTGCTCACTACACCTTGAACTGCTATTTTCTATACAATTTTGAAAATAGTTTGACAGCGATAGGTCAACCCAGACAAGAGAATTAAAGAATCGAAGGAGTAACTTCAAAAACCGCCCGTTTTGGTACCCTCGAATTCTGATACAAATTGTATGCTAAATGATTGTTAATGATGATGACTATCTCATGACAAAGTTTTCAAGTTGAGACTACATTTGTTTTTTGAGGTAAAAGGGATAGAAGTTACCATTTTTGCCTTCAAACATTTTCGGATGTATGTTACAAATGATGTTATAATAAGCAATGTAGACATATCTTATGTGTATAACAATTTCACATTTCAAATTCACATTTTCACACATACAGACATAGCGGTGCCAAAAGCGAGCCCTAATTTCTAGGAGTGAAAAACTAGCGAAACTGGAGATGAAAGAAGTGCAACATCAGAATGGCAAAAATAAGTCTTGTTTAGTCTGCAAGTTCGTATTGGGGGTTTTTGAAAGTGCTGATGTCTGGTGGGGTAAAAATCTAGCTATAGAACTTTATTTGATTGCGCATATTTGATTATATCACCTGCGTATTATAATTTCAATCCCTCATGCAAAAACCAAAAATATACTTAACTCAAAAGTTTGTCATGAGTAAGACCTCATCATTAACAATCTGTTAGCATACAATTTGTATTAGAATTCAAGGGTGCCAAAACGGGCGATTTTTGGGGTCACTCTTTGTAAAATAACTTCTAAGTCTCGTTTAGTTTTCTAGATTAAGGAGTTTTTTAAAAAATACACAATTAAACTTGTCTTTAAGATTACACATAAACCTAAAAGCCGAATCCAAAACATTGTAACCAAAATCTCAAACCTGACTTATTTCTAGCACCACAAGCGTTATTTAAGCTACATATCTTTGATGTTCATAATAAAATAGAAATTTTTGCGTTTGCTGTAAAAAGGAAAACAAAATCATGAGAAACTTGCGGATGCGATTTTAAAATTAGACCAACAACAACAGGCAAATTGAAAAAGCTGCTAAAAAGTGTAGATTCTACTGCAAAATGGAAAAGATTCTTCTAACTTACAACAAAAAAAGTTAGGGTTATTTATGAAAAAAACGGTCAAGTACAAGTTGGAGTTGCGCAATTAGTGTTCCCTATCATGATTGCTTTTAAAATAAAATAAGATCCCTACCTAAGCTAAGCTAATTAGGTCCCTGACGTTTTTTCTTAGTGAATACTGTATAATAGTTATAGCGTTTTAGCTAAAAGTGTAAAAGAAATATTTACTATCCAGATATTTGTTTAGTTATAAACAAATAAAATAAAATTATATCTCGGTACAAGAACGACTCGCTACTCGGTTACAGTCATGCACTTAAATGTATGTCACAAAAAACTCTTCCCTACGTCAAGAGTCATTTTTTTTATACCAGATAAAAAAAACTTACGGAGAATATTCCAGAATTTTTTCAAATTTTTTGATTAGTACTTTTAAAATAAGGTGGACATCGATTTTGACAATTTTTTTAAAACAATACCAAAAAAGTGTGCTCAACTATTACATCATATATATTTTGTGTGTGTGTTTTCACAAGCTTTCATTTGACACTCCACTAGATGACCTCGTATTTTTTTTTACTTCCGATTTCATCCCCCAAAACCTTCTATGTCAAATGAGTTCGTAAAAAATTGGGTATGAAAGACGGATAGACCGACAGACCCCGAGTGACCCCATAAGTGTTTCGTACGAAACACTAAAAATCACCACAAACCGGGCAAAACAGAAGTACAGGTAGTCTAATCTGAACGAATATTAATAGAACTAATTGTACGAGGTATTGACCTGCACTAGCAGATCATTTTAAATGTTTGCAACGATATTCATTTTACTGAGTAATTTAATAATTTTAATTCAGTTAGGCTCTTTAAAGGATAATATGATTTGTTTTTTAAAAACTTAGATTAAAGTAATTGATGATTAGTAATTATTTCAATAATTGAGTAACTTTCGTAGCAATTGAACTATAAGAGCAGTAATTTAACTAGTTCTATATTAACTCAATTACTTTTAAAGTAATTGTAACTTTAATTGTAAAAGTAATTGAATTATTACGAGAGTAACTACTCGTAAATCACTAAAAAACCTAAATAAGTTGAATTACTATAAAGTTAATTGAATTGCCAAATGGTAATTGAGCTAAACAGAAACTAATTTGGTTAGAGTAATTTACTGTGAAATAAATTACTTTGTAAGAGTAACCAGTAATTGAACTAATTTTGTCAAATTTGCAATAATTGGTAAATCGTTATTCAATAATTTTGGAAATAATTGCTAATTGTAACTAAGCTACTTTTAAAAAAACTTGACGGCAACTCTGGTGGGACGCATATTATATTACTAATATTATGTAGATATACACACGCATTCTATTATATTATATTTGTATATCCCAACAACTACTAGACTACGATCGATCGACTCTGAGAGGCTGCAAGTAAGTGTGATGCAGGATTGTCGTCTAGGTAGGGTGTATCGTGGCATAGATATTAGTTTTCCGCACAGTATGCATTTTTTTAATCAAGGTAGGTGTAGATCTGCTCTAAAATGTCAATGAAAAAACTCATAATTATTCAAAATTGCGAGTTTATTGGTTCTTACAAAACAAACGAGTTCTAGTGTCTAAACTTAACTAAAGAGTGACTTTGGATGTTGAAGCGTAGCACTGCATGTCCAGAGCATACTTTTCATAAGATGGTACGTAATTACCGAGTGCTAATCGCAAACATGATGACATATGTTCGTCAGTTAGTCGATTGCGACTAATTATCTTCATTTCAGAAAATACAGACTCTCACAAGTAAGTTGACCCAAACATTGCCGTCAGTTGAAGGGCGATTTGCCTTAGATTCGGATATTTATCTTCAGATATAAAACACCAGAATTTTGTATCAGATGCTGTGGCTTTGAGATGTATATCTGATATAATCTGCACTAACTCATTTTCAGCAGAACCTGAGTCCATGTTAACTGACTTGCTATTTCAGTAGCTAATTCCTCAATGTTTTTACACGAAAAAGGATAACTCATAAATGATGAGATATTTGCCAATTTACTGAAATCATAAAAACGTATTTCGAATTGGCCCAAAATATTTGATAATTCTGCCTCATAAATATCATAATTCAACTGAGGAATCCTTGCTTTCAAAGACGGAAAATTTTTCAGATCCTTTCTTTTCAGTTGATCTATCATAAGTTGCAATTTACTTTTGAATGCGTTTATGGCGCTAATCATCTCAATAATAGTTTTTCCTTTACCTTGAAGCTCCAAATTAATGGTATTTAAATGCATTGTGATGTCTGTCAAAAATGCCAAATCAGTCAGCCATTTTCCGTTTTTCAGCATCTGAGTGTCATCACCTCTTTCGTCCAGAAAAATTGTTATTTCGGGCAATAATTCTTGAAACCTTTCCAGGAATTTTCCGCGACTCAACCACCTGACGTCCGTGTGAAGAACTAAAGCAGTGTGTTCAGCTGACTCACTATTTTCCAACTGCAATTTAAAGAGCCGTCGTTGCAAGCTACGTGCACGGATAGAATTCACAATTTTTATTGCAACGACCATAATCTCCTCCATGTTTAGAACTTTTAAACACAAAACTTGTTGATGTATAATACAATGGAAGGAGAAAAATGAAGGGAAATCATCACACAATGACACAAAACCGTTTTCGTTTCCAGTCATTGCTGGTGCTCCATCGGTTGTAATGCACACTAGTTTATATATTGTAGCTTGTAGTTTGTTACAAAATTGAAGAAAACGTCATATATATCTTCGTCACGGGTCTTTCCTTTCAGAGGAATCATTGTCAAAAACTCTTCCTTAGCCGACATGTCACTGAATACCATTCGAATAAAAATACACAGCTGGGCAGTGTCTATCATATCGGTGGATTCGTCGAACTGTAAAGAAAAGTATGTACATTCCATGATATCATGTTTTAGTTTATCTGCCATGTCCTGACTCATGACTTCAACACGCCTTGTAACACTCGGACGAGATAACTGAAGTTCTCTAATAGCAGACATAATCTCTGTTTTATTTTTAAAATCTCCAAATAAAGTCTCACCCGGTTCAATAATGCTTCCTTCACAACCAATCCATCATCAAATGGTTTCTTGTGTTTCGCCATTATATGAGATATTTTAAATGACGCGATCGTTACAGCTTTTGATTGTTTGGCTGGTCTTGTGAACATGGTTTGTTCTTTTTTCAAACAAGTTATCAAATCACGTACTTTTTGTTTTCTTAATTCACTCTGGGACGGAAAATCCTTTTCATAGTTTTTATGAACCGTTTTAGGATGCCTCTCTAAGTTCCCACGCACGGCAAATGAGATAAATGCACTTATCCTTTACCATACAAAAGAAAAATTCTTCCTCTCAATCGTTATTAAAATGATAAGTTTTACTTTTCTTCGCCGCACTCATTTTGGACTATTTATTAATAAACTTTGTATCGATGTATCGCCTTCAAGTTACAACTCAGACTGACTCCTATTCCTGCAGGCGCAACATTTATATCGGCTCGAACGAAGTCTCGAATGTTCCCGTCAAACATGCCGCCCGAAGTTTCTAGAAAAATCGGCGGGAATCAAAAACGCGGCTTTTCTTTGACAAGTACTGCGCGTTCCATTGATAAAGCCGCCTTTTGCCGCTAGCAGGGGGTTATTACGATAAAAGAAAGTGATGAGGGGGTTATTCTGGCCTAATTGTGGATCGAATAAATTTTAGTAGTTTATTCATTACATTTTGTTTTAGTTGCCTAAAACAAAATCTGTGAATAGTTCTATATCGGAATTTTTTTCTCGAGATCGACTCAAAAAGCACTCGCGATCGACTTGTCGATCGCGATCGACCGTTTGAGCACCTCTGTACTAGACTATCAATTGCAAATCTACAAAATATCATTTTGTATGATATCCACATTGTTACGTACAATACAAGAAACATATATTATCAAGTACACAGCATAAAATGTGTACTAACGAAGTGTTATTTTCAACATATACGATTAGTAGTAGTAATAGTTTTTATAGGAGATTCATTTCATCAATAAGACTAAGGGGGAGAGGGCTTATATGTTATTGGGCCCTGGTTTATGTAGTATATTTTTAACGAATCTTCGAAGAGTCCAGGAGGTTGTATATAGAACCGACTTATTATGGTTCAGACTATTGTTTTGTATGAAACTCCTTGGTATCACACGAGCTGTTAATAAGATTATAGAAATCGCTGGCAAATGACTGGCAATCTCCCGTTATATGCTATACTACCTCTAAAATCTAATATCTATATTTAAATTAATTTTTTTGTAATCGCATCTGATAGCCTTTAGTTGAAAAGACTATTTCCTGTACAGCAGTTAAGAAAAATTCTGTCTTCAGAAATTTATGTTCCTACGTCAACCAGTAGTTCAACACAGCTTTGTCGTCGTTTTCTTGAGTAATCTCATTTGGATCTCGACGGCTTTTGCTAACCAGACTTCTAGCTTCTGTTGATCTGTTTGGTGGTGACAGTGAATTTTCTATTTCCTGAGGCACGACGGTGTTTTATCGTCTGCTTTCATACATATTTTGAAAAAACAAACAACTTTGGTATTTATGCAAAATAAATTTCAAGTTTACTTTAATAAAGTGTTTTTCTACCTTGTCTTTTAAAATCTAATATAGGTAATCAATGTTATAAGTCAAAAATGAAAATAAACAATTCCTGGTTAATATTACTAGCCCAAAACATGTAATTTAATTTATTAATAAAACATTTTTTAGTAGTATATACAAAAATATATTTTTGGAACAAGCAGGAAATACTTCGAATATCTTATGGAATTTTACTATTAAGCATTTTATGTAAATTAGGTTAAATACACTATATACGCATCATATGTCAAAAGAAAAATAGAGCATTTTTTTAAGATTGGCCTAACAAAAATAATATTAAGGAAACAATGTATTCTGCCGTCGTTATGAAGAAGTAAGATATTATTTTTGAATCCGACAATTACTTCCGAAAGGTCAACATTTCGAATTATTAAATTCTTGTACATATGAGATAAATGCAGTATCATAACTATTACATAGCAGGTATGACTTTTTATTTAAAAAAGTGTGAGAGAAAATCTTTATTGATAGAAAGTGGAAAATTGTACACTGCAGAAAAGACTATTTAAGGAAAGTTAAAAAAGTTCGCTCTGAAGGAAAAAGAATATATTACTTAGATGAGACGTGGATAAATGAAGGGTACACAGTCGAGAAATTTTGAAAAGATGGAAATATCAAAAATGCTCGCGAAGCATTCAATAAAGGTCTTTTTACTGGTCTTAAACCGTCATCTGGTAAGGGACGTAAGTTTATTACGCATATTGGTAGGGAAAGTGGTTTTATAGACGGAGGTCTTTTAACATTCGTATCCAAGAAAACAGGAAAATATCACGGAAATATGAATTCCGATATATTTGTATATTGGTTTTCGCAGATGACAGACTTAATAACAGACAGTTCTGTTATTTTAATGAATAACGCAAACTATCATTTTAGAAAATTAGAACGAGTTCCAGCTTGAGTTGGCTGAAAAAGGACATCCAATCTTGGATGACGGAGAAAAACATTTCATGTCCAAAAGACAGCGTTAAGAGAGAATTATTAGAACTTGTAAAGCTTGAAGTTCTTAGAAATAAAGACAAAGAGTTTCGTCATCTACGGAATGGCAAAAAAACGTTAATATTACTGTTTATCGCCTGCCACCACAGCATTGCGAGCTCAAACCGATGAACTTATATGGGTACAGGTGAAAGATGAAGTCGCCTGGAACAATACGACCTATAAATTAGCAGACGTTCAAAACCTTTTTCTGAACGCCATATCTAATGTTTCCACAGAAAATTAGCGAAAATGCGTCGAGCATGTATTGAGGGTGGAACATAAAATGTAGACTGAATGCCATTGTTAAACCTTTATTTATAGTTACATGTAAATTCAAATGAGTCGGACAATGATAGTTTTTCAAGCATGTCGGAAATAGAAGATTGGTACTACTTTTTTCATTGTTGTTTGACTAGACTAGTTCATAAGATCCCTGACATTTGTATATCTTAAGATGCAATAAGTATTTTCATGTTTTTCTTTAGTCAGTAATGTATAGTAGTTATAGCTTCTTACATAATTACAATAAAAAAAACTACCTCAATATAAAATCTAGTAATAAAAGTAGTGCGTTTGGGCGTATACGTATAATTTGCGACTGGTAAGAATGAAACAGTTTTATAATGTTTAAACATTTATTAGAAAAAATAACGTTTTACAATGAAACATTATTAATTAAAAAATATACAAATAAGGAAGTCAAACAACAATAAAAAAAGTATTACCAATTTTCTATATCCGACATGGTTGAAAAACTATCATTGTCCGACCCATTTGAATTTAGATGTAACTATAATTAAAGGTTCAACAATGGCATTCACTGCCGTGTATAGCGTGTCCCAAAATATAACAACAAATGGATAAGAAGTACAAATATACAGTTTACATGAATGGGGTTTACAAGAGGGGACATGTATAAATAAAAATATATTTTAACTTAAGTCTAATTCGGTTTCACTATCACTGTCATCTGATGGTGGCTGAGGTAATTATCATTATCAATATTTACATAAATATATGAATCTTCAACTTTAACAACGTGATGAATGGAATTCTTCTAGCTTTCACAAGGTATATCATTTATAACTTTTTTACTAATTCAACCACTACACTCCAAAAATAGGAGAAACATTTCGTGACCTTATTTTTGATTTAACTTGATGCCAAATATGTTCAATTGAATTAAACACACAATAATACGGAAGAAGCCGCAAAACAGTGTGTCCCATTTTCTCAGCCATACTATCACAAACATATTTCTTTTTCAATTGATAGTCTTTCAAAACTTCCAAAAGATCACTTTTTTTATAAATAAAGTCAAAATAAATGTCATTTTCTAACATATATTCCTGTACTTCCGATTTGGTATTGGCTGCATTAGGAACCTTATTTAGTAGGCGACTATGGTAATTTGCATTGTCCATAACTATAATATTATGTTCGGTATCATTTGGCAAAAAGGAATTTTTAAAAAGTTCCGCGGTCGTGTCTTCGTGAAACTAGAATCTTTTATGTTTTTTGCAGATAATAGTAGACAATTTGAAACCCAGCCCTTTTCAGATCCAGCATGCAAAATGGTTATTGGTTTACCTTTATTTGAAGGTGCGTTAGTCTGACATTTTGTATTGCTGTCAGCCCACCCTTTTTGTACAGTGTCATGGGTATCGAACCATCTTTCGGCAAGGTAAATTATTGGCTAATTCTCTGATCGATACTTTTTAATTTCTTATAAATAAGTATGTCGGATGATTCGTAATCTTTGTGACTCCATCACTACTTGCCTTTTGTTGATTTTTCGGAACGTGAATTCCATTCTTAAGAGAATTCTGTGAAGGGTTGATCGGCCACAATCTATATTGGTCCTGTCCTTCACCAGTCTTAATTTTATTTTGTCTAGTGTCGGTACCAACTGCTCTTCATACACAGAATATATTTTTCTCCTGATGACGTCTTTTCAACAATCGTCTACATGATGCATTTGAAAATCTTTTCGTTTTTTCCTGTTCTTGAGTGATGGTTTTCCTACAATACCCTTAATCGTAGAAATTGGGGTTTTTGTTTATTCAAATTTCTTTTTACCAAACTGTCGTAAACATTTTTCACTATTTGTTTAGCGTCAAGTGATAAATCTTTTCTCTTGCGATAGCCACTATCGCAATTTTCCCACGGACGCCACATAATTAAAATAGAACCGTTACGTTGTAAGTTGTAAGTAAAACTAAAAATAAAAATAATAAAAAGTATCTTTCGAATCTTAATGAGGATCTGTGGTCGTTAGGCCTATATTATCAAATACTTAAAGGACTCCAAACTGGGCTGCCAGGTAGTAAATATATAGGTAAAAATAGATCCAATATGATTGCAAGGGCAAGTGAGGGCGGTATACAAAGCAGGTAAAATAAAAATACGTTTATCGTAATACCTGGCAACTACGCACAGAACTTTAATAGGATCGTTTATTGCCCCATTGAAAAAGCAAAAAGGGAGGATCTTATATCTTGGGATTTACTATACACAGTCCACATTTTATCTTCCACCATCAATACATGCTCGACGCATTCTTGCCAATTTTCGATGGAAACATTGGCATTCTGAAAAAGGTTTTGTACGTCTGCTTATTTATAGGTCGTGTTGTACCCGGCGATTTCACCTTTAACCTGTGCCCATATAAGTTCTATCGGATTGTGCTCGCAATGCTATGGTGGCAGGTGATAAACAGTAATATTTATACTATATTTTGCCATTTCGTCGATGACGAAACTTGTGCACTTGACTTTATTTCTGAGAACTTGTCTTTATTTCTGAGAACTTTAAGCTTCATAAGTTCTAATAATTCTCTTTTAAGGTTGTCTTTTGGAAATGAAATATTTTTCTCGATCATCCAAGATTGGATGTCCTTTTTCAGCCAACCCAAGGTTGGAACTCGTTTTATTTTTTTAGAATAATAGTTTACGTTATCCATTACAATAATAGAACTGTCTGTTATTAAGTCTATCATCTGCGAAAACCAATCTTCAAATACATCGGAATTCATATCTCCGTGATATTTTCCTTTTTTTTATGGATACGAATGTTAAAAGACCTCCGTCTACAAAACCACTTTCGCTTCCAATATGCGTAATAATTAAGCTACATCCCTTAACAGATGTCGGTTTAAGACCAGTAGAAAGACCTTCATTGAATGCTTCGCGAGCATTTTTGATATTCCCATCTTATCAAAATTTCTTGACTGTGTACCCTTCATTTACCCACGTCTTATCTAAGTAATATATCCTTTTTCCTTCAGGGCAAGCTTTTCTAACTTGCCTTAAATAGTCTCTTCTCCAGTGTACAATCTTCCACTTTCTATCAATAAAGATTTTCTTTCACACTTTTTCCAATAAAAAGTCATATCTGCTATGTAATAGTTACGATACTGTATTTTTCTCACATGTACATGAATTTAATAATTCGAAATGTTGACCTTTGGGAAGTAATTGTCGGAATCAAAAATAATATCTTACATGTTCATATTAATGGTAGAATTCATTGTTTCCCTAATACTATTTTTTTAGACCACTCTTAAAAAAATGTTCTTATTTTTCTTTTAGCATATAATGCGTATATCGTGTATTTTACCTAATTTACACAAAATACTTACACTTAATAGTAAAATTCCATAAAATATTCGAGATATTTCCTGCTTGTTACAAAAATATGTTTTTGTATATACTACTAAAAAATGTTTTATTAATAAATTAAATTACATATTTTGGGCTAGTAATAATAACCAAGAATTGTTTATTTTCATTTTTGACTTATAACATTGATTAATGATGATATTACCTATATTAGATTTTAAAAGACAAGGTAGAAAAACACTTTATTAAAGTAAACTTAAAATTTATTTTGCATAAATAACAAAGTTGTTTGTTTTTTCAAAATATACATAAAAGCAGACTATATAACACCGTCGTGATTCGGGAAACAGAAAATACACTGTCACCACCAAACAGATCAACAGAAGCTAGAAGTCTGAATAGCAAAATCGTCGAGATCTAAACGAGGTTACTAAAGGAAACAATGACACAGTTGTGTCGAACTACTGGTTGACGTAGGGACATAAATTTCTAAAGACGGAATTTTTCCTAATTGGTGTACAGGAAATAGTATTTTCAACTAAAAGCTATCAGATGCGATTACAAAAAAATCATTGTAGATATAGATATTAGATATTGGAGATAGTATAGCGTATAACGGCAGATTGCCACTCAATTGCCAACGATTTCTATAATCTTATTAACAGCACGTGTGATACCAAGGAATTTCATACAAAACAACAATAGTCTGAACCATAATAAGTCAGTTCTACATATAACCTCCTGGACTCTCCCAAGATTCGTTAAAAATGTAGTACGTAAACCAGGGCCCAATAACATGTAAGCCCTCTCCCCTTAGTGATATTCACGAAATGAATCTCCTATAAAAACTAAAAACTAGTACTACTAGGACTCGTATATATCGAAAATAACACTTCGTTAGTACATATTTTACACTGTGTACTTGAAAATATATTGAAAGGTAATAGCAGTTTGTTCCACAAACTTCGTATTTACATATTTAGAATATGTTTCTTATATTGTACGTAACGATGTCACTGTAGGAAAAACCTGTTTTCTATCATCAATCAGACAAAATGATATTATGTGATTTACAACTGATAGTATAGATAGTTGTAGGGATATACAAATCTAATAGAATGCATATGTATATCCACATATTAGTAATTTAGTATGCATCCCACCAGACTTGCCGCCAAGTTGTTTCAAAAGTAGTGTAGTTACAGTTATCAATTATTTCTAAATTTATTAAATTATCGCAAATTTGACAAAATTAGTTCAATTACTGGTTGCTATTATAAAGCAAGTAAATTACTCTAAATAAATTAGTTTCTGTTCAGCTCAATTACAATTTGGTAATTCAATTACCTTTAATGTAATTCAACTTATTTAGGTTTTTTAGTAATTAAATTACTCTCATAATTACTTTTACAGTTAAAGTTACAATTAATTTAAAAGTAATATAGTTAATATAGAACTACTTAAATTACTGCTTTTGTAGTTCAGTTACTATGAAAGTTATTCAATTATTGAAATAATTACTAATCATCAATTACTTTAATCTAAGTTTTTAAAAAACAAATTATATTATCCTTTAAAGAACTTAACTGAATTAAAATTATTGAATTACTCAGTAAAATGAATATCGTTGCAAACATTTAAAATGATCTGCTGGTGCAGATCAAAACCTCGTACAGTTAGCTCTATTAGTATTTATTCAGATTGGACTACTGGTACTTCTGTGTTGTCCGGTTTATGACGATTTTTAGTGTTCCGTACAAAACACTCATGGAATCATTCCGGTGTCTCTCCGTCTGTCCGTCTCTCACACCCAATTTTCCGAGTTATTAGACATAGAAAGTTTTGGGGCAAGAAAATGGAAGTAAAAAAAATTACGAGGTCATCGAGTGGAGTGTCAGTTGAAAGCTTACGAAAACACAAATTCAAAAATGTATATGATGTAATAGGTGCGCACACTTTTCTTGGTATTGTTTCAAATAAATTTACAAAAATCGATGCCCCTCCTTATTTTAAAAGTACTGGAAAATTCTCCGGAAGGTGTGAATTAAAATAAAATTATCATGAGGGCATTACGTTTGATAATTTATCTGGTATAAAAAAAAGTTTCTTGATATTTCTTTTACACTTTTATTACTAGATTCTAGATTGAGCTACATTGATTTATTGGCTGTTAGGTAGCTAAGATGCTATAACTATTATACAGTATTAACTAAGAAAAAATGTGAGAATAGATCTTAAGATGTCAAGGACCTAATTAGCTTAGCTTAGGTAAGGATCTTATTTTATTTTAAAAGCAATCATGGTAAGGACCACTAATTGCGCAAGTGCAACTTGTACTTGACCGTTTCTTTTTATAAATAACCCGAACTTTTTGTGTTGTAAGTTAGACGAATCTTTTCTATTTTGCCCTAGAATCTACACTTTTTAGCAGCTCTCTCAATTTTTCTGTTATTGTTAGTCTAATTTTAAAATCGCATAAGCAAATTTCTGATGATTTTGTTTTTCCTTTTTACAGAAAACGTAAAAATTTCTATTTTATTATGAATATCAAAGATATGTGGCTTAAATAACGCTTGTGGCGCTAGAAATAAGTAAGGTTTGAGATTTTGGTTACAATATTTTCGATTCGGCTTTTGGGTTTATGTGTAATTTTAAAGACAAATTTAATTGTGCATTTTTAAAAAAAAAATTTCAAAAATTCCTAAATCTAGAAAACTCAACGTGACTTAGAAATTGACCCCAAAAATCGCCCGTTTGGCACCCTCGAATTCTGATACAAATTGTATGCTAAAAGATTGTTAATGATGAGGACTTACTCATGATTAACTTTTGAGTTGAGTATACGGGTGATATAAGCAAATATGCGCGATCAAATAAAGTTCTATAGCTAGATTTCTACCCCACTAGATATCAGCACTTCCAAAAACCCTCTAATACGAAATTGCAGACCAAACAAGACATATTTTTGCCATTCTGATTTTGCACCTCTTTTATCCCCAGTTTCGCAAGTTTTTCACTCCTAGGAAATACGGCTCGCTTTCGGCATCGCTATATGTGTATGTGTGAAGATGTGATTGGGTTATTTTGTTATACACATAAAATATATCTACAACGTTTATTATAACACCATTTGTGTAACATACATCCAAATCCTTTTTACCTCAAAAAAGAAATATATTCTCAACTCGAAACTTTGTCATGAAAAAGTCATCAACATTAACAATCATTTAGCATACAATTTGTATCAGAATTCAAGGGACCAAAAACGGGCGATTTTTGGGGTTACTCTTTCGGTTCTTTAACTCTCTTGTCTGGATTCACCTATCGCTGTTAATTTATATTACATTATCATACTCATAAGCCAACTGGATAGCTAGAAGTTTTAGACTTCTAAACCGGATATAACTTTTAGTGAACTCGGCTGTTAATGTCTATTTAAATTACTATTCTTAAATTTTAATTTAGTGAATCAAAACGATGATTGATATATATATATATATATATATATATATATATATATATATATATATATATATATATATATATATATATATATATATATAATATTTATAACTTATATTTTTATTTGTTTGTTGTTTTATTTAAGTAGTAACATCTATCCATAACTTGGATTTTGTTTTTTTTTTTTATTATTGTAGTATGAAATAGATTACATAAACAAAAAAGGGGAAGAAGAAGGATTTTTAATTTTCCATGAAACATCATATTGTTTGTTGTTTTCTCATAGCTATAATTCAATTTTTTCGCTACTTTTCCCATATTTGTTTGCAACTATTTAAAACTTACTCACCAGAGTTTGTAACTTGAGCACTCAGAATAGTACACACTCATCGTGTTATATATGTATATATTTATATACAGTACAATCCCGATTATCTGAAATCCGGCTTATCCGGAACAAACTGTGAGAAAGTCAATTGTATTCACATTAAACGAAAAAATCCCCAGTATTCGAAATAGACGATGAGTGGTTTTCTTAACGCGTCGGGGACTCCCCGACGTCTAGAATTTCACCGCTGTCTATGTTTTGGTTAGTCGACGAGTGTTATAAGTTACTCATTACGTCTATTATTATCGAAGAGGTAATAGTTTAGTTTGAATAGATATTTTACAAAATGGAGCGTCATAAAAATAAGCGTAAACGTGTTGTTATTACCTTAAAACAGAAACTTGAAGCAATTCAACGTTTAGATAATGGTGAACTTCTTAAAAATATAGCGAAAGATTTCAGAGTGGAGAAAAAATCGCGAAAAACTTGAAAAATGGTGTAGTGTTTTGTGTCATCGTCCACACAGGCATGAAAAAGTATGAAAAGCGGTGAATACCAAAAAGTGGATGATTCTTTATTTTTATGGTTTACACAGAATCGAGAACGTGGAATACCAATTTCAGGAACAATTTTAAAACATAAGTCAGTGAGTTTAAGCGGAGGGTGGCCGGTTATTGAAGCGCCTGTAAATTTTTCTGCAAGTGATGGATGGCTAGACAGATGGAAAAAAAGACATGGTGTATGTCAACTGAAAGTCTGTGGAGAAAGATTGTCGGCTGATGTATCTGCTGCAAAAAAATTTGCATAGAATTTTGAGCAGCTTATGAAAGAACATGGTATTACAACCAGACCAAATCTATAATTGTGATGAAACAGGCTTGAACTACAAAATCTTGCCGTCAAATACCTTAGCTTCAAAAACGGAGCATCTGGTTACAAACGTAGCAAAGAACGTATTACTGTTCTTGCATGCAGTAATACTTCTGGAAGACGCAAGTTCCCATTTAAAGGTTTTTTGGAGATTTTTTTTCCAAAGTGGAACTTTTTTTAAAAGAACATGGATATCCTAGAAAATGTATTCTGTTACTAGATAACGCCCCCACTCACCCAACTGCGGAGCAACTTGAAAGTGGGGAGATAAAAGCAATGTTTTTGCCTCCTGCTGTAACTTCTCTCATTCAGCCTATGGATCAGGGTGTCCTGGAAAATTTAAAACGCAATTATAGGTGTTTGTTTTTGGAGCATATTTTAGAAGAAGTAGATGAAGGTGGCCATCTTACTGATTGTCTAAAAAAGATAAATTTGAAAAATGTTATATACGAGTATAAGTAGAGAGTAGTACTTTGAAAAAATCTTGGTCAAAATTGATTCCACAAGAGGAGAGACATTACTCAGAGGCAGAAACAGAAGATAATGAAAGTTTACATCAAATTATTACAAGAAATTTCGATTATTTGAAATCACTTTGGTCCATATTATTTCGAATAATCGAGATTCTACTGTATATATATATATATATATATATATATATATATATATATATATACATATATATATATATATATATATATATATATATATATATATATATATATATATATATATATAATTTGGATTTTGTTTTTATTATTGTAGTATCAAATAGCTTACATAAACAAAAAACGTTTAAGAAAATAACATTAATAACTAACTATGGTAACTTTTCCAATTTGCAAGAAATGGAAAAGGCGTCTCGAAACCTTCCAGACAGACATGTTACTGCGTTAAAGCAGACCCTCTTATGAAAACGTCTCATTGTTTAACATCACCCGGTAGTTTGTTAAAGCGCCCTGATAGAATCCCATACCTATAAGTACTAAAGCCCAAAAACCTCCCAAAGACATCTCTTGACCTTAGAATCATTTTTTGTTAACGTATCTTTCCGAAGCTATCAATTACATTCGAACATTGAGTGCCTCCAAGTTTCGTCCAGCAATCCCTTGGTATCCCCGATTAAAATCGATTAAGCTGAAACCAGAGACAATACACTTATTCGTATTTAGTTGTTAATAGAAAAAAACTTTATCTATGTAAGATTAAAAGTAACGAAGTTTTGAAATAGGTGATAAGAAAACGATTTTCTCTTTTGTTACATAAATTTCGCAATAAGAAAAAAACTATAAAGTTGAATATCTTTTACACGGTTAATATTGCAATAATTAAGAAAATGAAATTTTAGCTTATAGTTCAAACAATTCATGGAAATATTACTCATTTTCATTTTCTTAAGAACATTTAACCGTCTAATTCTACAGACACTTAAAACATCAAAATCTTTTAAAATGACATTTAAGCCGCTCCGCTCACATGCCGCTCCTGGAACGCTTTAGGGACTTAGTTGTAGCATGTGTGCTAGATCCATAAAAGTAAAAACAATTGCCAAAAGGCAAATATATAAAAACTGTAAAAACTTATTCCCGTACTTCCCGTCCTTAAATAAATAAATTTTTATACAAAAGATATTTAGTTAGAGATCTACATGATTGTACCTCTACTTCTGCTGTTCAAAACAAACTTAGTTTTCTTTATTATGCAAACACACTGAATTCTCTTTTCACATATCAAAGGAGAGTAGCCAGTAATGTCAAATGAACAATGTGGGACGTCCAGATAATTCAAAACGTTAAATTGGGTCAAAAATTAAAGTACAATCAATGCTGTACATAAATTCTACACAATTAAGGCTCAATAAGTAAATTTTCATTATAGAAAATTAGGATTTTGAATGTGTTTTTGTGATAAGATATAATGTTAAAAGTAAAACGAATATTTAATTTGAAGATAAGCAGCTAAATTAATTCATTAAAAATATCTAGAATGGCTGTATATCAATTTAAGTTGTCACAACTCTTCTATCAATTAATGGTTAAAATAATATAAGGTGTTCAAGAACGTTGACTGATTCTTGAATATGAAATTATACAAAATTTAATGTTTTGTATTCAAAAGCGGTATAAAATGATCAGTGACTTCACAAAACACACCCCAAATGAGTTTTCAACAAAGTTTGTTTCCAATCTTTACTGAAAACTGGTAACCTTGAAATTTTGTTTTTTTTTTATATACCAACTAAATTATTAAAGGTAATGCACTCGTGATAATTTTCGTTCAATCTATACCCAGTGGAGAATATTCCAGAATTTTTTTCAAAATTTTTTGATCAGTACTTTTCGAGATAAGGTAGGGGACAGCGATTTTTTTAAAAGTAATACGAAGAAAAGTGTGCGCAAGTATTACATTATATATATATATTTTTTACTCGTGTTTTCACAAGCTTTCATTTGACACCACACTCGATGACCTAATAAAAAAAAAAATTTTTTCACTTCGGATTTCACCCCTCAAAACGAACCCCTCAAGTCAAAATTTATGTTACGGTGGTATAAAATGATCAGTGACTTCACAAAACACACCCCAAATGAGTTTTCAACAAAGTTTTTTTCCAATCTTTACTGAAATCTGATGACCTTGAAATTTTTGTTTTTTTTATATACCATATAAATTATTAAAGGTAATGCACTCGTGATAATTTTCGTTCAATCTACACCCCGTGGAGAATATTCCAGAATTTTTTCGAAATTTTTTGTTAAGGCCCGGGACAGCGATTTTTCGCGAATTTTAAAAATTTTTAAAAATAATACAAAGAAAAGTGCGCGCAAGTATAATATTATATATATATTTTTTACTCGTGTTTTCACAAGCTTTCATTTGACACCACACTCGATGACCTAGTAAAAAATTTTTTTTTTCACTTCCGACTTCACCCCCCAAAACTAACCCCTTAAGTCAAAATTTAATTCTCAAAACTACATGGCTCTGATGAGGCCATCAATTCCTATATTATTACCAAATTTCACCTTTCTATGTCAAATAGTTTCGGAGAAAATCGGGTGTGACTGACAGACAGACAGACAGACAGACACCGAAGTGATCTTATAAGTGTTCCGTACGGAGCACTAAAAAGTGTGAGAAAATTTAAAATTTACAAATAAAATTTACAGAAATTAAAAATTATTGCAAAAGGAAGCAACATACAATGAACCTTATTTCATTTTTGTAGAAACGAATGTCTATATGAGTTCTAAAAACGGTTTTAAACATTAATGCTTTCTGTTGTTATTCTCTTGAAGTTGTTGTCTTCTCAAGCGAGTATTGCTTCTACAGAAGTGGTATTTCTTTTGTTTTTATCTAATGAAAGCAAATACACCAAGAAATGGCCAGAATTCAAGTATTTACTTTAGATCTGGATTAAAGATATTCTTTTAAAGCAGTTTACTTTATCACTGGTGTTTTAAGTCTCATAGTATACAAATTAAAATTTGATAAAGCTTTTTGTGAAATAGTAAGTGTTCAACGCAAAACCGCCTCCTTTTAGAGAAAAATCCTAGATTCGCACCTCGCCACGAAAGCCATTTTAGACCAAATTACATTACAAATTGTTGTGATACATAATATTAAATTATAATTGTTTTAATTTTTGTGAAGATATAAAGCTTCTTAAGTTTATTTCTGCTCGAACCTTATGATCCTGATATAGTAACAATCCAATATCATTTTTTTCTTCTGTAAATAATATCTTATAAACTGAACGAACGAACTTTTGTGCTGTGGCAAACGTGCCTTGAATAAGAAATGTCAGCCCGTGGTCTTCTTGAATGTAACTAATAAGGTAAGATTTATTTTTCATGCTTCTAGAAAATATTAATGGGCATCAATTTAGCAGGATAAATTTCAAACCAAAAGCAACAAAACTTCGTTAGCAGTTAGCGCTTAATTTTTCCCTAATTAAGAAGATTTATTTTGGCTTTATTTAAGCTTTACTTGATCGATTTAAAATATATGGCTACATTTTAAAATATATTTTTGGAGAGCTCTAACATTTTAATTAAAATACATATATGGTAGACTGAGGTAGAATATTTACATGTCTCCCTACATGATTATACTACAGTCTGATTAATGAAACTATGAGCTTAGCTGTTGTTATTAACCTACTTTTAACCGAATTTTCTTAACTAAATTTAGCTAAAAATTCCCAATTTTGAAGAATTTAAATTTAAGAATGTACTGTTTATTAACTGTGACATCAAATGAAAAATTTATATTCCATAAAATTTGCATTTTAATGACTAAAGTTTAAGTTGATACAGAACTTTTGTATCAAATATTACTAACACGTTATTTTAAGCACTTTATTTTGAGTACTCTTTTATTTTTAAAATATTTGTTATTTCCGTACGTAAATTTACATATAGTTTTGGACCAAAGAAAGACAGTGAAAACGTGTTTTCTACTACAATATGGAGAGTTAAATTTTGAAAACCGGTAGTTGCGTATGTACGGAAAACTAGATAACGCAAAATGGAACTCAATTGATGCTCTCTTCACCAGCGAAACATCAAACTATTTTTATGCTAGCAAGGGAAGAAGTTCGAAGAAAGATTTTTAATTTTATATGAAACATCATATTGTTTGTTGGTTTCTCATTGCTATAATTCAATTTTTTCGCTGCTTTTCTCATATTTGTTTGCAATAATTTAAAACTTACTCACCAGATTTTGTAACGTGAGCACGCATCGTATTTGGTTTAAATTTATGTACATGCAAAACAGCGTATTTTCCACATTTTGCGGAGATAAACTGAACCAAAACTCGAAAATGACCCCGCAATGCGATAATACCTAGTAATATTAAGTTTAGGTAAGTTTAAGTAACATAACGTGACGTAAGTAAGTTTAATAATTATAATATAGGAATACAGAATCAATGGTGCTAGATTCAAATCCCGGTCAATTTATTAATTTTATAATAATATTTGGTTTGGCCACATGTATATGTAGTAGTTCTGCAGAAATGTAATAACGCCAGTGGGAGCACTACCGCGTTGTTTGAAAGGTGCCTTGAAATATACATAAATGTACTTTTCGGTACTTGGTCAACGTTAACGGATATTGCGACATTCCCACCGACATCCACTCAAAAAGTAATCCCTAGTCAGGCGGAGAGGTAACCGATAAAAAAATTACAGAGTAATAAGAAAATCCGTGGTTTCCTGCCTTTGCTTCGCTGCAAAATCTCAAGGAATTTAACAATTCCGGCATGTAAATTTCCACAATATTGGGTGATTTTTAGTATTCCGTATGGAACACTTATAAGATCATTTCGGTGTCTGTCAGTCTGTCTGTCACACCCGATTTTCTCCGAAACTATTAGACATAGAAAGTTGAAATTTGGCACTAATATAGGAACTCAGCCTGTCCTACACCATATAGTAGAAGGGATATATGATTATATATATATATATATATATATATATATATATATATATATATATATATATATATATATATATATATATATATATATATATATATATATATATATATATATATATATATATATATATATATATATATATATATATATATATATATATATATATATATATATATATATATATATATATATATATATTTATAATCATATATCCCTTCTATATATATATATATATATATATATATATATATATATATATATATATATATATATATATATAAACTCCTGGACAAAATTAACGCAACAATCTGAAAATTAATTTATCTTTTTCTTATGTCAGTTTTAAAGTTTATCGAGTATTTGAATAGTAGGATATGCATATTTTGTTTCGTTGTTCATGACAGAAATCAAAACAATTCGTTTAGATTTACAGTTTTAAAGAATTTTTTAGAAGATAAACAATTTTCTGTAATAATGCGATAGATTTTCTTTAAAAGTAAGCTTATAAATTGTTCCCTTTTTAAAAGTAATACGTTTTTGTGGTAGACTGTTTTATTTTTGACCCCGAAGAATTAGAAAAATGAATCGAACAAGAAATTTAACTGAACACGAGGTATTGCGAGCCCCAGTTTTATTGGACGAGGGATATTGTTAGAGTTATGTTGCCAACTTGTTAGGCAAACATCGTTCCACAATAAGTCGTATGATAAGATGCTTGAATGAAGTAGGAACTTATTCTAGAAGGCTAGGGCAAGGGCGAAAACGATGCACTAGCGACCTAGATGAACGTTTTATAAGACAATATGCTTTAAGAAACAAGACTGTCACTAGTTCTATAATAAGAAACGAACTCGAAGCTGTTCGCAATGTCACAATTTATTCTAAAACAGTTAGAAGACGGTTAAATGAAGCTGAATTAAACAGTAGGAGACCAGCCACTGCGCTCTTGCTTACTAGAGAGAACAGAGTTGCCAGGTTAAGTTTTGCTCGAAATCACGAAAACTGGTCTGTGGATGATTGGAAACAAGTTTTCTTCACAGATGAAACTAGGGTTAGTCTAAAACATCCAGATGATCGTGAGCGAGTATGGCGAAGACCAGGAGAGAGGTTTGCTCCTTGCAATATTTCTGCAAGGATTCCATTCGGCGGTGGCTCTGTTATATTCTGGGGTGGCATCTGCTTCGATGCTCGCACAGAGTTAGTTCCTGTACGTACGAGATCCATGAATGCTGACTACTATCTTGAGAATATTGTAATAGAACATGTGATACCTTTCGGTCATTTTGTGGGGCCCAATTTCCTGTTTATGCAAGACAACGCTCGACCTCACGTGGCTAGGGAGGTACTCGATTATCTTAATCAAGTTGATATACCGATTATGCAATGGCCACCAAAAAGCCCGGATCTGAATCCGATAGAACATGTATGGGATCACCTTAAGAAAAATGTGAAATGTCATATACCTGCACCTAGAAACCTGAGGGAACTTGAAAATGCAGTTATCACAGAATGGGAGCAAATTCTTCAAGATTTTATCCAAAATTTAATTAGAAGCATGCCTAGGCGCATAAATGCTGTCATCCGAAGTAGAGAACAGGCAACACACGCTACTAGTGTCCCAGTTACACCATTAATTTTGCTACTAGTGTCCCAGTATTTTTTTCATTATTACATAATTTCTACGATTTTGTTATTAGGTCTTAAGAATAATTTTAATTCGAATCTTATAGAGAAATTTGGTAGCTAATTCACTTTTAAAGTATCCGAATAAGTTTTTAGGGTAACCAATGTTCATAAAAAATTATTAAAATTAATTCATTACAGAGATTTGTATGATTTAATATATTGTTGCGTTAATTTTGTCCAGGAGTGTATATATATATATATATATATATATATATATATATATATATATATATATATATATATATATATATATAGGAAATCATGGCCTCAGCAGAGCTTTGAAAGTTAAATTTTGACTTAAGGGGTTAGTTTTAGAGGGTAAAATCGGAAGAGATTTTTTTACCAGGTCATCGAGCGAGGTGTCAAATGAAAGCTTGTAAAAAGACGAGTTAAAAAATATATATAATGTAATACTTGCACACAATATATATATATATATATATATATATATATATATATATATATATATATATATATATATATATATATATATATATATATATATATATATTGTATACCGTTCAATCAAAGCAATGGCTTGATAAATATTACGGGGGACTCTGACCCTGGAAAATCACGCATCGTTTACTGGTATGCTGAATTTAAACGCGCTCGAGACGCCGAGATAAGGTGGTTATACCGGAAACCATAAAAAAATCCATAAAATTGTATTGGATGACCGTAAAGTGAAATTGCGTGAGATAGCTGACACCCAAAAGATATCAGAAGAACGTATTGGTCATATTTTGCATGAACATTTGGGCATGAGAAGCTCTGTTCGAAATGGGTACCGCGTTTGCTCACAGTGAACCAAAAACAACAACGTGTTGATGATTTTGAGCGATGTTTGGACCTGTTTAGGTGCAATATTTTCAGGCCATATGTAACAACGGATGAAATACACACCGGAATCGGCAGTCAGCTGAGTGGATAGCAGCCGGTGAAAGCAGCCTGAAGCGACCAAAGACACCACAGTTGGCTGGGAAGGTTTTGGCCTCTGTATTTTGAGATGCGCATGGAATAATTTTCATCGACTATGCTGAAAAGGGAAAAGCCATCAATAGCGAATTTTATGTAAAGTTATTGGTGCGTTTGAAGGCAGAAATCGCAGAAGCGGCCCCAAATGAACAAAAGAAAAGTGCTCTTTCATCAAGAAAACGCACAGGGTCACAAGTCAATGGTTACGATGGCAAAATTGCATGAATTAAAGTTTGAATTGCTTCCTTGTCCACCGTATTCTCCAGCTTTGGCCCCCAGCGACTATTATCTTTTCGCAGACCTCAAAAAAATGCTCGCGGGAAAGAGATTTTGCCTCCAATAAAGAAGCCGCCGACACTGAGGCCTATTTTGAAGGCAAAGAGAAATCCTTCTACAAGAAAGGTATAGAAACGTTAGAAAAGCGTTGGACTCATATTGATGAATAAAGTCGAATTTTGCAAAAAAAAGTGTTGTAAGTAGCTAGACCAAAAACTTTTCAGCCTAAATCTTGTATATATATATATATATATATATATATATATATATATATATATATATATATATATATGTATATATATATATATATATATACAAATATATTACATATATATATATATATATATATATATATATATATATATATATATATATATATATATATATATAAATTATATATATATATATATATATATATATATATATATATATATATATATATATATATATATATATATATATACATATATATATATATATATATATATATATATATATATATATATATATATATATATATATACAATTACTATATTAAAACCACAAAAATTTAGAGACACCCACCCTTTTCATTCCCCTGCCCTAAAGGGATACTGTTGAAAAATTATAAACTTGATCACTTCTATAGCTATTACCTGTATGAATTTCAAATTGATATCTCATTTCGTTTGAGAGTTATCGTGCCCACAAACCGACAGACAGACTGAAATTTGCGACTATGTTTTTCGTGATCTAGACTCCCTAAAACGTGAAAGAAAGCAAGAATCTCAAAGAGTGATTTTTTCACAGATACAATCCTTTTTTGTAACAAGGAAAGCAAAATTGCAGCCTAGCTAAAGAAAGATAAATATTTATTAACTGTTTAATTTTTAACCCTCATTTTTAATGTAGTCTTACTTAGCGCTAATTAACTAGCTCATAAAAAGTGATTAATTACAAATGCTTAAAGTGAATAATAGTATAACAGCGTTTTTCATTGAAAAAACTAATGCGAATTAAATGAGAAAAATAAACTTGGCATTGATATCAAAATGAGTCTGTAGAACGTATTTTTAGTGTTCTGTAGGGAATACTTATAAGATCACTTCGGTGTCTGTCTGTCTGTCTGTCTGTCTGTCTGTCTGTCCGTCTGTTACAGCCGATTTCCTCCCAAAACTATTTGACGTAGAAAGTTGAAATTTGTTACTAATATAGAAATTGATGGTCCCATCAGAGCCGTATAGTTTTGAAAGTTAAATTTTGATTTAAGGGGTTAGTTTTGGGGGGGTAAAATCGGAAGTGAAAAAAAAATTTTTTTACTAGGTCATCGAGTGGGGTGTCAAATGAAAGCTTGTAGAAACACGAGTTCAAAAATATATATAATATCTTACGTGTGCACACTTTTCTTTGTATTATTTTGAAAAAATCGCGAAAAATCGCTGTCCCCACCTATATCTCGAAAAGTAATGATCCAAAAATTTTGAAAAAAATCTAGAATATTCTCCACGGGGTGTATATTGAACGAAAATTATCACGAGTGCATTACCTTGAAAAAAGGTAAAGGTTAAATTTTAAGGTCATCAGTTTTCAGTAAAGATCGAAAACAAACATTGTTGAAAACTTATTTGGGGTGTGTTTTGTGAAGTCACTGATCATTTTATACCTCCATAACAAAAATTTTTATTTCAGAAGCAATCAACGTACGGAACACTAATTGCGCAAGTTCAACTTGCACTTGATCGGTTATTTAAATATAGTTTTTTAATTTTAACAATTTAATAAAAGTACTTTAGTCGTTAATACAGAGTATTCTATAAATAAGTTAAAATTAGTTTGAGATATGGGGAGCAAACAATGGATAGTTGGTGCTTGCAAAGTGCCGACGCAGTCGTTTTACGAAAACAAAAATTTTGGAAATTTTGCTCGGCAAAAATCGCGCAAAGATCCCTTACCAATTGTAAATAAAGCATCGAGCGCCGTATATTTGCCTAGGAAATCGTTAAAATGCTTGCGCAAAGATTAGGGTCAACTGACGCTGCTGGGAGGTTCAACTTCTTTATTTAAATATTTGGACGCTTTTCAACATTTACTAACATTATGACCATGTCAGTAAACAGAATGATCATTATTACAGCTCGACAAATACAAAACTGAAGGATCGAGAGCCCCTACCCTCATTTTTACTTTTAACAAAATGTAAATGCCTTTAATCTTTATTGAAATTCGATTTTGTATTGACTATAAAACATTACCCTGTAGGTGTTGAATTACTATTGATATTTAAATATTTTCATTGTTTATTTAACAATAATCAAATATATATATATATATATATATATATATATATATATATATATATATATATATATATATATATATATATTTGGTCCGATTCCCTAAGATAAATTTTAAAAAAATCTTCTTACGAGTTACGATTAACAACGAATTAAAAATTAATTTAATAGATATATTTGTTAGAAAATAATAGTTAAAATCATCATCTTGGTCAAAAGTTCCAATAACACAATTTAACATTTTTAGTGTTCGTCTGTCACACCCGATTTTCTATAGAATGATTTCACATATAGAGTTGAAATTTGGCATAAATAGAGAAATTGATAGTCCAATCAGAGCCGTGTAGTTATGAAAGTTAAATTTTGACTTAAGGGGGTTAGCTGATGAGAGAAAGCGAAATTTTTTTTTCTAAGGTTATCGAGTGGGGTGTCAAATGAAAGCTTGTGAAAACACGAGTTCAAAAAATATATATGATGTAATACTTGCGCACACTTTTCTTTGTATTATTTTTAAAAAATGGCCAAAAATCTTTGTCCCCCCACCCTAGCTCGACAAGCACTCATCGAAAAATTTTGAAAAAATATTTTTCATAAAGTGTAGATTAAGCAAAAATTATCACGAGTGCATTAAGTCTGATAATTTATCTGGTATATAAGAGGTAAAATCGGAAGTGAAAAAAAAATTACTAGGTTATCGAGTGGGGTGTCGAATGAAAGTTTGTGAAAACACGAGTTCAAAAATATAGATGATGTAATACTTGTGCACGCTTTTCTTTGTATAAATTGCCAAAAATCCAATTGCCTTATCTCGACAAGTACTGATCAAAAAATTTTGAAAAAATTCTGTAATTCTCTCCATAAAGTGTAAATTGAGGGAAAATTATCACATTGGATAATTTTTCTGTTATGAAAAAAAACTATCTGGTATGACAGAATGGTACAGGTTTGGAAAGTTAGGGAATTCAACAGGGACTAATACCTACAAAATATCAATAAGTATTCAGTGCAATCAATAATATCATGATAACTGGTGACCAACGGATAGATCCCGAAAACAAAAGAATTTTATTTTATTTGTTTATAATTAAATAAATATTTAGGTAGTAAAGATTTGATTGAACTAGATTCATTTATTGACTATTAGGTAGCTAACTTTTATTAGTGTTCCGTACTGAACACTTATAAGATCACTTCGGTGTCTATCCGTCTGTGTCCGTCTGTCACACCCGATTTTCTCCGAAACTGTTTGACGTAGAAAATTGAAATTTGGTACTAATATAGGAATTGATGGCCTCATCAGAACCGTGTAGTTTTGAAAGTTAAATTTTGACTTAAGGGGTCAGTTTTGGGGGGTAAAATCGGAAGTGAAAAAAAAATTTTTTTACTAGGTCATCGAGTTGGGTGTCAAATGAAAGCTTGTAAAAAGACGAGTTCAAAAATATATATAATGTAATACTTGCGCACACTTTTCGTAGTATTATTTTTTTTAAAAAATTGCCAAAAATCACTGTCCCGCCCCCTTATCTCCAAAAGTACTGATCAAAAAATTTATTTGGAAAACATTCTGGAATATTCTCCACAGGGTGTAGATTGAATGAAAATTATCACGAGTGCATTACCTTTAATAATTTATCTGGTATATAAAAAAAAAAAAAAATTTCAAGGTTATCAATTTTCAGTAAAGAACTTGGGTTGTATTTTGTGAAGTCACTGATCATTTTATACCTCCGTAACAAAAAAAAATTATTTTAAAAGCAATATCAACGTAGCGAACAATAATTGCGCAAGTTTAACTTGCACTTGACTGGTTTTCTTATTAATTAAATTACATAAATAATAAATCAAGTAAACTAGTTAACCGCACTTAAATTTCATTCCTTTGAAAGAATAAAACAGTGTTTTTATATAAATTTTTCACACCTAAGGTAAGCTTTGTTGAGGGATAGTAAAAGGTGCCGTTGCAGTATGTAAACAGCTAAAAAATTAATCTTGCTCTTACTGTTCTATAGCCCATCTGAAAACTCTAATAGTTTCGTTACCGCAAACATTAAGTATTATCCTCAGTAATGATGATTTTCATCAAAAAACGTCAAAATACGTTAATATAAATCATTTTTAGGACTAAAATTCTGTGTCCAATCAAACAACCCTCTGATTATGGCAGCCCTAGCTCGGTGGTATAATTCCAGCTTATCATACTGAAGGTCTCAAGAAGGTGACTGTACTTATTTATTTAAGTATATTTGACAAGGCCACTTACTACGGCATGCTGCTACAGTAAAGTCTCAAAGTTGGCATTGTACTGACAAAGCACGTTGTTGATTGGGACCGAAAAAGCTTTTCTTGAAGACAGCGTTCTCCCCGCTCGAATACATTCTTGAAGATATACTTGGAAGGCCTGAGATCTGATCTCGAAAAATACATGTTATTGGTGGGAACTAATTGGACCAGAACAGACTATAGGTAGTAGACTTCCCCCTGTCGAGGTCCGTGGCTGGCGGAAGCTGCACAAGAAGTCCGAAAAATAATGGATTGAAAGTAACATCTACTAATTATGTTGTTTGGATCCCATATTAAATTGAGGGTTCCAACAAGCTCTCTTTACTCATATGTTAAACTGGATTGGCAAATGGATCTCTATGGCCTGTTTGCTTGACTATCAAGCATCCTCAGCCAATATTACTATTACCATTTGACTCCCCTTGTAGATATTAAGACGTATACCAAAGTGTTTATGACACGTGGGTGTATTGTATATTTTCAGAATGCCTTATAAAATTTTGACTAGTCACGTTTTAAAATTTATCTTTCGTAATTTAACCTTAACCGACTTCTTGGAGAAATTTTGAACACCCCATCATGAAATGAATAAAAGGAAAATATTTAACGCTTATATTAAAATTTATTACTTTTTTTTGTTGCAGTAAAATGAAATGAAATTACATCTAAATAAATGGGTTTTTGTTATTTAAAAATATCTATTTATCAGTTCTGTCACCAAAGGATATTCACAAAGACAAATACAACAAAAAGAAGTATAATCCTGCTTGAAAAGTTATATTATCACTATAGAATAACAGTACTGTTGTAGGTGTAATTTTACCCATTAAGCTGGCCCTTTTCAACAGCCACACATAAATTTTATATCCCTTAATGCTTCATATTTAAAAAACATTGTCAAAACGCGTAAAATATTCAGCTGGTTTTTCAAGATGAATTGAATTTATTTTTCCTCGCTTTACTTATTTTATTATTATTTTTTTCAAGTTATTAAATTTTTCTTGTAGCTGCGTTCAGGCAATATTTAGTACCTGTACTAAAAAAAACCTGTCAGGTGCAAGTGAGATTTGCGCAATTAGTGTTTCATACCGTGATTGCTTTTAAAATAAAATAAAATCCTTACCTAGGCTAAGTTAATTATGTCCTTGACATGTTCAGATCCAATATGTATTATCACGTTAGTTAATAATGTATGACAGTTATAGCATCTTAGCTACCTAATAGCCAATAAATCAATCTAGTTCAGTCTAGAATCTAGTTATAAAGTGTAAAACAAATATTTACTAACTAAATATTTGTTTAATTATAAACAAATTAAACAAAATTATATCTCAGACAAGAGCGACTCGCTACTCGGTTACAGTAATACAATGAAGGCTGCTAATAGCGAACCCGTTTATAGCGAATTTCCGGTTAAAACGATAATGCACGAAAAAACTTCCGTAAGACTAATTCAAATTTTTATCGGTTATAACGAACACGGTTATAATGAACTGCCGGATAAAGCGAAACAAATTTGGATGTTTTGTGTCCGTTTATAACGAACTTGCGACTCCCTGTGCTCGATGTCGCGCGACTTGCTGAAACTCGTTGGGAGCCCCTGTTCTACTTGTTTCTGCCCCGTCGCTAGTTCGAGCAGTATTATTTTCAATTTACTTGTTGTGTTATGCGGTTCTAATGCATGTTTGATCAAAGAAGCAAAGTGAATGAAGTTTTTATTTTAAAATGAGCATACAAAAACGTAAAGCGTTTACTTTAAAAGACAAACACGATATTATAAGGAAAATAGAAAATGGAGTTAAATAAATTAATGTTTGCAAACAGTTGAATTTAACTAAATCTACGATTTCTACCATATGGAAGATGAGGCAAGAAATCTTATCAATCTGTGATAAAAGAAACTTTGGTTCAGGTTAGTAAAAAAGTAAAAAAATCTACACATGACCAAATCGATAAAGAACTCCTTAAATGGTTTAGTCATAATGGATAATGGTGTTGTTGATCAGTGGTTGGCCAATATATGGCCGCAAATTCAAGAAAGTTATGAATATGTGGACATTTTTAATGCGGATGAAACGGGTTTGTTTTACAAGATGACGCCTGATAAGACATTAAAGTTTGTCGGAGAGAATTGTGCTGGTGGAAAATTATCAAAAGTAAGGATTACTGTATTGGTAACTTCCAATATTCAAATTGTTGGTGATAGGAAAGTCCGCCAATCCCAGATATTTTAAAAACAAACATTTACCAGTAAACTACAAATCAAACAGTAAAGCCTGGAGTATACCAGAAATTTTTAAAAACGAACTGATCGAATGGGACAAAGAATTAAAATTCACAAACAGAAAAATATTACTTTTGATTAACAACTGTTCAGCGCACCCTGAAGTTGAACTACAGCAAATAAAATTGGTTTTTATACCTCCAAACATAAATGCAAAGCTCCAGCCTATGGATCAAGGTGTGATACATTCTTTAAAATGTCATTATAGAAAGATTTTACTTATGAAAATGTTAGAGACCATGGATAAAGATAACATTTTTTCTGCAACTCTCTTGGACGTTATAAACTTTATCCATATGGCTTGGCAAAGAGTCAGTAGAGAAACCATTGCAAACTGTTTTAAGCATGGCGGATTTTTAAGAAAGGAATATAGATATGACTCAGATGACGAGCTACCCAGTGGATTGAAAAACATCGAGAAGATCCTACTGATCCTCTAGAATTTGTTTACGATGCTGACATTCAATAAAGTACAAAGGAAATAGAGATTAAAAAGATGTTTAATTACTTTAATTTTGAAGAATATGTATGTGCTGGTAATGAATTAATGACGAGAGAAATATTAACCAATAATCAAATTGTGACATCAGTGACTTCTGGAAAGATTTTAAGCGATAATGACGACAAAGACGAGGTTGAAGGAGATAATATTTATGTTCCATCCATTTCAGAAATGACTAAGAAAATGACTGAACCTCGCAATTTTTTGGAATCTCGTGAAGTGACCTTGACAATTATATAAACACCATTTCTTTTTCAAGTAAAATTGTACAAACGAAAATTACTGATTTTATTGTATAAACTACGTATTTTAATGTTTTCGTTTATACTCGTATATGTACCAACATACATAATAATAACTTTAGTGTGACTTGTTTTATTTTCCTTTGAACGTTTTCTTTTAATTTAATAATTATTATTATTCATTTTGCTAAGCGCCCAATCTCAATAAAAAAGGAGTGAAAAATGATATTAGATTTTGTTTACTGTTTGTAACCAACTTCGAATATAGCGAACCATTTTTAGTGATTTTTTGGAGTTCCTTATAAACGGACTTCTATGTATATACTTATACACCATACGTCAAGAAACATAGTTTCCAAATTTATTTTATTTTTCTTTTAAACAGGATAAATTATCAAACGTAATATACTCATGATAATTTTCGCTCAATCTACACTTTATGGAGAATATTCCAGAATTTTTTCAAAATTTTTTGATCAGGACTTTTCGAGATTTTGGCCATTTATTAAAAATAATAAAAAGAAAAGGGTGCGCAAGTATTACATCATATATATTTTTAAACTCATGTTTTCACAAGCTTTCATTTGACATCCCACTCGAGGACCTGGTATTTTTTTTTAATTTCGGTTTCACCTCCCAAAACTAACCCCTTAAGTCAAAATTTAACTTTTAAAACTAAAGGGCTCTGATTGGGCCATCAATTCCTGTATTAGTGCCAAATTTCAACTTTCTGTGTCAAATAGTTTCAGAGAAAATCGGGTGTGAGAGACATGTGGATAGACGGACACCAAATTTTATTATCTGCTTATTGGTAAGAAATGGAAAAATTGATGGTTTGAACCTAAGCCATTGACAATAAACAATATATTATTAATCTTCTTAGTACATACTTTTATTTTCTTTTTTTACTCTGTCTTTTTGTATTTTCGTATAAATTCTGGGGTTACACTCAACTACAGACTTATTGATTATAAATGGATCATTTATTTGAAGTGGGAAATACAGATGTTGTATAGATTTTAAAGGATTTTTGACGGAGCTGAAACAGAAACAATCTTATTCCACTAGCATTTTTTTTTAAATGAAACACCCTGTTAATTATTTTTTAGTTTTATATAACTCATACCTCTGGAAAAAAAAATATTTTTATTTCACATAAAACGCTTGACATGGTTGTTAAATGTTTAACCGAACTCGTCCTTCATCAACAACAGGCTCCCTATGCACGCTCAGTTTTCTCACACCTAATTTCTCATTTAAATTGTCATATGCCCTCATATCCGTATGAGGTGCTAGCAGTCCCCGTTATCTCTAACAAAATTAATTAAAGAAACACATATAACGAAAGAGGACATAATAGAAAGACTGGAAAAATTGAAAAACCAATCTCCCGGTCAAGACCAAATAGCGAATAAACTACTAAAATATGAAGGATACTCTCTGGTTAAGCAAATCCAAACACTTATCCAGAGGATTGCAAAATCGAATAGAATCCCAGACAAATGGAGAACAGCGATAGTTATACTAATGCACAAGAACGGAGAGAAAAAAGATCCAAATAACTATAGAGGTATAAATCTACTAAGCTGTACGCTGAAATTAACAACAAAGATTATTACAAGAAAAATAAACGCAAGAATACACCTGGAAAAAGAAAAGCAAGGATTCAGAAGAGGGCGCTTATGCACCGATGCCGTATTCTTTGTGAGTAAAAGAAAAATCCATAGAATACCAGACTCTGACGTACTTGTGCTTGATAGACTTAAAGAAAGCTTTCGACAATGTACAAATAGAAGACGTTATTCATCTATTATATAACAAGAACATCCAATTAGACTAATCAAAACTATTGAAGATATATATAAAGACAATAAAGTAGTCGCAAGATTAGCAGAAGGAATGACAGAACCAATCAACTATGTATCCGGAATCAGGTAGGAAGAATCTTTGAGTCTTCTCCTTTTTAATATTGTCATGAAGGGTAACAAAGAATTTAAAATTATATGTTATGCAGATGACGCGATAATAATGGCTGAGACCGAAAATAATTTGCAAAGGCTGCTATACGATTTCTGTATAGCAGCAAAACAATATAATATGTCAATCTCAACTGAAAAAAACTAAGACAATAGAAATAGTAAAAGAGCCGATCAAGTGCAAGTTGGTGGTGGAAATAAGCCAATAGCAGGTGATGGAGGTCGATTACCTGGGCACCAAAATATCTTGTATTGGAAAAAAATGAGGAAGAAATAAAACATCAAGTCAACAATGCTATAGGATAGCGGGCTGCCTCAATGATATCATATTTAGAAATAAATTCCCTCCATTGAGACCAATACAAGCATATACAAGAGCGTAATACGACCAGTAATGACTTATCCATCGGAAACAAAACCCGATGCAAGTATAACACAGAGGATGATGGAATCATCTGAAATGAGAATACTTAGGAGATTTACAAACAAAACACTGAGGGACATAAAAAGAAGTGAAGACATAAGACGTACGTGTAATATAGAGAATATCAACCGGTGGATAAGAAGGAAGGTGAAATAACATCGACACATAGGAAGAATGGCAAAAAACAGGATAGTACGGATAGCAAGAGATAAATTGCCGAATGGAAGAAGATGAATGGAACGTCCAAAAAAGAGATGGAGCGACGATATATAGATTAGGGAAAAAAGAAAACAGGTAATAGTGCCTAGCTATAAGTAGGAAGAAGAAGAAAATTAATTAACGATCGCTTATTACGATTTGGTGAACATAACACGTTGCGATTTTTGACCTCTCAGGGCGTTCTTCGTCGAATGTGCTCGTTTTTCTCAAGTTTTGATTTAGTTTGAAAGAATAAACCGAATCTCCTTATACCAAATCTAATCTAGCTTTGATTTCGGTCGGAGTTTTTTTTTTAAATATTGTATCATGACACGGATAGTCCAGTGTATCTAATCTGCCTCTTTCGATGGCTTCGATAAACTAGGTTATCTTCAGACTAAGCTCTTTATATTTCTGTCACTGCCGGATCGAATAAGTATTGACTTTTGACTCAAATCTTGCTTCCTACTGCTCAAAAAAATTTTCAGTCCACACTTGTATGCATAATTTATACTTGCCACACACAGAGAAAAATGCAGAAATGAAAAGGATGATAAACAAAGAAAAGAATGAGAGATGGGAAAAAGCGTGCGAACATGTAGAACAGTATATAGGAGGAACTAGAAGCATAGAGTCATGGAGAATAATTAAAGCATTAAGGATCAACAAGGAGAAGACGTATATAGAGTATATCCCAGAAAGCGAGTGGGAAGGATATTATAAAAAACTGCTAACAGAAGACGGACAAGAATTCTAAGAAGAAAAACAGAATAAGGGAAAAAAAAAGAAATAGAAGTAAGCTATGAAGAAGTAAAGAAGACAATAAAAAATATTCAAAAATAGTAAATCTGCAGGGCCTGGAGGTGTGATAAACGAAATGATTAAGTATGGGTCTAATAAATTACATTTAATGCTGAGAAACATGTTCCACAGAGCGATAAATGGAGAAAAAATACCAGAGAAATGGTCAAAAGCCTATATAGTATCTATATTTAAAAGGGAAGACCACAGAATATGCACAAACTATAGAGGCCTAACCATAATATCGAGTATGGGGCGTTTGTATGGAAAAATTAATAAAAATATTATAGAGGAAAAATATAAAAAGAAAAATTGGAGAAGACCAAGTAGGCTTTACGGCGGGAAAAATCATATATAGACCACATACACATTATAAAACAAACAACGGAAAAACAAACGCGCAAAGAATAGAGAAGTTCATCTAGCCTTCATAGACATAAAAAAGGTCTATAACTCAATACCAAGACAAAGATTATGGAACGCAATGAAAGAAATAGGCATTGACAAAGAACTAATATACGCAGTAAAAGCTCTCTACGAAAATAACACAGTGAACATAAAAATAGGACATAAAATAGGGAAGAGACTCCAAACATCAAAAGGCCTACTACAAGATGCTCTACATCCCTAACACTATTCAAAATATACCTCGAACAAACGTTAAAAAAATGGAAGCAAAATTGTAGTGGAATGGGAGTCCCAATACGAGAAGTTTACTTATATATTCTAAGTTTCGCAGACGACCAAGTAATCATAGCGCAAGGTGAGGAAGTCCTCAGTTATATGGTAAGAAAACTGAAAGAAGAATACACTAAAGCAGAATTAGCAATAAACTTTGATAATACTGAATATCTGACAACAAAGGAGGGACATGTGGAAAATCTAGAAATCCCTAATGAAACAACACTCAAAGGAACCGATAGATTTAAATATTTAGGAACCATCATTTCAAAAAACGCAACATCAGAGAAAAGATCAAAGCTAGATTAGGACAAACGAGGACATGCATAAAATAATTAAATTCGATCCTGTGGGACAAACACATTACAAAGAGAAACAAAACACGCATATACAAATCAATAATACAAAGCATAATGACATACAAGTCAGAAACATGGACGATCAACAAAAGAAATAAATCTAAAATTAACGCGGTAGAGATGGAGGGTTGGAGAAGATGCTGTAGAGTGACACGTATGGAGAGAATACCAAATGAAGAAATAAGCAGCAGAATGAACATCAAAGAGAACGCAATAAACAACATTGAAGAAAAACGATTAAAATGGTATAGACACATAAGACAGAGCGAGGATAATAGGTGGATAAAGAAAATAACGTAGTGGAACCCTATAGGGAGAAGAAAAAGAGGAAGACCCAGACGATCGTGGAGAGACGATGTGGACGAGGCTATGGAGGACAAAGGTCTAACAGATGGAGACTGGAAAGATGGAAACCGATGGAATCAAAGGCTGAGAAAAGGAAGACAGCGTCAACTGTAGAAAATCTTTTTGATATATATATATATATATATATATATATATATATATATATATATATATATATATATATATATATATATATATATATATATATATATATATATATATATATATATATATATATATATATATATATATATATATATATATATATATATATATATATATATGTCATGACACGATAGTCCAGTGTATCTAATCTGCCTCTTTCGATGGCTTCGATAAACTAGGTGATCTACAGACTTAGCTCTTTATATTTCTGTCTCTGCCGGATCGAATAAGTATTGACTTTTGACTCAAATCTTGCTTCGTACTGCTCAGAACCGAAACTTTTCAATCCACACTTGTATGCATAATTTATACTTACCACACTTAATAAATTTTTAAATGCTTTTTTTATATATTGAATTAGTAAAATAAATTCCTAGATAAATAATATTCCGTGTTCAGAGTATGAAAAAATTATATGTTAGCGATTGTGAGAGTGGTAGAAATTCAGTGGCTACAGACCAAGCACCATAGTAGAGTAAAATCGACCTTTTATCTCATATTGTACTTTTTTATTCTATCTAATGTTTATAAGCTGAACAAAACCATACAAAATACGAAAACTCAGTAATATAATTTTAAGTTTCGTATCGAGGTATTGTAGTGTAGCATTACCAAAATATAAAAAATAAAATAAACCGATCAAGTGCAAGTTGGACTTGCGCAATTCGTATTCCGTACCGTGATTGCTTTTAAAATAAAATAAAATCCTTATCTAGCCGAAGTGCCCTGACATCTTAAGATCCAATATGTATTTTCACGTTTTTTTCTTAGTCAGTAATGTATAATAGTTATAGTATCTTAGCTACCTAATAGCCAATTTAACTCAATCTAGAATCTAGTAATAAAAGTGCAAAACAAATATTTACTACCTACATATTTGTTTAATTATAAACATTAAAATAAAATTATTTTGTCTCTAGAGGGCGACGCGCTATACTGAAAATATATGTATCTCCACCATACTGTCGGGAAACCTCTTCGATATTGTCAAGGCACATAGTTTTTTTTTATACCAGATAAATTCTCAAACGTAATGCACTCATGATTATTTTCGTTCCATCTATACTATATGAAGAATATTCTAGAATTTTTTTCAAAATTTTTTGATCGGTACTTTTCGAGATAGGTGGAGGGGCAGAGATTTTTTAAAAATAATACATATAAAACTGTGCGCAAGTATTACATCATAAATATTTTTGAACTCTAGTTTTCACAAGCTTTCATTTGACACCCCACTCGATGATCTAGTAATTTTTTTTTTTCACTTACTCCTACAAGCTAACACCTTAAGTCAAAATTTAACTTCCTATACTTGTGTCAAATTTCAACTGTATAAGAGACGGGCACCGAAGTAATCCCATAAATGTTCCTTCCGTACGGAACACAAAAAAATGTTAAAGTGATTTTTCCAGTATTTTCCCTGCAAACATGTAGTTCTAATATATACACCATATATGGCTATCGCATAGTAAAGCACAGTCCACTTTATGGTGAAATATTCATAAGAAAATTTGGAGGTAATGATAAATCTTGCTCCTTACTGCACGGATCGAAAACTTTTTAATCGACACTTGTATGCATAATTTATACTTACCAGTAGCTAAGTGTGGACGTCCTCTATAATCTGGGGAAACTATTGAAAATCGACTATTTTTCATCTCATGTGAGTTAAAGTAAATCACAAATCTACGTGATTTTTAACTAGTTTTGTAATTTCACATAGCCTTGTCAAAGAAATGCATTTATAACTGATATAATATTGTCGGTAGTTATTTTCATTGTTTAGAATGTAGGTTGCTAACATTATAAAAATAAATTTTATGATTCATACTCTGTTTTGATAGAAAATGTACAAGAAATAAATCTGGTCAAAATTTTTTATGTTATTTAAGTAGTTAACTATATACGTCCACATGTCACTAAAATTTTCTTGCAAAATTTTTTTTATGCCCTCTCACCCTACTATATTACTTACTTCAAAAAACCTATCCTGAACTTAACTCGTACCTGTAAATGTTATTTTTGATGGTAGAAGATATCTCGTACCTAAGTATAAATGACGTAAATGAAAAAGGAATAAGATTTGCAAGTATAAATTGAGCTCACATCATAACATGAATTCCTCCATACTTAAATTTAATTTTGCTAATTATTGCAATTTTGCGCACATATACGCAGATGCATCAAAAATGGAGAAAGGTTGTGGGAGAGCTTTCTATATCCATTCCATTAAAATAGAATCAAAATTCAAACTGAATCCTGCCATTGCGATTCTGCAATCTGCTTGGCTTTTGCAGAAAATTAGACTGTAACAGGATATTGATATTAACGGATTCACTCTCAGTGCTCAAAGCCTTACAAAATCTTACGACCTAGAGCCACAGAAAATTGCATATCCTATACGAAAGTAAACAGAAATTAAGAAAACTTACGCTGAGCAAAAGAGGTTGTCTTTATGTGGGTTAAAGCTCACACTGGTCTTACGCATAACGAACCACGATGACCAATTGGTGGAGGCCATTGTTGACGGTGAATTCTTACCATTTCCAATAGGATTATCAAATATCTACATAACTACAAGTAAAAAAATCATGATAGAATTGCAAAATAGAGGGAAAAACTTCAGAACAAGTAGTAACAGTACATATTTATCTCAGATTTATCAAGAAATTCCAAACAAATATTGGCACATTAAATTGAATATATCCAAGATTTATTAGTACTTTTGTACGACTTAAATTTGGTCATGTATGTTAACTTGCTCATCTTAAAAAAAATTTCATAAGATCCGACTTATGCAAGTTATGTGCAACTGTTGACGGCTTTGATTATGTTTTGTTTGAATGTCGCAAATATATTAATTTTGGATTGTTGTAGCTTCTACTTGATGGAAATTCATTATAAATATATAATAAAAGACTGTTTTTAGACAATTTCCACTGGTTTATTTAAATTGCGATGACGCGTTTCGCTGTCGATGCAAGATCTACATTTTACACTCTGTGTGTGTAAAAGTGTAAAATGTAGATCTGAAGAAGCTGCATCGACAGCGAAACGCGTCATCGCAATTTAAATAATCCAGTGGAAATTGACTAAAAACAGATGGTCTATACTCAAAATTAATACAGAACTACTGCACACCAGGACCTTTAAATTTGCAGCAGGACTTACATTTTTAGACAATTTTCAAACTCAAAGAATCGTCATGTCATATTTACATGCAAACAATAATTCTAGATATAACAGTTGTCTTGTTGGTTAGAAATCCTCATGTAATCTCAATTTTAATGGTAATCGTTGTCCTACCTATTCTATATGTTTTAAAATGCTTCACTTCGTCCGTGTTCGTCTATCACACCCGATTTTCTCCGAAACTATTTGACGTAGAAAGTCGAAATTTGGCACAAATAGAAGAATTTATGACCCAATTAGAGCCATGTAGTTTTGAAAGTTAATCGTTGACTTAAGAGGTTAGTTTTGGGGGGAAATCGGAAGGGAAAAAAAAATTATGTGAAATTACATATTGGATCTGAAAATCTTACTCGTACATGTCAGGGACCTAATTAACTTAGCCTAGGTATTTTATTTTATTTTAAAAGCAATCACCGTACGGAACACTAATTGCGCAAGGCCGACTTGCACTTGGAAGTTTTTTTTATTATTTTGTAATAAGTAGCAACGGCTCAATCTCTGCGAATAACTTTTGACAGAGTGAAAGTATTCCAGTTAGTGACTGGCTGTATGGTAAAACTGCCCAAGCCAAAAAACGTGTTTTTT
>CM032449.1:132071731-132266663 GCA_019049505.1 Pachyrhynchus sulphureomaculatus | reverse complement strand
TGGTTATTCTCATCAATGAAAACTTATCTTTTTTTTTTTTTTTTCCAACCTCGACCCCATAGCAACCATAATATATTCTGACTTATTATTTGAGACAATGTCCTTTACTTCCTCTCACCTGCTCTGATATTTCGGTTCTGAGCCTCTAAGATGGTTGAATTGTTATGATAAGCTGCACTCTTTAAAATTTTTTGTTATAATCTGCTACGAAATTGCTACACGGTCAGGTACAATACTTTCATAAAATAGCCCGTCCATGGGTAGTTTTACAATGACTTTAAATTTCTTAGTAAAATTTCGTGTAGGTAAACGATAGAAAAAATATTTAATTTTAATTTAATTCAGAGTTTTTTCAATAGGTAGGCTCACTATTTTTAACGTTAAATAGGATTCTTGAAAGCAGACCTTGGTAACATAGGGGTTTAAGAGCCTGCATATGTAACCGATGATCGCAGGTTCGATTCCGGAAATCGATTGGGTGTGTGTGTATGTATTTTTAGGTAGTAATTAATGCAGAAATACACCAACGCCCAGAGTAACACTACCGCGTCTTAAAAGGGCCGTGAAATACAAATGTTTTGGCACCTGGACCACGTTGACGGATATTATCATCCTCGTCAATATCTCATATTATAGATATATAGATAAAGCCAGAAAAAGGGTAAAAATCTGTGGAGTATTAAAAATAAAAGGCCAAGTGGACTAGCCCAACTAGTGTTTCGTACGGTGATTACTTTTAAAATAAACTTAGGCTAAGTTAATATATACCAGGTGTAAAAGTGTGAAATGCGGATTTTTTTCTAAAAAAAACCATGTTAAATTCGGAAGAATGATAAAAAGTGCTTTATTCAAAGTATACTCCATCGCTTGTTATACATTTTTCCCATCTTTCGGGCAATTTGTGAATACCACGCCAGTAAAAATCTTCCCCTTTTGCTGCGAACCATTCATCGAGTCATTCTTTCAGATCTTCGTAAGAACCAAAGCGTTGCTCAGCAAGTGCGTGACCCATCGATGCAAACAAGTGGTAACCGGAAGGAGCCAAGTCTGGTGAATAAGCCGCATGGGGTAGAACTTCCCAGCTGAGTGCTTCCAACGTGTCGCGAACTGGTTTTGCCGTATGTGATGGAGCACTGACATGAAGAAAAATGACTTTGTGTTGCCTCTCTCGGTATTGTGGCCTTTTTTCAAGCAGCGAACGGTTCAAATCGGTCAATTGTTATTGGTAACATTTTAGTATTAACCGTTTCCCCAGGTTTTAACAGCTCGTTATAGACCACGCCCCTCTGGTCCCACCAAACACAGAGCATCGTCTTTCTGCCAAAACGATTCGGTCTTTCGGTCGATGTGGATGGTGCGCCTGTTTTCTTACTACCCATGATTTTTTGCGCTTGGGATTCTCAAAATAAATCCACTTTTCATCCCCTGTAACTATACGATGCAAAAACGACTTCCTTTTGTACCGAGCGAGCAAAATGTCACATGTGTTTTTGCGCTTTTCCATTTGCCTGTCGTTCAACTCATGTAGTACCCATCTACCGGCTTCTGAATCTTTCTCATCTCTCGTAGCCGATTGGAAACAGCTTGTTGACTAACGCCCAATTGCTCGGCGAGTTGTTTTTGTGTTTGCGAATCATCGTCGTCCAACAATGCTTGCAATTCCACATCTTCGTATTTTTTGGCGGTTTTCCACGTTCCTTGTCTGCAACATCGAAGTCACTACTTTTGAAACGCCGAAATCATCGTTCACACTTATATTGCGATGAAGCATGTTCCCTATAAGCTTCTCGAAGTAATCAGTATGATTCAACAGCAATTTTTTTCAAATGAAAACAAAAAATTAATGCTGTCCGCCAATGCTCTTCGTTCGGTATAAATTTCGACATATTGAACACAACAACACAACACTATGCACACACTTTTCCAATTTATCACTCGTGCGCGCCACACTTGTTGATGACACAATAAAATGGCGCAGTGTCAAATCTTTATAGCACAAACTGCGTTGGTGCACCATCTGTTGTCTGAAATCCGCGTTTCATATTTGTACACTTGATATATATATATATATATATATATATATATATATATATATATATATATATATATATATATATATATATATTTATATATATTTATATATATTTATATATATTTATATATATATATATATATATATATATATATATATATATATATATATATATATATATATATATATATTTATATATATATATATATATATATATATATAAATGTATATATATATATATATATATATATATATATATATATATATATATATATATATATATATATATATATATATATCTTAAGTTCCCATATGTATTTTCAAGTTTTTTCTTAGTCAATAATGTATAATAGTTATAGTATCTTAGCTACCTAATAGCTAATAAATCAATTCAAGCGCAATCTACAACCTAACAATAAAAGTGTAAAACAAATATTTACTACTTAAATATGTGTTTTAATCATAAACCAATAAAATAAAATTATTTTGTCTCCGAAACCTATCCGTTGGCCACCAGTGCGTGTACTGACAATTATCTATACTTAAAAAACCTCCACTACATTGTCAAGCTAAATAGTTTTTTTTTATAGTAGATAAATTATCAAACGTAATGCACTCGTGATAATTTTCGTTCAATCTATACTTTATGGAAAATATTTCAGAATTTTTTCAAAATTTTTTGATCAGCAGTTTTCGAGATAGGAGAGAAGTGACAGCGATTTTTGGCCATTTTTAAAAAATAATACAAAGAAAAGTGTGCGCAAGTATTACATCATATATATTTTTGAACTTTAGTTTTCACAAGCTTTCATTTGTCACCCCAGTCGATGATCTGGAATTTTTTTTTTACACCTTAAATCAAAATTTAACTTTCAAAACTACACTGCTCTGATTGGGCCATCAATTTCTATACTTGTGCCAAATTTCAACTTTATATGCCAATTTTTGTTTTGGAGAAAATCGTGTGTGACAGACGGGCACCGAAGTAATCCCATAACTGTTCCTTCCATACGGAACATAAAAAATGGTAAAGTTTACCAGTACTTTCCCTGCAAACAAGCAGTCCTAATATATACACTATATTTGGCTATCTTCACAGTAAGGCATAACTTAATATAGTTCATTTTATGGTGAAATATTAATAAAATAATTTGGAGGTAATGATAAATCTTGCTCCTTACTGCATAGATCGGAAACTTTTCAATCGACACGTGTATGCATAATTTATACTTACCAGTTAGCTAAGTTTGAACGTCCTCTATAATCTGGGAAAAAATAGACTATTTTTCACATCCCACTCGGTAATTTTTTTTTCACTTTAGATTTTACCTCTCAGAACTAACACCTTAAGTCAAAATTTAACTTTCAAAGCTACACGGCTCTGATTGGGCCATCAATTCCTATATCTGTGCCAATTTTAACTTTCTATGTCAAATAGTTTTTGAGAAAATCGGGTGTGACAGATGGGGAGACGAACACCGGAGTAATCCCATAAGTGTTCCGACAGAACACTGAAAAGATTAGAAAGAGTTATTTCCATGATGTAGGACTTTATCAACACCCACTAGAAAAAATAGCGAAGAGTAAGAAAATCAGCAACCAGATCATTTAATATTAAATTAACTGTAAATATTAAACTGTTTTCCAAAAAGAGAAAAGCATACAATTTATTTATTTTATTTATCAACCATCAATTAATCAGTATCGCTGCCATATTTTCATCAGTCTTTTATAATTCCGCAAATGTTTGCCAATATTATTAATCTATTTTAATTAATAATATAATAATCCATTAAATTTTGAGTTAAATTTATTATAAAACGGACTTAAAATAAATAAATTACCGTTTTATGGTTTAAAACATTTAATAATTTAAACTGTCAAAATAAAATATTGTAATGTTTGGCCAAGGGAAGTACTAAAGTTATCAGAATTCGTTTTCCGATTACATATGTGATTGAGGATAACATTAATATAAAATGTACGTGGTCTGTTTGTTGTATTCGCATAAATATATTTCTTTTTCATATAAAAGTGTACAAAAATTGTTCTATACAACCCACCCTCAAATTATACTTAGGTCGGTCCTAGAGTACGTGTTTAAAAATATCATCTCTGATTATACACAGTTAGCAACTGGGTGCCGCGATATACACCGTCTGTCCAAAAAGTCCTCGGACTGCCTTAATAAAAAAAATGTAAAAACTGAAAGTGAACATTTTATTACTTTAAATGTTCCACATAGTCCCTTCGACCTCAATACAACGTTCAGAATGTTCATACAACCATGTGGAACTGTTAGAAAATTCTTCTTTTAAGATGATGTTTAACTCGTACGTCACTGTCGTTTTAATGTCCTTCAAATCGTTATAACGTTGACATTTCATATAGAGCTTGATTTTTGAGAATAAAAGAACTCACTAGTGGCTAAATCAGGCGAATAAGGAGGGTGATGGAGTACGGACACTTATTTTCGCGCTAAAAACTGCACCACAATTCCCGCAGAGTTGTCATGAAGCAAGAAAAAATCTTTTGCATTCGGCTGTTCCGGCCGAACCCGCTAAATCTTCTTGCACAGTCGCTCCATGACACCTACATAATACTTTGCGTTCACCGTAATTCTTTGTGGATAATACCTTGAGCCTCAAACAATGCGACGAGCATTGCCTTTGTTTTTGAACTTTGTCAGTCACACTTCTCTTCGATCTAACCGAACCACTACTGAGCCATACAAAAAAGAATCGTCCGGTAAAATAGAATAGAACATATTATAATTTAACAGATCCCCAATCAAGGAAAGGCTATATATTTCTTTATTATTTACACTTTATAGAGAAGATATTTGTTGAGGTGTCTTACTATTCTTAAAAACTACCTGAAAAATATATCAAAATTTAATTATTCCGGTTCTAGAGTAGATGTTTCAAGTTGTCACTATTCCACTGAGCAGTCATGATTTTTATACCAAAAATTCAATAGATGGTGATAAAAGGAAAGTATATTACCGATTCTTTTTACTGTAGCATTTCTTACACTGTATTAGTTTCTGTTTTATATTCTAAACTTTCCCTGTAACCTCAAAAGATATTGCAATTTGGTGGCTAAGAAATCGGTGGATCCTTCTCTGCCAATATGCTCGGAAGTTCGGGCATTTTCTTCCAAAATATGATTCAGGTAAGTCATTTTGGAGAAAATGATGATAATCTAAGCAGTTACGTGGTCAAGAAATAGTATTTGGCATGTCGTTAGAAAGACTAGCACAGAATATACGAATTATTTGCTCCATTTCTATCAAATGTTGGTTCGTCGTTAACTACAATCAGTTTGGTAAAATTTTCATTCATATTTGTTGCTGTAAAAGAGACTAACTACATCGCATCATTTTAGATAAAAAGTAATATATACGCACACAAACACAAGTAAGATGTCTTTATGTGTTCGATCTGAAATTATAGCTGTCTGTATACCCATGCAGATGATATTGCCAACTTCTCTCAGAAGGGTAAAAGAATAGTGCCAGTAGTCTAATCCCAGTTCGAGAAAATAAATATTAAAAGCTGCCTGGACGATTACTAAATAAAACAAATATCCCGTTACCATCACAACAATTTCTAGAAATAGTATTAATATGACTAAAAAATATATAAACTTTTAACCTCCAAAATAGAAATTCGTATTAACTAAGTTTTATTGAGGAAGTGATACTAAAATTTTCAATATCAAAAAAATGAGTAGAGAAAAATTGTTAAAATAATATTTATCACAGAATCTTTACCAGGAGATTGTAAGTAAAATTATAAGGTAAAACACCTAGTTGCTGTATAGGACTGAAATTCAATTTCAAATTTTTTGAATTTAGATCTACGTTCTTTATTATTACGAGGCTATCTTTTAAGTTTTTACAAAAAAAAATGAAAGAAAAAAATTTTTTTGGTACAAATGGTTTCTCAAAATATTCGCCTTTAAGATTTATACACTTTTGCATGCGTTCGAACCCATTCTCGAAACATTTTTTCCACTCTGAAATTGAATCCTCAAAAATATGATTTTGGACGGATTCAACAGCTTCTTGAGGTGATGAAAATCACTGTCCACGCATTTTTTCCTTGACATTGAGGTACTAAAAGAAGCTGTAAGGCGAGAAACCAGGGGAATACGGGCAATGGAACATTAATTCGATGTTTTTCCCCGTCAAATAATCAATTGTTTGACCTGCTCTGTGAGAGCCGGCATTGTCATGATGAAAAATGATGCGACGTTTTCAACTGTTTTTCCTGATTTCATTGATGACTTCTGGCAAACAAATTGTTGTCTACCATTCAGCATTTCGATCCTCTAAAGCAATGGTTGGAATATGTAGAGTATAATCAAGGGAACAAGCAATCATTTTCTTGGAAGTGCTTCACGAACGAACCACTTTTGTTGGATTCGGTTCATCTTGGAACACCCAAACAGTTGACTGTTGCTTAGTTTCCGGCTCGTACGAATATATCCAAGTTTCGTCTCCTGTTATAATGTTGTATACGGATTTTGCATGACCTCGGTCTAATTTTTTTAGCATTTTCTTACTCCAATTGACACGAGCCTGTTTTTGAGTTCCGGTCAAATTATGCGGAATCCATCGGGAACAGATCTTTTTCACAGCTAAATGTTCATTTAAAATCGAATGTACTGCAGTCTTCGATATACCTAAGGATGCTTTTATCTCACGATAATGACATACCGATCCTCTTCAATCATGTTGCGCACAGCATCGATGTTTTTTAGAACAATAATCGATTCTGGTCGACATTCACGAAATTCGTCGCTGACGGAAGCACGGCCATGACGAATTTCTGCAAACCAATTATAAACAATATTTTCTGATGGTGATTCATTACCAAAAGTTGAACGAAGCGATTTGAAGCACTGTTGTTGAGTGTAAAAAAATCTTCCAACGAAAACCATACCGTGAAGTTTCTATTTGTTCACAAAACTATTTTTTTTTAAACGCTCAGTGTAAACAAACTACTCGGCCAATTTCTGAATTGTCACTGTTTTAAGAAGAACAAATATCAAATTGTACAACAATGGTAATATCACATCTCAATAGCGCGATCTAGTGGTCGTTTGTAAAAACTTAAAAGGCGACTCTCGTAGTATTACAAGTTTAGCGAAGTAAATATTTTCTTCTATTTAAAAAAATTCCCAGCACAATTACCAAAATATATATATATTTTTTATCTACATACAGGATGTTAGACATTATTATATAAAATTGCTTATAAATTCAATTTCAACAGTGTAGAACATTGGATACACCAATTGACATAGTAAAACACTCTTCCAGTCGCGTCATTGTCATCGTCGACATTGTCGTCAACGGTTTTATGCTGTTGAAGGACCCTCTTGCTTTGCGACACCGTTAGGAATTTTCTCCCATTCTATTTCGCACTGATTCTTATTATTAGTTACTTTATAAGAGCATTCGTACCTGTTCCTGTGAATAACGAGCTCTTGTATTTTACCTTTTTATAAGCTAATGAAATTTATTATTTAGGAAGTTGTAACCTTTCTGAGATTTCGTTATTTTTAAGGGTCCAAATTCTCTAGATTACAGAAAGCTAGTAAAAACAACCTGTATTAAAATGTACAGGGTTATTGATAATAAATGGACCACCCCTCTAACCCACTTATTTCAAACGTTAGACAAAAATGTTGTAGCATTTTTAAAGAATTTTTTCACTCAGTTAAAAGAGCATCATTTCTTTTACACATGTTGAAGCGCAATTTTATATAGCCCCAACTTTCTTTATTTTTAATAAATATTTTATTTATTAAATAGAAGCCGTTATTTGCCCCTTATGTATATCTTAATTTTTGAGAATGACTTGAGTGGATATTAATACTGATAGAGCCAAAAACTAGATATAAGCTAGCTCGTTTTTTTACTGGTAGAGTACATGGAGATCGAGGTAATTTTTGTACGCCGTTTGAAAATAGTCTCTATAGTTGTTTAAAATTCGTTGTACTGTTTTTGGACATCATTCATTTTAGAATAAAAAGAATCTAAGTTCAGCTCAAATAATGAAAAAATACTGAAGAGTTATTTAGTTGAAATAAATTTTAATATGGTACAACAGTTACGTCCTGAAAAAAAGAGCAAGAGTTCAGTGAGACACTACACATTTAAATAAAAAGAGTATATTAACAAAATAAAAATTCGTAGTCCAATTACTTCTACTACTCCTTAAGCTAGAAGAGTGTACACTATGGCATAGAGTCTTTAAATTAGGATTATTAAGTTTTTACTAAAAGGCTTTATAAAACACGATATTAAAAGTCTGTGAAATTAACTCCGCGAATTACACGTGTTGGGTAGTTGTTGAAAACACACTTGTAGACAGGAAGTGAGGTATTTAGACTGGTGTGCTTATGACTTACGGATTGGTATCTCCTCGTGGGTTTTCCATAAGCTACTTGGCCTCTCCTGGTGAGGTTCTCATAAAAATATTGTCTCAGCCACTACCATCCTATTTTCATTTGGGCAGCTAAACACTTTTTGACTTAAAATGCCTGTTGATGAGCAGGATATTTCAACAAAGGAAAAAGGCCTTAAACTTGAGAGCTAGAAACCGTTACTGCACTACTGCATCACTGAAAAAAAAAACACTCTGGCGTGCTGGAGAAAAAAACCATTACGGCCTACTGGCGGAACAAAGCCGTTACTGCTTCATGGTGGAAAAAGCCCCTAAAAATTCGAAATGGCTGCTCAAATATCTTTGTTCCTTCTCCTTGGATCACTTCCCGGCATGCAAATCTCGACGCATTCAATGCGAACTAAATAAGTCAAGTCTGCAACACGCGTTACACACTGCCGGTTTAAATTAAACTGCTCAAAAATTTAAAACACTGCAATAAATATAAAAAATGTAATAAAATATAAATTATAAAAAGAAAAACAGTGTCGTAACATGATCTTAAAATCTAGCAAAAAATGAATGTTACACACACTTTATATTTTTTAAATAGAGCACCCTGTATTATTTTTCACAGTTATAGATTCCTTAATTCCAGAAACGAAATATAAATTTTTGTGGTGTAATTGTACGAAATAGGAAAGAGCAAACGTTTATTTCCAACTTTGTTTACAGGCTTGACAATAAGTTAAAACTAAATATATCAAAATGTTTTTTTTTCAGAGTTTGAAAAACGAGATATATGCAAAATATTTATTAAAAATATTTATAACAAAACGCAAGCACAACGGCAATATTCAAGAGTTTCTAAAGAGCAAAGCAGGATTTTTAGCTTAAATGCATTTCCAAGAATATTAACTGAAACACTGTTTAAATAAAAGAAAAAATAATAATAATAACGAAGAAGTGAAAACGATCAAAAACAAAAAATATAAAAAATAAATTTATTTATTTGATCCTAAATATGGTATTATTACTATTGTAAGTGAACTTAAATTGATTATATTAAATGATTAATATCATCTCATTCTGTTAAAATTATATTATGTAAGTTCGTTTTTGTGTCTATATAGCAGCTTTATGATTCCTTGGTTTTGGTTATTTAAAATTACAATCTCTTGTATAATTTTCTCCCTAAGATGTGTATTTAATATTTTATTTTACATTTTAAATTGTCCTATGAGAAGATATCCAAGATTGTTAAATCTGAGATATTTCTTCCACATCCCCTAAAAGTTTACATACACCTCAAATTTTTAAAAATTCGATTTTTTTTGCAGTTTTCTATTCCCTATACTTCTAAGAATTATTCAAAAAAAAATTTAAGAAAATTCCAATCCACTAAAGTGTATAGTTTAAAATACAACAAAATATATAATCGCCATTCTTTTGTATTATTCACTTAATAACTTTTAAAATATTTGTTTTTAAATATTTTTTATTTTTGCAGAGCCCAGGTGTATGTAACCCCTAATATAAAAATCTTAATACTTTATTGTTCAATATATCGCACCAACATCGGAACAGATCGACAGCCAGAGTATTTTATTTCTCTTATCGCTCAAGGATTTTCTTAGCTTAAAAGTGTACATTTCCTCTCACAAAAACTTTAACTGCTGAGAAAACTGGCTTATCTGTCCATAACAGTTGGGTATCTTGTTTTATAAATTAAATTATCTCCTGATAAAAGCCTAAACGTAAATCTTTATTTTCCTGTGTTTAGAAGCATCTATTATAGAATGTTCTGGATTTTTTAAAATCAAAAATGAATAGATATTGGTTTTTGTTTAGTTTTTATAATGGTATGATATCTTGAAAATGCAAAAAAAATGTCAGTTCTTCATTTTCTTAGTTTTCTCCTCTTTTTAAGATGTGGTTATATATTCTTAGAATTGTATTTCTAATTTCTATTCTTCTTTATCTTCCACAAAATCGCATATATTTCCGTTGCGCCTGTTTTTTATTATACATGAGTAGAAGTAAATACTTCTCTTATATTCGTTTTTTACTCTTCAAAAATACATTTTTATACCAACACTTAGTTTTAACTTACTAAGTATTTACAAAACTCTTACCATACACAAATCTTTTCGAAATGTGGCTTCTAGAACTAGACAATTATTTTTTACATTAAAACCAAAAAGTATTGTTCATTGTTGATAACTGTCCTTAAGAGCTTTAAATTTCATTATATTTTGGGAAAAAACCTGGACGATTTTGTCAGCCATTCTTTTATTTTCAAAATTGATCTTCTTGATTATGTTAACATTGTAGCCACAGCATGGAATGTGGACGTCACCCAAACAGCAATCCACAATTGTTTAAAAAAAAACAGTTTTGGAAAAAGAATCTTTTATGATGAAGAAGATAAAATTCCATTAGCACAATTAAGAGACAAAATTATCAGTAAACAACAGTTGCTCTTGGCTGTTGAACAGTCATTTAACAAATGTTTGGAATTGGGTCATGCAAATGATCTGATATCTATGAATGATTTTATGAATCTTGATGATGACCTTGTAACATTCAGATCATGTTACAACACTGTTTTTCTATCAATAATTCATGTAATACTTGCTAATTTCAGTTAAGCAGTGAGTTTAAATTTTTGAGCAGTGTAATTTGATTAAGTAGTGAGTTTAAATTTTTGAGCAGTTTATTTTAAACCGGCAGTGTGTAACGCGTGTTGCCGACTTAACTTATTTAGTTCGCATTGAATGCGTCGGATTTTGATTTTAAAGACTTCACTTTGAAGAAAGGGCAAAAGATATATAAACGGCCACGTGGAATTTTTCGGGGCTTTTTCCTCCATCATGCCGTAGTAGGTTTTTCCGCCATGATGTAGTAACGGCTTAGTCCTTCGTCAGGCCGTAGGAGCCTTTTTTCTTCTGTCATGCCGTAGTGCAGTAACGGTTTTTTTTATCACCAAGTGGGTGTTGTATATAGATCTCAAGTTCGATGCCTTTTCCAATCTTAAAATATTCTGCTCATCCTAAGGCATTTCGGGTCAAAAAGTGATTAGCTACCCAAATAAAAATAGAAGAGCAGTGGCTGAGACAATATTTTTGATGAGAATCCCACCAGGAGAGGTCAAGCAGCTTATGGAACAGCCACGAGGAAAAGCCAAGCAGTAAGTCATGAGCACACCAGTTTAAATATCTCACTTCCTGTCTGCAACTACGTAATCCGCTAAGACGATTTCTAAAACTTTTATATCGTGTTTTTAAAGCCATTTCCTAAGAACTTAACAATTCCAACTTAGAGACTCTCTGCAATAGTGTTCACCCTCATAGAATAAAAGGTTATTTATTTAGTAGATGTAATTTTAAGAGTGTAATAAAGGTAGGAATTTTTATTTTGTTAATATACCCTTCTTTATTTAAATGTGTAGTGTCTCACTAAACTCCTGCTCTTTCTTTCAGGACGCAACGGTTGTACGTAAATTAATTTTTATTTCAACAACTAAATAACTCTTCAGTATTTTTTCATTTTTTGAGCTGAACTTTGGTTCTTTTTATTATAAAATGAATGGTGCCAAAAACTGTACAACCAACTTTTAAACAACTATAGAGACTATTTTCAAAAGGCGTACAAAAATTACCTCGATCTCCATATACTCTACCAGTAAAGAAACGAGCTAGCTTATATCTAATTTTTTTTGGTTTTCCCAGTATTAATATCCACTCAATCCATTCTCAGAAATTAAGATATGCATAAGGGGCAAATAACCGCTTCTATTTAATAAATAAAATATTTAATAAAAATAAAGAAAGTTGAGGCTATAAAAATAGCGCAGCAAACGCTGAGGCTATAAAATAGAGCCGCAACAAGAGGCTACAACCTTATTACTAGCGAAATTCCTACGGACGAAATAGCTAGGGTTGGTAAACAAGATGAGCGTCAAGACAAATCTGATGAGAGCGACACTGATGAAAAATTTCCCAGGGAGAAAACTTCTCGCCAGAAGATGATAAAAGAATTTGAAACAATTGAACTTTTTTTTTAATCTGAATGAAAATACAACCGATAACATATTTAGTTTACTCAATGAAATATGAAATTTCATGAGTTAAACATATATATTATATATATATATATATATATATATATATATATATATATATATATATATATATATATATATATATATATATATATATATATAATAGATAAGTGTATGTAAATGTTATTTACTCCGTGTTATATGCTGTTTTATTTTCTATTATATATGTTAGAATGTTTTAGAATTACATATATATTTTTTTTACTCAATTAAACATGTGTGCAACAAGTACTGTATGTATTTTCTTTAACTCGAAATTTCTAAAACTAGAACTAATTTCGCGGTCTGTTGAAATTCGAGTTATAGAGGTTCGACTGTATTACATTACATTATTCCTTAACGAAATCGCCGCGCGGCGTGTACAATTCAATGATAAACTCTCGTACGGAAGTGCTACACCCGTAAAGCGAACGCGACATCATACTACTCTATGAGACAATCGCTGGCCACTGTCACTCAGAACTTATGATTTTAAATGAAAAAAGAACCTGAACAAAACAGACAAAATTATTTTGCAAAGACTAACGACAGGAGTGCAGTTATTTTACCACATTCTTTACATTCTTTCTACAATTTCAGACTGGTTGACACACTCTATATATCGTGTATATCAGTCGATTCGTCAGTAACTGATTATGTTCTTTTCGGTGTAACGCTGAACGGTTATAAGGTCTTCCGGGATACGACAACAAATAAATCTTTTATCTTTTTTTTTTAAGCTATCCATCACTGGTAGTTAGATTAAACATAACAAATATCTTGCCCGACTTATCGAAACCGATCAAAATTCACCATCAATCGTATTGGAAACGGGTCTGGAAAATTGATGATTTGTATATCCTTTGATAATGTCATTGACCTGAACAATACCGACAAAAATTTTCTATACGATATAGTCACTAATGCATATCCCCTGAAGGATGAGAACTACTGTTTATTTAAGTAACTACAGCCAAATTAACTTTTTTTGGTTTCGCAAAATATAAGTAAAAATAATAATAATTATAATAATAGTACTATATTAAGTATAATATACTTACTCTTATACAAAATTTATATATTAAAGCAGGATTTTTTAATGAAACGTATTTGTTGTAAATAATTTATAATACCATCTTGATTGGGCGACAAATTGATTTGTTAAAATACAGATATATTAGAAAGCTCTTGACACGCATATTTTAGCATAACTTTGTGGTTATCTTTATTCGAAGCATATGCGTGGTACTAGAGCTAAAGGATCGTTACTTGTAACATGTGCAATGGTAAAATGTTGAAATTCTTCCTCTATTTAGACTAATGTTTCAATTGAAAGGGCCTTGAGCCATTTTGAAACTACCATTTGAGGCTTGCTCAGTAATGCCACATTATAATAGTTCCTTTATTAACAACAGAGAGATTCTACAACGCTTATTTTTCACATACCTTTACCCTTATCGGTATCTCAAGCTTGCACAGTATTAACGCAAAGGAACTGCACCTCCACACTACGACAGAATTGCGATAAAATAAACTAAAAGTAAGGTTAGGTTGTTATAAGATGTTGATATGTTATGACAAAAATAAAGGAAGTCAGTACGGCCTCGAACTTAATATCGGCAAAACAAAGTACATGGTAATCAGTAAGTCTCCGGTTCCTGCTACAATATTCATACCTCGGTACAATAATAAACGAACAATGGGATCACTCGCAGGAAATTCGTTGCCGCATCGAAAAAGCTAGAGCAGTGATCCTCAAAATGACATCACTTTTCAAAAGCTCAGCAATAAAATTAAGCACAAAAAATAAGACTCCTAAGATGTTATGTCTTCAGTGTCCTTCTTTACGGTGTGGTATCTTAGACGCTGACTGAAGCCACTTCTGATAAATCTGAAGCGTTTGAATTATGGCTATATTGCAGAATTTTGAAAATTTCTTTTGCTGACCATAGAGAAATTGTTCAGCAAGTTGGCGATTGTAAAGGACGACCGGCGAAAGTGGACAGATTTTACTAACGTCTTGTTACTGTTACTTTTATGGGCTAATTGGGCAGCTTTACGCTTTTACTACAGAAACATTATATACATATTGAATCTTAACATACCTACATCTTAGAGACCTAACTAATTTAGCCTCGGTAAGGGATTTATATAAATGTTCGAGAGAACTTAAGCTATTTGAACTTAAGATATTTCATGAACAAAAAACTTAAGACATTTGAATTTAAGATATTTCATGAACATAGACTTAAGGTTAAACTTAATTAAGGCTAACTTAAATAGTATGGAAGAGGGCGGTAAGTGGTCCTGACTGTAGGGTTAGAGTGGTGCGTGGCTTTGTCCACGAATTTGAGCTAAACAGAGCCAACACAGATCCCTGATAAAGTCTTCAGTCAGTCTTCTTGATCTATTTTTAACCACCAATCCAGAGATTTACATTGTCACCGTAAATCCGCCGTTAGGTTCTTAAGACCATAAACTGCTTTCGACATCTAGTATCCTACCAATCAGTAACAGAGAGGAGCCTAAGAGGGCGGTAAGTGGTCCTGACTGTAGGGTTAGGGTGGTGCATGGTTTTGCCCAGGAATTTGAACTGAACGTTGCTTATGGATTCCTAGATTGTTGGCATCTGGAGGTCTCGGTGAAGCTGGATGTTGCGGATGCACCTTGCGGCTTTGGCTATGATTCAGAGGGCCTTGTTTTGGACAGTCTGGAGGGTGAATCTGCGAGAACGTGACATTTGGCACCAAGCTGGGCTGGAGTCCGTCAATCCGGCTTGACAATTTGCTAGACATGAAACGAGGGCAGAGCTTGTCGAGAAGTTGGTTTACTTTCTTGGCGGAGGAGGCGATCTGGTCCTTCCATAGTAGCCGCTAGCCCTAACGTCCCATTTTGTCTAACACAAGATTAATCGTCAACCAATCACAGCGTCTTACGTTAGCAAAATAACCGAAATCTATTTAAGTCGATTGGTTAAGATTCTAAAGAATATTTATGGTTTCTTATATTTATAATTAATTACAACCATCATGAAATTAACTGTTCTTTATAATGTTAAACAATAACTGGCATAAAGAAACACTGTGGGAATCTCCTGTTAAAATCGGGAAGTAAACAGTACAAATTAACCAAGTTTCGACTATATTAGACGTAATTTACATCTGCCTAATTTGCATATTTTGCAAAAGACATAAACTTAGACTGGTAACGGCATCATTTATAGTTAAATTTGCTTTGCGACCCCAACGAAAGGCAGCTCAGTGATCTTATACGAGGTGCCTCATAAAAAAAAGTTTGGTGATATAATGTTTAAAATAAAAATTTGGAAAATTACTTCCTAAAAATAATGTAGTTTAAATCTGAACCATTAAGTTGGCGCCCCCGTGGCGTAGCGGGGTAGAACATCTCCCTCGGTACGTTCTGCCTGTTGTAGAAGGTGACTAAAAGAACAACTTAGATGGTAGATGCCCAGATCCAACCAGGCATCGCCTGGTGAGATTCCATCGCATCGTCTTAGGCTGCGTGGAGTAGTTACCGAACCAAATAACATGATGAGGCACCTGGATACAAAAAAATTGCAGAGGTAAAATAGCACCCCGTCCGAATCTCCGAGTGGGGGCTGATTCGGGGGCGTCAACGTGCAGAGATCATTCAGTGCCCCAACACTTGCAATCAAATAAACCTCATGAACTCGCTCTCTGTGAAATGAAGGTCAGTTCATCGACCAGCACAGTCAACTTTCTCTATCCTAGGTACGACTTCTCGTTTAGGCGTAACTTTGGAATGTGTCTTTTTGCCAGAAGTGACGTATCTTGTTAACGAGAGGAGACTCCGGAGCCCCGAAACTTCGATGTTATGTGGTTAAAAATAACAAGTTGAAAAACCACAAAGTTTATCTGCTGCCTCTATCGATCACCACTAACTTTAGAACATTTTTCGCTTCTCTTGCATATACCATTGGTAATTTACAGATTAACTATCCAAATACCGAAATTGCCATCCTGGGCGACTTTAATGTCTACTACATTAACTGGCAAATACTACCGACGAACAAGGTCGTTAAGTACTTGTGGCTTAACTCAGCTTATTGACGGGCCAACACAGATCCCTGATCGAGACGAAGAGTTTGCCAGTCTTCTTGATCTGTTTTTAACCACCAATGCAGAGATTTACACTGTCACTGTAAATCCGCCGTTAGATTCTTCCGACTATAAACTGCTTTCGACATCGAGTATGCTACCAATCTGCTAAATGGGAAGAACTCATGGAATATTTTCGAATTTTCTTCTCTTGCTTAAACGTTTCCTTTCGATCCGCTAACCCATCTGACTGCACTAAGGAGGCTTCCAATGTTATTTTGGCTGATATGGACACCTACCCTTTCGAAGAAATGCCCTTCTATCGGTAAGCCTTGGTTTGACCAAAAATGCAAAGAAACTGTTGCTTCTAAACCTATTGCCTACCGACAATGGCGTGAAAATCCTAACGTCATAAATCGTAACGTCTTTGTTCGTGCCCGGAACAGATGCAAAGAAATTATCGACGAAACTAAGGAGGCACACAATCAACGAATTAGAAACAAATGTTTTGCTTGCCCCAACAATTCCAGTTCCTTTTGGTCAGTCGCTAACGCAGCCAAAACTTCACTAAATCCACTAAACCACCACTCACACGGCCAGATAATTCTGTTGACAACAACACCTGTTGAGAAAGCAATGTTGTTGGCTGAACATTCTACTGTTGATTTCCAAGGAAAAACACCACCTACTATTCCCATAGTGCAGTGAAGGATGCCCAATATTGTCTTCAGACAGCATATCATAAAACGTATATTAATGAAGGTAGACATCAAAAAAGCTTCTGGGGCTGACGGAATATATGCCATAGTACCCAAAAAGTGCACGAGAGAACTAACACCAGTTATCTGTAGACTTTTCAACCTATCCTACAGAAAGGGAATATTTCCTTCCTATCAGGATTCGTTATTATTCGCGACCATCAATGTGGCTTTCGTAAACATAGATCAACAGGATATCTTCTAACTTACGTAGCACATGTTTGAAACAACGCAATTAAACACTGTGGAGAATCTCGAGAGGTTGCTCTTAATATATCCAAGGCATTAGACCGTGTTTGGCACGATAGATTGTTAGCTAAGCTATGTTCTTCTGGTATGTCTGAAAAGTTCTGTTTATAGCTCAAGTTTCCTCAAAGCGCGTTCTTTACGAGTAGCAATCGATGAGTTTCTTTCTAGCACCTTCACTATTAACGCCGTTGTGCCCCTCCATACTGTTTCCTACTATCTTTCTCATTTACATTAACGATCTGCTGGAAAGGACCAAGAATCAAATCTACAACTTTGCAGATGATGGTATGCTTAACTCATCATTCACTCTGACCGCTTGAACATCGGCTACTCATGCAAATATCCGCAGACAGCAGGAGGTCGTTCAACTTAACAAAGACCTGGAAGAAATTCTATCTTAAGGTGGCAGTAACCAAGTAGAATTTAACGCTACAAAAACCCAGGCGGCATTTTTTCCTAAAAAAGTTAACGTTGCTGAACCCGACGTAGTTATGTCGGGGCACTCCATTCCTCTGGCATCGCCACTCAATTTGCTGGGGATTAATTTGGGAGCAAATATGTTTTGGCATGAACATATTGCAAGCACAGCAAAGAGAGCTTCTCAAAAGCTGGGAATATTATTTCAAACTAGAAAGCTTTATACTCCACAAAAACTGGAACATCGAAGAACGGTTGGCGACTTGAGTCTATTCTATAAGTATTTTCATGGAAAGTGTTCGATGGATGTAGCCCGCTTAATTCCTCCCAGAGCGGTGCATGCTAGAAATACACGTCGCGCTAATACTTTACATCCGTATAAGGTTCAGCTTATAACTCCTCGTACAACCTTTTTCAAACAGTCTTTAATATGGTGAACTTTATCCCTTTGGAATAATTTGCCCAGGACTGTGTTTCCGACCGAGTACAATTTACAACGATTCAAGACCAACGTAAATCGCTTTTTTTCGCACCAGTGTCGCTCCTGTAGCGCTTTAGGCATTTCCCTAAAGCACGTGTGCTAGGTCCAATTTCTTCTAAGCGAGCAGCGAAATCGTTGACCACTGCTTGACACGTCAATTTTGTGACGGTTGCCATTTCTTACTGGATATCTTCCTTTAATTATTCCAGGGTGCGAGGATTTTTACTATATACTTTGGATTCGAAAAATTTTCGTAAACTTAATGTGTGGACCAAATTACGTCACCTATATTGGAAATTAAGCATTAGGAAAAATTTATTAAAAGACTGGCAAAGATGAGTTGGAAGCCTGTGATGACGCCCCATCCTACTAAAATCAGGTTTTCTAGTTACTCTTTAGTACTATAACAAAATAGATGCTTATACTGCACTCTGTCGGTGACTTACTAAGTCTATTCAAGCAGAGCGGCACAGCTCGGCAGGCAACTTATTGCAGAAACGCACCTCTCTTGAGCTTACTGCTCGAAGGCATAGATGGCAGTATTGGTATAACTAAAAACGAAAAAAATCGTATTTTTAGAAGTTACCAAAGTGTTCTTCGTATTTGCTGAACCATCCCAAGACGCGTTTCGCTGTATCACGGCTCATCAGCTGGGCTAGGTTCAGCAAATACGAGAAGACATTTTTAGTCCTTTATCCAAGTAACTAACGGAAAACTATAACAAAATAGATGCTTATACTGCACTCTGTCGGTGACTTACTAAGTCTATTCAAGCAGAGCGGCACAGCACGGCTGGCAACTTATTGCAGAAACGCACCTTTCTTGAGCTTACTGCTCGAAGGCATAGTATTGGTATAAATAAAAACGAAAAAAATCGTATTTTTAGAAGTTACCAAAGTGTTCTTCGTATTTGCTGAACCATCCCAAGACGCGTTTCGCCGTATCACGAAGAACACTTTGGTAACTTCTAAAAATACGATTTTTTCGTTTTTAGTTATACCAATACTGCCATCTACTCTTTAGTACCCTTAAAATTTTATAAAACGTGTATGAAGTGCACACCTCAACCCATTGCTCTGAACTAATAGTTGTTGAGCAGCCACTGGCATCCCCATGGAAACACGAAAGGATTATTCCTCGTATTGATATTGCAGTGAGAGCCGCCATTTTAGGGAAATGTAAAGAATTTTGATGATTTTGTTTTGGATTTGTTGGATAACAATGGTAAATTTTATATTAAGTTTTTTTTATTACTTACTAATAAGTTTATTAATAGATTTATAAGTGTTTACATATTTCCTTTCATTAATAATTCATTACTAAACGAACAAAATCTCTATATTTCTCATAGCAAAATGTTTCTTGGGACGGCGCGAGACAACGTCCAAGTTTTCAGGCAATAGAAGAACGCAGAATTGAACTGCTCCAGAATGAATAGCTCTTCAGAGGTTGAGAAATTTAGAGTAAAACCTACTTCAATTTTTTCTCTTTCAATTTTGTAAGAAGTTTCTTATTGTACCTCTTAGTATCATTAAAACTTTAATTATTATCAATATCAATACTATAAATAATAAATATATCTCTAAGTCCAAAAAAGGCTACGCTACCATATTGGCCCACAGGATTTTTTACTTGCATAAAATAACTTTCTTATCTTTTAGTCTTATATTACTTATCTTTTAACAAAATTAAATCTGTGGTCTTATGGCATAAAGTACCACCTCAATTTTTTTTAATTTTGAGATATCTTTTGTACGTCAGGTTATACCTGAATTTTAGACAAAAGCTAATTGGTATATTATCTGCCGCCATAATGCCACAGAAATTCTGTTTCATTTCTTTATGTTGAATAATTAACCCGCAACGGCCGCATTTTGCTAGTAATCTAATATTCTGTTCATTCACCGATGAACAGATGTAACCCACGCATCACCAGGGTTAGTTTTCTGTGACTATTATCTCATTTATTATATAATACTACCAATATTATTCCGAATAAAAACAACTTTTAAAGTAACGGCATAATAAATAAGCCTCTTTTTTTACTTGAAACTTTAAAGATAAGCTTTCAGCGAAAGTTAAATAAAGATACGAAAAAAATTCGAAAAAGGGAAACAAATTAAGCACAGCAGGGTTCGTAGCCGACTCTCTTCATAAAGTGAAATAATGTTGGCAAGGGCGAACATTTTAAAAATTCCTGTTAACATGTTTAGACCCTAATTTAAGCTTTTAGCTTTTACTTTGCCTAAGGAAAAAAGCCTTTAATTAAAATACGATGCATGTTTAACGCCAATTTTATATGCTACACTGTAATAGAGTAGGCTAGTGTTAATATGTCTTAATAGAAATACGGCACTCTATCTCGAAAACCGCTAAGGAAAATATTATTCATTTTGAATTTTAAACGGCGTCTCATTGCTATCAATATCAACTCTTATTTTAAAATGACTTGACCGATTTTGATGAGCATTTTAGATTTTGAGAGCTTAATTTGTTTAGGTTTTTTTAAACGAAGTTCCTTTGTATTGGTAAGAACCTTGGAATATTATGCAATGGGAAAAACAAAGTAATATAAAAATTCGAAAAACTTTACCAAAATTGAATTTCGTTAGTGAAAAACCTCGTATATTTAAATACATCTTCTGCTAGTACAAACCTTGTAGTTATTACAGTCTGTACCAGTATACCTTAGTAAGTTGTCCAATCGCCCCCTGCATCAATAATCGCCTGCCATCTTCGAGGCATGTTGTCGACGAGTTTTTTCTACAATGACCTCCAAATTTTTCAATTCTCGCGAGACAACTGAGTCAAAGTCCTCAGAGTATTTCCTCTGAGCGTTCTCTTTACAAGGAACCAAACGTTTTTAATAGGGTTGGTGTCCGGCGATTGTAAGGGCCACTCTAGTATCTTATTGTGGGACCAAACGAGCCGCTTCGCGACGTAATTTTCGCTCAGCAAAAAATAAAGAATACACAACGTTAAAAAAAGATACAAAAATGCCAAAAATAATAAATTTTTCTTTAACGTGCTTTGGTTTTGACATCATGAGCACGAAGATGTCAAATGGTTTCATGGGACCCGATTTTCTATTCTACCGCCCCTTAACGCAGCGTCGATTTTCAGGTTCCGTGAAAATAAAGACACCACTGGTTTTTTTCAACTTTGGGAGTGACTTTTGCCTACCAAGCCACGTTTTGGCAAGTTGTCGACATTTTTCGTCTCATTCACAAACAACACCGACTTTTTAATATATTTAGCAGCAGGGGAATGTGTTATTTTAGGCCCTCTTAGATGGGAACAAAGAAAGACTGCCTCGAACCGACGCACAAACAAGTGACTCATTTTGGATTTTACGTGATTTCGACGAAAGTCGTTAAACCTAAAAAATTACACAAATATCTGAATCTATCAAGTGCATAAGCTTTCTAAAAAATTCGTAATAGAAAAAAGAAATATTAAGACGACTTTACCGCTTACAAGCCCTGACGGTATAAAAATTACATTTTTTTGAATGGATTCTAAGCAAAATAAAAAATCAAAATTTCGCCGCCATCAATTTGTGGGGCTTATAAACTACTAAGGTTAAAACTATGAATCCTATTTTTTCGCTAAAAACCTGTAATGAGAGAGAGAACGAAACAAATTTTAAAATAACCAGAAATTTTTTCCAGTTTTTAATAAAAATTGTAATTTATAACCTAGTAGAATATAAACCCCACAAATTGATGAGAGCCAAATTTTGAAATCTTCTGTATATTTTAAAAAATATAATCCTCAGGGTATGAAAGCGGTAAAGTCGCCTTAGAAAATAAAGATGTGTCATGGTATGATTTGGAGATGCTGATACCCCGGCAAATAGATTATTTCTCTCAAGCGTATTTAGTATCGTGATAATGTCAGCCGGATAAGACCTACACGTAACAGATCTACACGTCAGACAGGATCATACTCAACCGCTAAATTCAATATTACCGTTGAAAATATGCATTTTTTTGACACTTTGACACTCTATAGCGCCTAAACGGCGGATCAAGATGCGATTCATGTTTTAATCTTAGTTTCTGACTATTTACCCATAAATGTCAATACCCAGTTCTAAGATAAGAAGATACAACACACTGATAAAAAAGACTTTTTTTTCAACTGTAACACATTATGAGGTATCAAAGAATTACACACTAAATGGATGCCCTGTACGCAAGTACTATATATTAAAATTTTACTTAAAATCAATAATTTTTTACTTAAATTACTAAAACTAAGGTCTCTAGGTATTATGATCAAGATAATCAATATGCAATAAAGCAACAGCGCTATTGCTTTATTCCTGTAGTTTGTTTTTGAAAGACGGTCATTAAATTTAAACCACAACTCAAACTTCAAACAAATAGCAAAGTTCACGTCAATATTTACCATGTAACAATTAACTTAATATTATTTGGATTTATACATACCTAAATTTTAAATTAAATTAATTTGATTATATCATATAATTTGTTCGTAATTAATTAAAGAATCTGAAATATTCCAAACAACTATGTGGGAAATGACTTTCATAATGTTGTGAGTTATAAGCGAGTTTACGCCTACCAAGGTATTGATCTAAAATTTTAATCAATTTCTTAAAAAAATAATTGAACAAGAAACTGAAAAACAAGGACTGTTTTACACTTTTCGAAGTAACTAGGTTTTGTTGTTAAATTTAGTGTGTTGCTAACCTAACTACTTTTACAATAATAAAACTACTGATTTCAAGATCATTAATTTTTACAGTATAAACAGGTATTTTCCATAATTTTTCAGAGAATTAAACGTTTAAGCGAAGCAGCAAAATACTCGTATCTTAAACTTTATTATATTGCGTGTTTTGAGGGAATATTTGAACCAGAATTGTGTGTTATTTATCAGTCTATATATCCGTTGCGTTCTTTGGTTACATTCCGGAGGACTTTTGTAGACGATTCGCCAAGGTCTCACTTCGTATTTTCAAGACTAAATCATTAGAGTCAGACTACCTAACTCTGATGAGTCGACATGGAGAATACCAAACGGAACGTCTACAAAATTGTATTCCCATTTATATATATATATATATATATATATATATATATATATATATATATATATATATATATATATATATATATATATATCAGTCAAAAATGTCTCCATACACCACATGGTTTCTATACTATATTTCTATTATGTTTAACTAATTAATTGGAACTATGAAAAAGCATGTTTAAATTAATATTTGAAACTTAACCAACAAGAATTAGTATTATAAACAACTACGAAACATTTTATTTAGAAGTTACTTCATTGTTATAAAGATATAAAAAAATTAATGTCAAAAAAGTCTCCATACACTTAACAATTACCAATAATAGTTTGACGGAGTTTAACTGAAAATAACAACTTCGTTTAAACTAATACAGTAATACCCCGCTTTAACGCGAGGGATACGTTCCCGAAAAAAATCGCGTTAACTGAAATTCGCGTATATCGAGGTTTATGATTAAACATAGTCAAAATTTAATACAAAAAAATACAAATCATTTTAATCAATCACTTTAATTCTAAGAACACTTTATGCAATACATACTCTTATTTTTTACGGAAAAATACATCTATTGTCTTTTGGGTAACGTTTTGTTTACGTTCTTGTAAAATACGTTCATAACACCCAACACTGTTTTTAATTGTTTGACACAACGGTCAAGACACGGTCATCATTATTGTCTATACTCTGCAATATGTCCAAACTTGAATAAATTTTTGAAAGTGCATTTTGTATTTCCCCTGAAGATAAAACTTTCTCTTCTACTTGTTCTTCCTCATCGTAGATAGGATTATTCTGTAACTCGATCAGATCTTCATTGCTAATAGGATCGTCGTGCGTTGCTACAAGTTCTACGAGATCTTCTACCGTGACATCTTCAAGTTCAGACCCCTCAATCATTGCAGCAATGTCTTCAAGCACTTGTCTCTGCATCTGGACAATTCTTCTAGGTGCTTCCACTACATCTGGCCAAAGATTACGCCACACCCCATTCATACAACTCATTTTAACTTCCTTCCAAGCCTCTTCTATGTTGTGAATAGACTTCATAATGTTGTATGACTTCCACCACTCTCGCATAGACTGTCTTCCTTCCCCGTCAGTTTCATGAATTAGTTGGCTAAAAGTGCGGCGATGGTAATAAGCTTTGAAGTTTGCTATTGCTCCCTGGTCCATAGGTTGTAATATTGACGTAGTGTTTGGTGGAAGGAACTTTACGTACACTTTTAAGTCTCTGGGCGTATCAAGTGAGGTTGGATGTCCTGGGGCATTGTCTAAGAGTAATATAACTTTAGGTTCAAGCCCATTTCTGTCACAGTATGATTTGACTGATGGGCAAAAACTATTAGAATACCATTCTTGAAAAATTTCCCGTGTAACCCACGCCTTTCTGTTTGATCGCCACACAACTGGTAGACTTGTCTTGTCTGTGCCTCGCATTGCACGGGGTGTTTTCTGAATGGTACACTAGTAAAGGTTTCAGTTTGAAATCACCAGTGGCATTACCACCCAGCAGAAGTGTTAGTCGATCTTTCGCAGCTTTGAAACCACTGGCTTGACGTTCTTCCTTAGAAATGAATGTTCGAGATGGCATTTTTTTTTCCAGTAAAGTGCGGTCTCATCAACATTGAAGATGAGACAAGCAGGAATTTTCTCTCGTCTAACGAAGTCTTGAAACTTGTCTGGAAACTCAGCTGCAGCTTGAATGTCCGCGCTGGCCGCCTCGCCTGTTATGTGGATATTGTGAAGATTAGAACGCTGCTTGAACCGATGGAACCAGCCTCTGCTGGCAGCAAAAGTCGGAGTGGCACTCCCTTCTCCTTCTTTTGTTTTCAGCATCTCATACAAAGATTTTGCTTTTGTGCATATGAGATCTTGACTTAGTGGTGTGTTCTTCTTATTCAAATCTTCGATCCAGACTGACAGTAATTTCTCCATTCTTTCTAAGATAGATGATCTCGAACGAGAAAGTTTTGTTGCACTTATAGGTGTTGAACCTTCGCTGGAGATTTTAATTTTTTCCGATTTTTATAAATCGTTCTCACAGTCGATTCTGAGAGTCCAAAATCTCTCCCAACAATTGTTGCTTTGCCTCCATTTTTCCATTCTTCTTAACACTTTCATCTTCAATTCCAAAGTCACGCTTTTACGCTCTTTTTTCTTTACAGGCGGCATTTTTAACGTAGGGTTAAATTATGTATGTATGTATCTCCAATAAATATTAAAACAAAACTGCCAGCCGACCGAACTAACATTACGGAACAAATGAACACACGAAACGAACGAGGAAATCCCCATAGAACAAAGTCGAAGGACAGGGAATTCCCAATTCTTCAAAGAGAATATTCAGAGAGAAAGCGGGGATCCCCCCGCGACCATAGAGAAGTTAATGACTACATGAGCGCGAAATTTGAAATTCGCGTTATAGTGAAACCGCGCGTAACGGGGTCGCGCTAAGCGGGTATTACTGTATTTAGTGGGACTGCCGCGCGCCGTTGGCCTTGATCATCTCCTGTAATCTTTTTGTCATGCTTGCAACCAGCTTTCTGGTAACTTCTGCTGGCTTGTTCTCCCATTCGTTCAATATTCTGTTTTTTAATTCTTCTCTATTTGAAACCTTATGTTGCGAACGCGCCGTTTAAGTTCCTCCCATAAATGCTCGATGGGGTTAACATCGGGTGATTGAGGAGGTGTATAAAGCTGCTGTCGAACATTATGGATCATCCATTCTCGCACCAAGTTTGCGGGGTGTTTCAAATCAATCTCCTGTTGGAAAACGTATCTTTTTTCGAGTGCTAATCTTTGGACACATTCTCTTAAATTGTCTCTCAAAATGTTCAGATAAACATGCTGATTCATGGTACCATTAATAAAATGTAAATTTCCAACCCCTCCAGCGGACATGCATCTCCAAAGCAGAACACTGCCACCCCCTTGTCTCACCGTGGAACAAATGTTTTTAATATCGAATGTGGTATTCTTCTTTCAACAAACTTTAGTTCTGCGATCAGACCCAAAAAAGTTAATTTTAGTTTCATCACTAAAAATTACGGATTCCCAAAATTCAGGATGTTTAGTAACGTATTCCCTAGCAAAAGCTAACCGCTTTTTGCCTGGCTGCACACCCCTTATAACCTGCCCTTTGTAAATAATTTCTCACTGTTTGTGAACAAACATTTTTCAAAAACAGTTCCCGTACTTCTTTTAATTTTGGTGCATTTTTCTTGAGATCTATAATTATTTGTCTAACAATACTAGCCTTTTCACGTGGAGTCAGTTTCTTGGGACGACCGGAGCGCGGTCGAATTTTATACGTTGATTTATACTGGTTTACAATATACTGAACAGTAGCATACGACTTTTTAAAAAATTTTCCTATATTTCTGTACAACTTTCCATCTTTCCTTGTTCTCTCGCTCATTTTTAATACCACTGTGAAAACCTACTGCAAAATTACTAGCAACAAGTGACAGATTGTAAAGTATGGCCGAAAATTATTCATTTCCTTTCAGTTTAGTGAGCAATAAATAGCTTGATAAAATGCGACTGATTATAACGTGTTTTTTTTTCATTGCAGTTTTTGAGTGTATGTAGACTTTTTTGCCATTAATTTTGCTTATACAATGATGTAACTTCTAAATAAAAAGTTCTGTAGTTGTTTTTAATACGAATCCTCGTTGGTTAAGTTTCAAATATTAATGTTTTCTCATTGTTCCAATTAATTAGTTAAACATAAAAGAAAAATAGCATAGAAAGCAGGTGGTGTATGGAGACATAGTCTCCTTTTAGGCTTATACACTTCGTCCAACGATGTTCTAGTTTGTTGATCCCTTCCGAATAATAGGATTTGTCCAAGTCTCCAAATATCCATTAGTGTCTGCAATCACCTCCTCGTTTGAATAAAATCTTTGTCCCGCCAGCCATTTCTTCAAATTGGGGAACAAATAGTAGTCCGAGGGAGCCAAGTCTGGAGAATAGGGGGAATGTGAAACGAGTTGGAATCCTATTTCCATTAATTTTGCGACCACAACTGCTGAGGTGTGTGTTGGTGCGTTATCGTGATGGAAAAGGAATTTCTTGTGGGCCAGTCGCGAGCGTTTTTCTTGCAGCTCGGTTTTCAAACGGTCCAATAACGATGAATAATATTCACCTGTAATAGTTTTACAAAACCTTTTCCAGATAGTCGATGAGGATTATCCCTTGCGAATTCCCCCTTGGTAACCCATTGTTTAGATTGTTGTTTGGTCTCAGGAGTATAGTAATGTATCCATGTTTCATCCACAGTGACGAAACGACGCTTAAAGTCCTCCGGATTCTTCTGGAACAGCTGCAAACCATCCTTGCAACACTTCACACGATTCCGTTTTTGGTCAAGCGTGAGCAATCGCGGCACCCATCTTGCAGATAGCTTTCTCATGTCCAAATGTTTATGCAAAATATTATGTACCCGTTCAGTCGAGATGCCCACATCACTAGCAATCTGACGCACCTTAACTCTTCTGTCATCCATCACCATATGATGGATTTGATCAATGATTTCTGGAGTCGTAACCTCCACAGGCCGTTCAGAACGTTCATCGTCACTTGTGCCCATATGGCCAGTCCGAAAATTTTGAAACCACTTATAAACTGTTCTAATCGAAGGTGCAGAGTCACCATAATGTTTATCAAGCTTCTCTTTAGTCTCCTGAGGCGTTTTGCCTTTCATAAAGTAATGTTTAATCACCACACGAAATTCTTTTTCGTCCATTTCTTGAAAATCACTCGACTTCCTTGATTCACACGAATGCCAAACACAAAGAAATAGACCAGTATGGCTAAAACTTGGTGTGCGTTCATTCAAGAGATGCTACTAACTAAACATGACCTCGATACGCGCCGGTGGTGTCATCTCTCGGATTTTGCACGGACTTTTCAAACCAGCCTCATATATATATATATATATATATATATATATATATATATATATATATATATATATATATATATATATATATATATATATTATTGCATTAGTTTAGCCCTTTTTACATATTAATAGGGAAGAATTAAATTATAGACATGGCCTAAACAGAGAATAAAACACTTTCTACAATTGATAAAATCCTAAAACTTGACTCAATTTAAGCCGAAGTAAATTTTTAAACAATATTAGCGTCGGTCCCCCATAGACATAGAGGATGGACTGAGCATTAACCTCATAAAATTGACCACTCTCTAGAAAAAGACAAAGCAATTGTGCGGCCAATACCTGTCTCTTTTCTGTAGGCCTGTAATAAACAAGGCGTAGTACCCCGAGACGGAATGCAGGGGAAGAAAAGCCCCATACCCGATTTTAGTTTAAATAGAATACTTAGAAATAATATTTTCAAGAGCGCCGCGCCGTAGATTAGCGGCATTCTAAAAAGAGACAGCTACTGGCCACTCATTCGCTTTATCTCTCTCACCCTTTTCGTCCATATTTACTTCACTGCGGGATACTCTATGTCTAGGTCGGTCCCCTTATCTTGCAGAAAGATCTTCTATTTTACGGAATCTAATTTTACTGCCATCTATCGGATTTACATACTGCAGAGCGGCAGAATATCAAGGGAGAGTGCTTTACATTATTTATTGAAGTGAATGTTATTATATATTAATAACCAGTCATATGATATTGTTTACAGTAAGCTTGATTATTAGTATTTTATGTTATATTAGTAAGAGATGTTTTAACTTAACAGACTGTTTTAAGGAAATATTTTTTGTCAGAAGTTATGATTTTTTAAGAACCATGAATGAAGGGATGGTAAATAATTAAGATATAATATATTAAATACACTGGTGAGCAAAAAATTGACTCAAACTTTTGGCTTCATTTAACACGGTTCCTAGAATTTAGTGTTCATGTATTTTTAAGGATCCATTCTATTCTCTTTCTAATGATACCAAATTCCATAGCCTACCTAATACTTTTTATTGATTAAAATAATTGAAAGGGGAAACAAGGAGAACAAGGATTAAATAGGGATAGTAGAAAGGAAAAATTAAACAAATTTTTTAAGTTTAACACAAATTTATTGATAAAAACCAAAATCAATATTTTGTATTATCCCCTAGCCCTTATTACTGTTTCCAGCCAGTTTTTCAAGGGGCAGGTGAGCTTTTTCACCAGTGTCTGTGGGATTCTTCCTCACTCTTCCGCCATCGCAACCTTTAAGTCCTTCAGCGATGCAGGGACTGGATTTCTGGCTCAAACCCTTCTTTTTAGCTCATCTCACATGTGCTCGATTGAATTGCGGTCAGGACTCCACGCAGGTCAGTCTAATGTGGGTATTCCCACTTCCGCCAAGTATTGCCGCACAGACGCAACAGCATGTGGCCTCGCATTGTCATCCATTAGCACGAAGCTATCGCCAATAAACCTAGCGTAAGGAACGACGTGTTCCTGCAGGATCTTCTCGATATACCAGTGAACAGTTAATCCACCACTACGAGTCTCATCTGTCATGAAAACCAAATCGGTTTTCACATCCAGTGAGATGCCTCCCCACATCATGACAGAACCTCCTCCGTAAGCGACCGTTTTAGTAATGCAGCACTGCGCATAGCGCTCCCCAGGTCTCCTATAGATGGAAAATAAAACGGAGCGCCATTGCTCTAAGAGATAGCTCTGGAGATAGCTGACTGGCTCAGGTGCAGTTGCACAGCGACTACACGTTGGCTAGGCCCTTCTTGCAATAGAGCAATGACTTGTGCCGTTTCTTCCGGGGTGGTATCCATTTTTCGAAGACATAATTAGTGAGCAGGTATAGCAGAGATGTTGACGGTTCAAGTTCCGATAAAAGAATGATAGAAAAATGTAGTTGCATGTGTTTTTATAGGGATGAAGAGTGCGCAACGAGTACGTACGATTCTATTGAGTCAAACCGTTTTAATCAGTAAAAATTTTTGGTATTATTGGAAAAAGTAGAAAATCAGCATTCTAGTGGCACCAAAAATAATACTACTGTTTGAAAATTAAATTCAAGGATCGGTGTTAAATGAAGCAAAATCGTTTGAATCGATTTTTTTGCTCACCAGTGTATATAGGTATCAGAATCTATTACCACATAAACTTTAGTCAAAAAATATTCCTATCTAAAACCGATACTTGTATTTACTCTCATTGTGCCAAATTAAATGATTGTTAATCGTTCTCGATAATAGATGAAGTCATTTTCTTGACTAACCAAAGTGCATAATTTTAAAAATTATCTTTTATACTATATAATAATCTTCTTCTTCTTAAAGTGCCGATTCGGTTCGAATGTGGGCAATCATTCTGGCTACCATTACTTTATCCACTGCAGCTCTGAAAAGACCGGTAGTATTTGTTGAGAACCAATTTCGCAGATTATTTAGCCAGGAAATACGTCTGCGTCCCGGTCCCCTTTTTCCAAATACCCTTCCTAGAAATATTTGCTGTAGTCCATATCTGTGGGGATTTCTCATTATGTGTCCTAAATACTCCAATTTTCCTACTTTAACAGTTTCCATAATTTCCAGTTTCTTGTTCATGCGACGTAAGACATCCTGGTTGGTAGTTTTCAAAATTTGGCGATATAGCCATAATTCAAACGCCTCAACTTTCTTAGAAGTGGCTTCAGTCAGCGTCCAAGATTACACACCATAAAGAAGGACACTGAAGACACAACATTTTAGGAGTCTCATTTTCGTACTCATTTTTATTGCTGAGCTTTTGAATAGTGATGTCATTTTGAGGAACACTGCTCTAGCTTTTTCGATACGGCAACGAATTTCCTGCGAATGATCCCATTGCTCGTTTATCTTGGCACTTAGATAAGAATATTGTGGAGTTCTTAGTATTTGTTGATTGTTAACCATCAACAAGGTGGCGGGAACCGAAGACTTGCTAATTACCATGTACTTTGTTTTGCTGACATTAAGTTGGAGGCCGTATCGATTACTGACTTCGTTTATTTTTGTCATAAGATGTTATAGACTCTTTAAGCTATCAGCCGTAACCGCCGTATCGTCAACATAACGAATGTTATTTATTCGCTCCCCATTAAGCAGTATTCCTTCAGCAATCTCTTCCAGCGCCTCTCTGAAGATTTGCTAGGAATATATATTAAACAATAGTAGAGACAAAACACAACCCTGCCTTACTCCACGCTGAATCGATCAGTCGTTTTTTATATACTATTCTTTGGAAACCTAGCCACCAATGGTACACGTTGTTACTTGCTGCTTCTAATTCCGAATTGGCACATTATTTGCGGCACAAGATATTTTGTCCCAAATTTTTCTACTGTAATGGAGGTTTTCAATGCGGATAGAATTTCTCTTTTAAATATTTTATAAAATTGCGTACCGTATATAAGTTTCCCCGTCCAAAACCATGCAGGCGTTATTTCTCACAGTCAAGTCGTTCAAGATTCTAGCTCGTTTTCTAGTGATTTTCTCTCGGAGAACTGAAACTTTGCCAGTTTTTGTTTTTGATATAATTTTAAATTGCTAATTTCTTTTGACCTTTGTACTGTACTCCGGGTAATATTCAATTTTTTTTTTCATATAGCCAACTAACATCGCTCGATTGCGTGTGATGACACTCCCAAACTTTTAACGAATCTTCAGATCATGAGGATTACTTTTTGCAACAGACGTTTCCAGCTAGTTATTAAAGTTTGTAGATAGCAATTAATAACAAAATCTTAACATTTTTAGCTTCTTTGCCATAAAATCCATTGGCGTAGTTAAGTTTTCGAGTAGTTTGTAGATAATTTTTTTTTTGTCTCTTCTTGATTGATTTCCAACGTCAATTGATAAACTATTTTAACAATCGAAGAGAACTGTTAGGATTTTAAAGAAATGATATTTCTAAATAAATGAAACTGTAATGACTTCAAAAAATATTTTGAGCACATTTCAAATTTATGAATTCTAATTGATTCAGCCATAGCAGCCAAAGATTAGTGGAAGTCAGTAATTGTACATGTATAATTGGGTATTTTTAATAATTTCGTTTCGTTTCACATTCTGTATTTAATCTGCTTAATATTTCCAAAATTTGTGTTTCAGATATACATACCTAAGTTAATTAATTATATTATGTTATTATGTAACACGTAGGCTGAAAATTTTTTAGTCTGACACTTAAATGTACCAACCTTCAAATGATACATGTCAAAATTTCATGACATTTCAACGATTAGTTTACAAGTTACAGTGGTTTTAATGACGTTACTTTTGATATTTTCAAAACAATGGAAAAAATCAAATTTCGTATGTTGATTAAACACTGTTTTTTGTTGAGAAAAAATACCGTTCAAGCAAAGCAATGGCTTAATAAGTATTACGGGGACTCTGTCCCTGGAAAATCACTCATCATTTACTGGTATGCTGAATTTAAACGCGGTCGTACAGCCAAAAATGATGCTGAACGCTCTGGACGCCCAAATGAAGTACTTACACCGGACAACATAAAAAAAATCCACAAAATTGTTTTGGATGGCCGTAAAGTGAAATTGCGTGAAATAGCCGATACCCTAAAGATAACAAAAGAACGTGTTGGTCATATTTTGCATGAACATTTAGGCATGAGAACGCTCTGTTCGAAATAGGTACCGTGTTTGCTCACAGTGGACAAAAACAACAACGTGTCAATCATTCTGAGCGCTGTTTGGACCTGTTTAAGCAAAATAAATAAGACTTTTTCATGCTATATATGACAATGGATAAAACATGGATCCACCACTACTCACTGGAATCAAATCGGCAGACAGCTGAGTGGACAGCAGCGAGTGAAAGCCGCCCTAAGCGACCAAAGACACAACAGTCGGCTGGGAAGATTTTGGCCCCTGTATTTTGGGATGCGCATGACTTTGTTGAGACGGGAAAAACCATCAATAGCGAATATTATATAAAGTTATTGCTGCGTTTGAACGGTTCTCTTTCATCAAGACAATGCACCGTGTCACAAGTCAATGGTTACGATGGCAAAATTGCATGAACTGAAGTTCGAATTGCTTCCTCATCCACCATATTCTTCAGATTTGGCCCCCAGCGACTATTATCTATTCGCAAACCTCAAAAAAAATGCTTGGGGGAAAGAGATTTGGCTCCAGTGAAGAAGTTATCGCAAAAACTAAGGCCTGTTTTGAAGGTAAAGACAAATCCTTCTACAAGAAAGGTATAGAAATGTTAGAAAAGCGTTGGACTGATTGTATCGCTCTTGAAGGAGACTATGTTGATGAATAAAGTCGAATTTTGCAAAAAAAATGTGTTTTAAGTAGCTAGACCAAAAACTTTTCAGCCTACCTGTTGTGTTACCGGAAAAGTGTAAACTTCAGGCATTCTATAGGATACCGTTCTCGTTTAGGCAATGTGTGAAATACTTTCTTTTTTAGCGTTCCATACGAAGCACTTAAAGATCACTTCGGTGTCTCCCCGTCTGTCTGTTTGTCCGTCTGTCCCACCAGATTTTCTCCGAAACTATAGACATAGAAAGTTGAAATTTCGCACTAATATAGGAATTGATGGACACATTAGAGCCATGTAGTTTTGAAACTTCAATTTTGACGTAAGAGGTTAGTTTTAAGGGGTGAAATCGAATGTAAAAAAAACGCGTTCAAAAAAAAAGAATGCAAAAAAATCGCTATCCCCCCTTATCTCGAAAAGTACTTCTCCACTGGGTGTAAATTGAACGAAACTATCATGAGTGCATTAACTCTGATCATTTATATGAACTAAAAAAAAAAAAAAAATAATAAGGTTGGAAACTCATTTAGGGTAACAAAATTTTTTATTTTAAAAGCAATCACCATACGGAACACTAATTGCGAAAGTCCGACTTGCACTTGGCCGGTTTTTATTTTTAACTATTATATACTTTGCCTAGGTAATTTATAGAATGCCTAGGAATTCTACAGAATGCCGATAAGAGATTAGGTAAAATATAAAATGAAAGACAAATTACCATAATACCAAACTTACAGCCGGCAACGTGTATAATAGATACTGAAAACAATAAACAAGCGTTAACTGTTACTGGTGTTGCAGATGGCGGGGTAGCGCGGTGGAGGTGAAGTCAATACGTTATAACATGAACTAACTTGAACTAACAAAAGCTTATGTCTTAAGAAGAAGGTTCTGTGTACTTCCAAGTGTCACAACAGTTCATCATGAAATAAATAAGTATAATAATGAAAGATAAATTATCAAAATCATTTTCGTTTATTTAAAATTGACAATATTAAGATTTTCAACTGTCTATAAAAAAAATGCGTAGCAATTTTTGAAAAATTAAACGTTCATTTTATTTGTAAAAGAAATACCTATTGTTTTTGTTTAACTTTTAAAAAAAAAAGTTTGTTCAGGTTAGTTCAAGTTAGTTCAGGGTAGTTCAGGTTAGTTAATGTCATAACGTGTTGACTCCACCCCCATCGCGCTCCCCCACCACCTGCCACACGAATAACAATTAATGCGTACGGTTTTCAATATCTATTATACACATTGCCGACTATACGTTAGGTATTCTATAGAAAGCCTAGGCAAAGTATAAAATAATGGATATTTTATACTATTCTATAGAATGATTAGGCATTCTAGGGAATGCCGGATTATAAATATACTTTGCCGGTAACATCTATAAAATAGAAATGGTATTTTGAATTATACCCAACATATTATTAACATTGAAAATATGAATGGAAAGAGTGGTAAAAAAACCATTTTTTTGTCGATAACACGACACGTCGGTAAAAATTCTGGAAGTTTTACAAATATATTGGATTGACCTTAAACTATCAAACATTTAGACTTCGATTAATGAGAAAAAACACATTAGATGTTCCACTTACAAAATTAGAGACAGCACATGAAAAAATATATATACTATATAATTTTAAATAACATTTCTTCAAACAATGATATGAAAAAATGGAAAAAGTTGAACAAATAATGGCACCAAACTCATATAACCGTATAAATTTATTTTACATGCAAAATTTTATTTTTCTAACTTTTAGCAGAATTCCCTACTGTTATATCATGTGTGCGTATGAACTGACAGGTTGATAAATCACATCTGAATAAGCAGAAAATTACTTTTATTTTGTGTTGGCATTGAAATTTGGATGATTTTTTATTATAGGGTAAGTATCGATATCAAAAATTTTGAAATATTTGCTAATATCATTAAACAGTTTTACAGGAAATAGAAAAAGTTTATTTTTATTAGGTTGGTTAAACCAATAAATAAATCCTAGGGTTAACAAAGAGATTTTTCAACGCTTATTTTTCACATGTCTTTGTCCTTATCGTTATCTCAAGCATAGTAATCGGAAGGAATTGCAAGGTTAGGTTAGTATTCATCTTCTATAAACCTAGAGGATTATTTTAAATTCATTTCATGATTAAGCACACCGGTTATTAGTATTTAATGGGTCAATACAAGTTTCTAAATTAAAGTTGGGTCTAGCATGTTTTTATCACTTCCTTCAATATTTCCAACGATAAATAAAATTTCATTTGAAATTAATACTTACACACTGTAATGTCATTGTGTCAAAGAATGCAAAATCTCAACATAATCTGAACACTAATTAATTGTTGTCAGTGCTATTAGGCAAATACCTAAATAGGACAAAAACAGGTCCTACCATAATAGCGATAAGAATAACGAACTTCAAATAACCTATCTTATAAGTTCCTAAATAAAGGAAATCGTTATCCTTAATAAAGGTGTCTCTTACTCTGCTTCAATACTGCGGAAGCTCTAAATGGTGGGTGCATGCTTCAAATAACGATAGAGACAGTGGCCTACCAAAATAAGCGTTGCAAAATATCTCTAATATAGGAGAAAGTGTAAATATTATCTTCCTTTCTACTTTCCTTGCTAAGTGAAAAAATTTCACTACGAAATTTTTGCTTTTCTTTAGGTTTCCTAGATCACAAAAACATAGTCACTCATTTCCGTCGGTCTGTCTGTTGGTCTGTTGGCGCGATAACTATGGAACGAAATGAGATGTCAATTTTAAACTTGATGCAAAATAATATTGATTAGATAATGAGGGGATGAAGTTTATTGTTTTTGAACGAAATCGCTTCAGATCAAGGATGTGAAAGGGGTTAGCGTCGATAAATTTTATGTTTTAATAGTAATATGGTAACTTCCTATTCTTTTGTTTAAATAATAAATAAATTTTATCCTTAAATATTTATAGTAAAACATATATTGTATGAAAAGGGTAGGAGGGGGGGGGGAGATTCGAGGGGTTAATTCGTATATGTCGTGTTATATGTCCTTTTAGAGAGAAATCTAAAGATTAGTTTTTTTTTTGTTCTTTGTAATTTTAACTTAGAAACGGTCTGAAAGAAGCGGGGATTGTTTAATCTATACCTATAAAATAGTACCGTGGCTAACTGACAGACAAGGCACAGCCTAAACGGTGAACCTAGAGATTTAAAATTTGGAGGAAATATTCTTTGAATACCTTAGGGGTGCACTAAGGAGGGATTTTTTGAAATTCCATTTCTAAAAGGATGAAAACGGATGGTAAAATTTGTATGAAGAAACATTTTTTTTAAAGTTACCATAATGACACTTTGTAAATATTCTCCTCAAAAGAAATAAAATAAAACATGTCTCATTATTTTGGAAAATTCATCTCCTAAGGGAATGAACGGGGGTGGCAAAGTTTGTATGGAGAAACATTAATTGTTTTTTCAAGTTACGATTTTGAAACTTTTTGTATACTCATCGAAAGTAAGTAATACAAAAATACGTTTTGACTAATTTAAGGGTTGATTTATCAAAATGTATATAATTTTGACGGATCTACCTGAAAAAATACAAAACACGCATAGAAACTGACTGAGTTTGTATGTAAAAAAGAAATATTTATGTTGAAACTTTGAATAAATATTCTTATTCCAGAAATAATTAGACGTGTGTCTTTTTTTTTTAAAAAAATTAGTCTACTAAAGGTTAAAATTACGTTGCAAAGCTTATATATTTACAGGGTGGAAATTTGAAGCGGTCGGTGGAGGAGAAGTACTTGAAATATTAAGCAAATTTTATGCGAAGGAAACATTTCATCACTAAAAATGCATTTTTAAAAAAACCGCTTGCTTGAACAGTGAATCGAACCGGCCTAAATGACAACAAATAAGTGATCCTGCCTTTTATGGCACTAATGGATAGACACAACAATGAGGATCAAATATTTTTGAGAAATATTATGTCTTTAATTAGAGAAAATTCACATTTCATGGTTTTTCTTCTAATTTAAAAAAAAAATATTTCTGGAAAGAATGTTTGGTTCATGTATTTCTCATTTATGCCGGTTCAATTCCCGGCTCAGACAAGCGGCTTTTCAAAAATATTTAAATATTGGTATCTTATTAAATTTCCACCCTGTATAGTATATTTTTTAAATTACAACTTTCTATAAATACTATTAAAAAAGAATAATTAGATATGTTTTTCATAATTATTTTAATATTACTTCCCTGAAGTTACAATCGAGATCTAAATTTTGTATGTAGTTCTACTTGATGACGCGTCCGTCCCCCATCAACGCTAAAACGCAAAAAGAGAAGTATAGTGTCGCGATCCATAATGGGTCATCCCTACCACTCCGTCGCCATGAACTTACCTTAAACATTTCTTGATTAGACTTATTTGTATAATTCCATAACTTTAGTGGGAAATTTTACACTAAGAAACATCATCATTTAAGTACACTGTTTCCACCCAACCAAGTTGTCCCTTTTACAAAAAAAAATACAGCATCATCACCCTCTTCCAATAAAAATGGGTAGTTATATTACCTCATCATCTACGCATACGAAGTCGCGAGTAAAAGCTAGTATTGCATAATTTAGACAGTATTTTGAAATATTTACAGGTTGGGCAAATTTTAAGCATATTATTTATAGTAAAACCTGTAAGGGGTGAAATGGGTGTGGTGGGGACTAAAAACGGGTTGCTTCTTATATATGATGTTATAGGTCTTTTTCAGAGTTTTTGGAGTCGGAGAATTTGAAATTAATTTATTTCTTTCAAATTTGACGAGGGAAGGGTCTGAAAGAGGTAGAGTAGTCAAATATGGTATACTTTCAATAATATTATGGGGATTTTTCCAAATTTGTGGTAGGGATAAAGAACAAATTTTAACCATGATTATTTGCTATAAATGATTATGCAACGTAATGGTGGCGAAAGAAGTTAACAGGGTAATTTCTTATTTATTGTTTAACGGTCTTTTTCAGGGTTCTTGGAGTCAAGGAGTCGAAATATTAATTTTTTTTTTAGGTATTTTTAGTGCTAACAGGGGAGAGGGTGAAAGGGATGGTGATAAATAAATATTGTATAGTTTCAATATTATTATGGTTTGTATATTACACAATTTTAGCTAACTATTTATAGTAAAAGATATACCAGGTGAAAGCAATTAGGTAGGGGGTTAGAAGAGTGATTGCGTATAGATCCTAATATCATCATCATAATAAGCTTATACTGTTCACTGCTGGACGAAGCCACTCTTTTCAAATCATCAGTCTTGGTAGTCTACCTCTACTCCGATAGGCTTCGGATCTTGGTCTCCACTCCATAATTCTCTTTTTCCATCGTACATCCTTAAACCTAGTAACATGCCTAGCCCAGTTCCATTTAAGATGTAGAATGAATTTGACTGCGTCTTGTACCCCGCTCTCTTCCTGATAATCTGATTTAGGATGTGATCTCTAAGTCTGGTTGCATGACACATATTTTATTAATGTTTTTCTTCGTCATTGTGAGAGTATCGGCTCCGTGCGTAAGAACGGGGAGTATGCATCTGTCAAATACTTTTCTTTTTAAACACATAAGAAGGTTACATTTGAATACATAGGCCAGTTTGCCATATGCAGCCCAGAAGAGACCTAATCTCCACTGAATTTCATATATTGGTTACCTCGTCCTATGCTGATTTCATGTCTCAGGTATTTATATTGGTGCACTTGCTCGATCTCTACGTTATTCAGTTTTATAGTGTCGCTTAATACAAGATTTGTCATGTGTATTTCGGTGAAAAATGGTCGTATTGAGACTTTAAAAAAAAGCATTTTGAAGCTTTAAGATTCTAATTTTCAGATTTTTTTGGCTAAAATTTTTAGGAGCTACGGTAGGCCGGCATATGGATCAGATAGCCTGTTTATTTAGCATTAATTTCCTTGTTTTAAAACCCCCCTTAATTTTTTTAAGTAGTGTATTTTAAGGTCAGCGATTGTTGGATTCTTCACCAATATAAATACGAATGCCAAGGACAAACGTTACTCATTTGTTTCCAGAATTTTGAAAAGAAAAGTATAAGTGAATCGATGTCAGTGTTTGCCAGTGCCGGAAAAAGTACCTATTTGTTATTCATACTTTTATTTTATATTGTAATAATATTATATTTATGTTTGCGTGTAGTAGGTACGTAATAAAAATTAAATACTGAACAGGGCCATTATTCGATACTTCTATAAAAGAACAGAAAGCCGAGAAAGATTGAACTTTTAGTACTTTTTATTAAAAAATTATTTATTTACCCGACTGTGGTGATTCACTAAAGGAGAGATATATGATTGACCTGCATGTTTGTACATATTTCAGTGCCCTCGTAGTTGCTAATGCTAAATGACTAAAAATATTTTCATAAATTGTACGTGTCTTTATGTACCACTCGTAACGTACATCAAAGTAATAAACAAATCATTAAAATCGCGGAGTTTCGATGTCAAAATATTCTTTAAAAGTATTTTTCTCGAATTTACAGAAATCTATCAAAATATAATTAATCAAAAAATATTTTATATTACATTAAAATAGGTTCAGCCGTTTTGTGAAAACCTCTATATGGGTCTTAGCAGTTTATTGCTTTTAATAATTAAAATCAGTTTTGCCGCCGGCATTTTGGTTTTTTCATTGCAATAATTTATTAATCCTATTTTATTCTGTTAAAATAGCCATATCCTGTTAAAGTCGCCTTATGATTACTAAAACAAACATTTTTTTCTTTACAGGTAGGTAACTGATACGAAACATGGCTGAATCTAAGAAGAAATGTCGACAGTACAGAGTTGATTATTTGAAATTTGGTTTTCTTCCATCAAAGGCAGACAAACGATTGCCCATATGCCTTTTATGCAACAAAGTTTTGAGCAATGACTCTATGAAACCATCGAAGCTCGAAGATCATCTAAGAAGGTGTCATCCTGATAAAATAGGTAAAGATTTAAAATATTTTCAAACATTGAAGGAAAAATGTAAAAAGAGACCCACCGTGCACAATATGTTCGCTTCAATGTCTCAAAGTAACGATGATGGCTTGCGGGCATCTTACAATATCTCATTACTTATAGCGAAATCTGGAAAACCGCACACCATCGGAGAACAGTTAATTTTACCCGCTGTTGAAGAGGTTTTAAAAACTGTTCTGCACAAACCTCCATTTGACGTACTCAAAAGAATTCCTTTGAGTAACAACACTGTACAAAGACGTATTGATTAAATGAGCTCTGATATTGAAAGCTTCTTGTGTAATTATCTGCAAACAACTCATTTTTCTATTCAACTGGACGAGTCAACTTTACCTGGTAATGAAACATTATTATTGGCATATGTTCAATTTGTTATGGCTATTCGCGAAAACTTTGGAGACGGACACTAAAGGCGAATCAATATTTAGTGTCCTGAGTGATTTTTTTTAAGGAAAAATCGATTCCATTTACAAATATTATTTCGGTGGCAGCAGATGGAGCTCCTGCCATCTTCGGGCGATATCGGGGGTTTATAAGCCATATTAAAAGAATTATACCAGGAGTAACTGCATTTCACTGTGTCATCCACCGACAACACCTAGTAGCGAAAAATTTGAGTGATGGATTGCACCAATCGCTTCAATTTGTGATTAAAGCAGTTAACAAAATAAAAAGCAATGCGTTGAATACCCGTTTATTTGCACAATTGTGCGACGAAAATGATGAAGACTTCCAACGATTGCTCTTACATACTGAAGTACGCTGGTTGTCGAAAGGTGCATGTTTAACAAGATTTTACTCACTTTTTGAATCAGTTTTAGAGTTTCTGGAAAGTAAAGATCCAGACTTAAAAGAAAACCTGATCAAATTGAAAGCAGATTTGACAGATTTGTTCAAAAAATTTAATGACATTAACTTGCAGTTACAAGGGGATAGCCTAAATTTAATAAAAACAAAGGGTGTAATTTCGGCTTTTCTTGGAAAATTGAAATTTATGAAGCAAAATATTAGTCGGCGCGAATTCTCCTAGTTTCCAAACTTGCCACAGACAGAATGTCTTGATGAGGATATTCAGACATACGTTCAACATTTAAATGCCCTGCATGATGACTTCAAAAATAGATTTGAAGATATTCTGACGATGGAAATACCACCATGGATCATAAATCCATTTGATGAAACGGAAGTGGCGAATGTGGTATTACAAGAGGAGCTAATCGAGCTTAGCACCAATGAGGAGCTAAAGGTGAAATTTAAAAAAGGTTATCAAACATTTTGGCTGCAGGCAGAAATACCCGAAAAATATCCTGGGCTGTGGGAAATTGCGAGAAAACTTTTGATAGCGTTTCCCTCGTCATACCTTGTCGAAAAAAGTTTTAGTGTCGTTACAAACCTATTGACAAAAAAAAGGAGCAGATTGAACATCACAGAACGGGGAGATTTGCGGTTATTCCTTACAAAACTGAAGCCAAATATTGATAATTTACTGTCAATCCATCAAGTACATCCCTCCCATTAAAATTATGACTAATTTTTTTTAATTGTTGATTTGCATTGTTGAAGTTACGGTACGTTATTAATGTTTAATTTTAATTCTGTTAAGTCTGTAATCATATTATTTTAATAAATAGTACACAAGAAAATATATTATTTTTCTTTTTACCACTTCGAATTTAGGGTTGGAACTCAGCCACGACGCAAATTTCCATCGTTTGATCTAATCTTCACATTTTTTGACGAGTTTTGGGAATATGGTAGAAATGTAGCAGCAGGGGTCCACCGAAACCAGTAAAAATTTGAAAGTGGTCTACGAGAAAAAAAGTTTGGGAACCTCTGATTTAGACCGTTAAGATCAATTTCTAAGCAGCAAATTAAAGCGTCCTATGTTAAATACATGGAGGATGCATAGGCTTCTCTGGCACTGGATCCCAACGCTTTTGGAGTTATGTTCATTCCTTCTTCCTTCTAGGATTCCCAGTGTGATGATGTATAGAAATGACATTCTGAAGTCTCCGTCGGGCATTGTTAACGAGTTTGCAGATTTTTTTCAAGAGTGCCTTCACACTGTCGGAACCAGAAGCGACTTGTCATTCGCTTAGTACGTCGTTGACAATTGTGGAATTCTCGCCCATTACTGAGGATGAAATATTGATGGCTACGAAAAAATTAAAAAATGAGATGAGCTCTGGCCCTGATAATATTCCCTCGTTTCTCATTAGGGACTGTGCGACTGTCCTTGTAAGACCTTTAAAGTACATTTTTAATTTATCAATTAAACAGGGTGTTTATCCGAAACGATGGAAAGAAGGTAGATTATGTCTTATTTTTAAGAATGGAGACAGGGGAAATGTTGAAAATTACAGAGGTGTCGTTCTACTTTATAACTTCTCAAAGGTCTTTGAGTCAGTCTTGTATGCACGTATCTATAGTCAAATTAAAAATCAGTTTTCTCCTTATCAGCATGGATTTGTTAGTAACAAATCTAACTGTTATGACACAGTTCATTTCGGAAATATTAGATGATGGTGGGCAGGTTGATGTTATTTATACAGATTTCTCCAAGGCCTTTGATAGGATCGACCATCATGTTCTCATCAATAAGTTGTTCTTACTTGTTTAATCGAACTCAGTTTGTAACCTACAACGGATTCAAATCAGAAAGATTTGCGGCTACCTCAGGCATTCCACAAGGTTCAAATTTGGGACCCTTGCTCTTCATTATATTCGTAAATGACCTTTGCGAGGATTTAAAATGTAACAGACTAATTTATGCTGATAATCTAAAAATGGTTATGCCAATAGAAAAAACTGAGGATTGTTCCTATCTACAGAGCCAGTTGAATTTCGTACATTCTTGGTGTTGTGACAACAAACTATATTTACATACTCAAAAATGCAAAGTTCAAACATATACTAGGAGGGTAGCGTCAATAGAGTTTCAATATAGAATTCAAGACCATAATTTAAGTAGGTGAAGCACAGCTAAGGATTTGGGAGTTGTTTTTGATGCAAAACTAACATTCGCTCGAAACTAGAATATGCAAGTATCGTCTGGAGTCCAATGTACGAGGTGCATAGAGTTTCACTTGAAAAAGTGCAGAGGAGATTTCTGAAATTTCTGTTGTTTAAGATTATTGGAATGTATCCTGAACGGGGAATCAGCAGCGATTATTTGTGTGAACAGACAAATATTCTTAGCCTGGGAATAAGGAGAGTTTGTGCCTCAATATTATTCCTATATAGAGTATTGCACAATATGATTGATTGCAGGGATATACTGTCTCGTATTAACATCAATGTGCCACGGATACACTCACGATCAAATATGTTTTTTAGATGTAACAGACCTAATACTAATTTGTTATTGAATTCACCTATTCATGTAATGTGTACTAATTTTAATCATATTTGTAATGTTTGTGACATGTACTGTTGTACTGAGAAGCAATTACTACAGACTGTCATTGAATATGTAAATGTCTAAATATTTACCCTATTAATGGGAAACTGTTGGGTAATAAAGCTATTATTATTATTATTATGGGCAGCATAGTTTGTGCTTCTTCCATTTTGTCTGTTATTAAGACAATGTCGTCGGCGAAACAAAGGTGATTTAACTTCTCACCATCAATGTTAAGTCCCATTCTCTCCCGGTTTATTGATTGTGGAAGACTTTCTAGAAGTGCTTGGGAGAGAACATGTCACCCTGGCGCACTCCTCTTTCAATTCGAAATTTGCTGGTGGATTAGTTAGTTTGTGTTTTAAGATGAGTGGTGACATTTTGATATGTATTTAATTACATTGGAATATCGATTATCACTCAGCAAGCGCTTCCAAAAGTCTCTGCTGATTTAGAGAACCAAAAGCCTTTTCGAAGTCCACAAATATGAACACAAGAGGCTTATTATATTGTATACATTTTTCAATGAGGATTTTAACTGTAAGGAGATGGTCGTTTGTTCCATACCCAGAGCGGAAATCTGCCTGCTTTTACAAGGAAAAACTCAAATTTATTTGCTAGACGTTTGGTAAGCCTTTTCGTGAATAATTTGTATACACGACTCAGGAATGGGTCGATAGTTTGTAAGGTCTAAAGTATCTCCTTTTTTTATGCATGAGGACGATAATTGATTATTCCATTGCGATGGAGTTACTTCTTCCAGGAGACATTTATTGAATAACATTTTAAGAGATTTGATAATTTGTCGTCCTCCTTGTTTAATTGCCTCTACTACAATATTGTCTTCACCTGCAGTTTTGTTATTTTTCATGTCCTTCAAGGCTGATTGTGATTTCTTCTTCTGTGATATCTGGAATATCCTCCGACCCCTGATTGAGACATTTTGATATGTTAATTTCTGTTCTTTTATCTTATAAGGTATAAAATTGTTGATAATTCGATGATCTGTAAAATATCCCTATTGTTTGTTATTACATTACCATGCATGTCCTTAACCTTGCATATGTCTTTCCTTGCCATTGTGTTCTTTTTTCTCAAAACTTTTAAACTTTTGTTCTGTTACAACGTTTTTAATTTCCTCGGCCTTTTTTTGCCTTTTGTCCTTTCTAATTTCCATCTAATCAAGAGAAATTAGATCATAATATACTTCTATTTTAGTGTGTTTTTCATTATTTCCAATTCCAATTTTGTCGGCTAGTCAATCTGTCGATCTGTTGACACCATAATTTTCAAACAAAATCATATTATAATGTTTGAAATATAAATGAGCGATATCGTTTTAGGAGAAGAGGGTGAAAGAATGGGTGTCGATATGGTTGTAATTCGATACTGGAAATTTACTTACCCTTTACTTGAGAAAGTCAAATTCGCTAGTTGTTTTAGAACTGCATGTTTGCGAGGAAAGAACTGGGTAAATGACTTTACCGATTATTTTTTAAACACCTATTTTTAAATTAGAGCCTACGCATCAACTGTAAGTTTATAAAAGTTGTGGCCATTTAAGGAAATAAAAGAAGTAGTTTCCCTAACTTAAACGTAATTAGTCTAAAAATAAAAACATACAGACTATGAAATCCTTAACAAAAGAAGGCAAGTAGAGATGTACATGGTTTAACATAAAACAAAATAACAAATTCAAAGTAAAAATTTCAAGGACATACAAAACTGTAACAGCCAGATTCACTCCAGAGGCGTAACACTGGGAATTTATTGAAGTATTAATAGTTTTTAAGGAATAAAGTGTGTTTCTTTATAAAAATATTTAAGGCCTGATATAGCTGAAGTGAGACAAACCGAATTGTTCGTTCAAATTCTGTAGAGAATGCGCCTGGCGAAAGAGCAATTTCAAGATTTTCCAAGAGATCAAGTCTCATGCCTTTACTAGAAGAGAGAGTTCGATTCACCAGACCTTCCCAGTTAAATCCGTCGAACCATTTGTGCTTCTGTATATCACTAATACCACCCTTCTGATAACCTAAACGTTCTGCGGGGTTGTCCCTACATAGTTTTTTAAATAAAGCGGTAGCATTCCTAGTGATAGTCTTGGGAAAATCTATCGCATCAATTCCCTTTAAAATAACATTGTAAGTTTTAATGGAAAATTAAGGTCTAAATTTCAACACTATACGGAATAATAGTCAACCTTGAACTTAGGTTCAGTATTAAAAAAGTGTTTGGGTGTTTTTAGAAGTGTGCCAAGGGAGTTTTGTTATCAAGTTCTAGTGTGCTTGACCTAAGATGTTTTTTAGTCCTTCTATAAATAAATGTTCTGTTTATTCCATATATTCAGCCGGTATGTTATATACAAAAAATAGCGTCCTTTTAGAAACAGTTTTATTAGGGGAAGATTTTAAAATGAAAGGGGATTATTTTTTGTGAAAAAAGTCATCGGATAGGGGTTTAAGTTTTAAAGTTCTATTTTACGAAAGAGTTTTATTTTATGATAAATTACTTCCCTCCATCATCTATTTTTAAATTGGTTCTAAGTTTTAAATGCGTTACTATCAATTCGGTGTCCGTCCGTCTGTACGTCTGTCCGTCTATCTATCGCCCTCGGTTTCCTCCGAAACTACTTGACACAGAAAGTTGAAATTTGTTACGAATATAGGAATTGATCGCCCAATCAGAGCCATGTAGTTTTGACAGGTAAATTTTGACTTAAGGGTGGGGGGGAGTGAAATCAGAAATGAAAAAAAATTGCAAGGTCATCGAGTAGGGTGTCAAATGAAAGCTTGCGATAACACGAGTTCAAAAATATGTAGGATGTAAAACTCACGTCAACTTTTCCTTAGAGTATTAAAAAAAAAATGCCAAAAATTGCTGTTTCTAAAAGTACTAATACAAAAATTTTTTAAAAAATTCTAGTTTATCCTCCATAAGAGGTAGATTAAGCGAAAATTATTATGAGTGCATTACCTTTGATAACTTATCTGGTATAAAAAATATATATATTGGTGGAGATTTTTTTTCGTGGAAAGTTGTGAATTTAACCAGGACTAAAAGCTGTTAAATATCAATTCGTACATGTTTCGTATTCGGCGCAATCAGTAATATAATTTTGAGTACATTACTGCTTTAGGCATTTGGCCAATCACAGATAAAACAAATTTCCTCGATGACTGGTGGCCAGCGGATAGGTACCGAGACAAAATAATTTTATTTTATTTGTTTATAATTAAACGAATACATAGATAGTAATTATTTGTTTTAAATTTTTATTATAAAGACGTCTCGCTTTTTATATATATCTTGGTAATTCTAATATTGAAGATGAATATGTGATTGAATTTCATAGAATACTTCAGCAGTCACGAAACGGAATGCTAATTGCGCAAGTCCGACTTGCACTTGATTGGTTTTTTAAACTTCTCTTTCCCGGTCAAGTTTTTAGAATTTAAAGGCAAGAGATGTTTTTTTCTTCGAGAGGCTCTACCCCCGTACTCCTTGAATCTGGCTACGCCCCTATCAGGCACAAATTGCCGAATAGGAGATACATAGCACTTTTACCTAGGTTTCTTATCTTGTCATTTAACTGAGAACGACAACTGGAACTGGAGCTAACCGATTTGTAAGAAATAAATAAGATTTTGTTACGTTTTTTGAGAGAGTGATCAATAATGGTAGATTTTTCCCAAAAAAAAGAAAGAGGGACAAATTGTTTAAAGTAGGGTTTTTCTTTTTATAATGCGTCTCGTGTTTGTATACATTATCACAATCACAGAATTTCCTCAGCATAAAATGTATGTTTTATAATATGAGATGGAAAGCCGTTGGTGTGTCAATCTGGAATTTTATTATATTTTCCAATTAAAAATATTATTACCTAAAATAAGCTATAAAAATATGGATTTCGGGCTGCCAATTTTTGAGAAACGTGGCGATATTAGTCCTAAGGGATCATATGGTCAGGAAGAGTGGTTTATTAACAATTTTTAAATTAAAATGTAAAAAATTTAATTCACTTTGAGTTCGAAAAATGAATTCAATTATTTAAGTTTTTTATTATTTTCTGTATAATATTATTACCATCGTACTACTAGTTTAACCTTACTGATAAATTAGTTATATATTATAACATTAGAGATTTAAAAGGCAAGAAATATGTTTTATTTTGATTAAAAGTGGCTTTTTGTGACGCTGCTGTAAATATCAACCCTACAATCGTTACATAAAAAAGTATATCTTTTACTACTTTACAATATATTCTTTCCCATGTTCTCATTTAGATTGACTGTTGTTCACGCTAGCAGTGTCAAAGATCGATTTACGTTATTTATTATTTTCCGCAGTCTGTCTTCATATTTTCCAGTATTTTCTAAAAGGGCTGAACGTGAAGCCTTTGTCTGCGGAACGAGAATACGTTGAAATAGGTCCTATTGTTTGACTTGTTATGTCGAAAGATAAATTTCGACTTGTTTCTGAAATGTAAAATAATTTTTGATAATTAGAATTTCAAGTCAAACATACATACAAGAAAAATTGGTTAAGGCTCTAAAATTGTATTCAGAGTATTAAAAGAATTTTTCCTAAATCACTCATTTTCGTCAGTCTGTATATTTGTCGGGATGTCGATCTGTCGGTACGATAACTCTCGAAGGAATCAGATATCCATTTCATATTTACCATATATAGGATGAGACCTATAATTTTTGGGAAAGATCTATTCAGGGGAAGGGAGTGTCGATAAATTTTCTACAGTTTTAATAGTAATGTGCAAATTTTTCCTGGTTCTTTGTTGAAATAATAAACTAATTTTGCGTATAAATATTTATAATAAAACAAATCAGGAGTTGAAGGGGTAGGAGAAGAAATTAGAGTGGTTGTTTCAGGTATATCGTCTTAAATGTCCTTTACAGGATTTTTAAAGTCCAAAAATTTGGTTAATTTTTTATTATTTTCAGTTTTAATTCCGATGAGAGCCGTTAAATATTGTATATAGTATTATGAGAATTTTTCCAAGCTTTTTGGTTGTGGCAATAAACAAATTTTAAGCATATAATTTATGGTATAATAAATTAGGGGATATAATAGCTAGGGGAATTATTTCATATATATATATATATATATATATATATATATATATATATATATATATATATATATATATATATATATATATATATACGGTAATAATCATGTCTGACACCAATACACCCTGATATTCCTACCTTAGTTCTTTATCAACAGCAGTTTTCTTGGCAAGACAATGACCCAAAACACACATCTCGCTTGGCCAAGAATTGGTTTTCTGAACAAAGGATTCAGGTGATGCGCTGGCCTTCACAATTACCTGATTTGAACCCGATAGAGAATCTTTGGCTCTATCTGGATAAACAAATTAGGAAACGAAATATAAAAAACCGGGACGAACTTTGGATCGCATTAACATAAGAATGGGAAAAAATACCACCCGATTTTTGTGTTAGGCTTATTGACTCTATGGGCAGAAGATGTCAAGCAGTGATTGACGCAAAAGGATGTCCCACTAAATATTAAATATTTTCGACATCTTAGTCGTCTTAGTGGAATTTTTATTTAATAACAAAAATGTTTCCATACTTTTGTTTGTGCATAATTTTCTTACGTTAAAAACTAAGCACATTTCTAATAAATAATAACTGTTTTAGTTTTCAAAATGTTTGTTAGCATGTACACGATTAATAAATAAATATTGTAATTGTAAACCGTTTAAATGTTAAGACTAGAGATGGGAATTTAAATGTTGCCATACTTTTGTTCGCCACTATATATATATATATATATATATATATATATATATATATATATATATATATATATATATATATATATTATTTTGGGAATATGGAATCTTTGGAACAATGACACTACTCAGTATATATCATCACTACGCCAAACACTTTATTTTTGCACTCGACGCGCGTTTCGCTAACCATGTTAGCTTTATCAGGGGCCATTATTGACTAAAGCTTAACTACAAATCTACCCTCTTTATACTTAACCTAACACCTGAATTATTCGGGCGGAACTAATGACATAGGCGAGGCCATCAATTCCGGTCAAGTAACCAGTAGAGGGGACTATAAGGAACAAGTCCTCTGTCTTTATTTAAACTACTTTTACATTTTATAATTTCTATACTTTCGTATGCGTTCAGCAATCTCCTATCAGATACATTTTTAATTAATTTTAAATTATCTAAAGTTACAATATGATCAGCTTCAAGGGCATGTTCGGCAATGCTAGACTTTTCTGTTCTACGGTATTTTAAATGTGCTAAATGTTCTTTAAATCGTGTTTTAATTGACCTTTGAGTTTGCCCACCTACTTTTCGCCGCAATCATCACAACTATTTCATAAATTCTACTTTTCTCACAGTTAGGAATCTTATCTTTGGAATTTCCTAAGATATTCCTCAGATTGCCAGATGACTTATGCACTAAGGTGAGGCCTACCTTATTAAATAGTTTATTGAGTCCCCTGCTATATTTCGGATTATGTGGTATGGAGATATACTTGGTCATATTTTCTTCGCGTATGAAAAAGGTAGAATTATGAATGGTGGAATACGAATTTAACCTGAACTCAGGCGAAAAGTGACCAAACGATGAATTAAAAAGTGTAATACAGCTAATGTGTGTTGTTTTCAATGAAATGAATCATTAGGAATATATCTACAGTTACAGTATCTTTTCTATAGATACCAAATTCTAACCTATTATTATTTTTAATAATTAAAATATCTAGAAGAGGCAGTTGTCCTTTGTTCTCAATTACTTACTTACGAAATGATCCGAAATATACCGCTTGATGCGAGAATGGAAGTTCCATAATATGCGACAGCAGTTTCATACACCTTCGCAATCACCCGATGTTAATCCCATCGAGCATTTGTGAGAGGAACTTAAATGACGCGTTTGCAAACATAATGTTTCAAATAGAGAAGAATTTAAAAACAGAAATTAAACAAATAGGAGAACATGCTAGCAGAAGTTACTAGAAAACTAGTTGTAAGCATGACAAAAAGATTACAGGACTTATCAAGGCTAACGGCGGCCCCACTAAATATTAGTTTAAACGAAATTGTTATTTTCCGTTAAACTACGTCAAACTATTATTGGTAATGGAGACTTTTTTGACATTAATTTTGTTTAAATTTTTAGTGTTCCATACGGAACACTTATAAGATGACTTCAATGTTTGTCTGTCCGTCTGTCTGTCTGTCCGTCTGTCTGTCTGTCCGTCTGTCACACCCAATTTTCTCCGAAACTATTTGTCATAGAAAGTTGACATTTGGTAATAATATAGGAATTGATGGCCTCATCAGAGCCATGTAGTTTTGAAAGTTAAATTTTGGTTAGTTCTGAGGGGTGAAATAGAGAATGAAAAAAAATTTTTTTTACTAGGTCATCGAGTGTGGTGTCAGATGAAAGTTTGTGAAAACACGAGTAAAAAATGTATATATAATGTAATACTTGCGCACACACTTTTGTCCTTGCGCGGGGGTGACCTTTATCTCGAAAAGTACTGATCAAAAAATTTTGGAAAAATTCTGGAATATTCTCCAAGGGGTGTAGATTGAACGAAAATTATCACGAGTACATTACCTTTAATAATTTATCTGGTATATAAAAAAAAATAAAAATTTCAAGGACATCAGTTTTCAGTACAGATTGGAAACAAACTTTATTGAAAACTCATTTGGGGTTTGTTTTCTGAAGTCACTGATCATTTTATACCTAACAAATCTTTTTATTTTCCATGGTTCTAACTTAAAATTGTGACATAGTTCGTTACTAAAAACATTGCACTTTAATTGTTATAACAGGAAAAAAAATAGTTAAACATTTAATAGTTAATGAAAAAATAAGTTTTCTCTGGTTTATTTAACAATTACTTCAATGCTTATAGTTCTGTTGAAGTCGAACTATTAGAAATATAACAAATGATTTTTATTTAAGGAATTCATAAGAAGTGAATTAATGTTCCGTACGGAACATTTACGGGATCACGTCGGTGTCCGTCTGTCACACCTGATTATCTCTGAAACTATTTGACGTAGAAAGTTGAAATTTGATACAAATATGGGAATTGATGGCCCAATTAAAGCCGTGTAGTATTAAAAGTTAAATTTTTTACTTAAGGAGTTAGTTTTGGAGGGTGAAATCGGAAGAGAAAAAAAAATTACCAGGTCATCGAGTGGGGTGTCAAATGAAAGCTTGTAAAAACACGAGTTCAAATATATATATGATGTAATATTTGCACATACTTTTCTTTGTATTATGTTTAAAAAAAATGGCCAAAAATCTCTTTTCCCCCTTCCCTATCTCGAAAAATACTGATCAAAAAATTTTGAAAAAACTATGGAATCTTCTTGATAAAGTTTAAATTGAGTAAAAATTATCAGTATATTACGTTTGATAATTTATCTGGTATAAAAAAAACGATGAAAATGGAGTTTTGTTAATATACTCTTTAGAACAAACACGGATGGGTACCGAGAGAAAATAATTTTATTTCTTTATTATTACACAGATATTTAGGTAGTAAATAATTGATTTATACTTTTATTACTAGATTCTAGATTGAGCTAGATTGATTTATTGGCTATTAGGTAGCTAAAAAGTTATAACTATTATACATAACTGATTAAGAAAAAAATGTGAAAATAGATATTGGATCTTAAGATATATACATGTCAGCAACTTAGCCTAGGTAAGGATTTTATATTGTGTTAAAAGAAATCACCGTACGGAACCCTAATTGCGTAAGCCCGACTTGCACTTCGCCGGTTTTTTTTATGTATGTTTGTTACGGAGATGTATTAAAAAATATTCCAGAAGTGCCAATATCGGCCAGGACACTTTTCAATAAAACGTTTCTTTATTTGTTATATATTTAAGAAATTGTTATTATTTTTGAGCATTTTTATTTTATAGGTATAATAAATAATATAATATTATTTTTATAATAATTTCTCTGTAAACTGTATTTCTTTATGTTCTTATCACTTGTGGTAGACTCTCCAATTAGAATTTTGAAATGTTACCTGCAACTCTAAAATAACTGAACATAAAAATTCTGCACATAAAAGTAACTCCAGTTTGTGATATGAGCTAATCAAAACATCACACAATAACATTATCGCATTTATTACCGACATTATGTTTTTTTTAAACGAAATATGTATATATAGTATATATATATATATATATATATATATATATATATATATATATATATATATATATATATATATATATATATATATATATGGTATATATATATATATATATATATATATATATATATATATATATATATAAATAAAGTGTAGTGTTATTAATAGCATGATTAATTTTTTTAATAAACTACTCGTTTTGATCAGTCGGTAAAATAGGAATCTATTGTTAGAATCTTTTAAAATGACAGTTGAGGTCTGTAGCCAATTGTGTCGCTAATATCAGAGGATAACCAACTTTCTGCACAGTTTTCTATACGGAATTAATAGCCCTCTTATGTTATCTTTTCTACGTTCAGAACCATCTAGCTAATTAAGCGATGTAGAAATTTTTTATTTAATATTTATCATTGAGCCCCAACACACTCACTGGTCGAATGAACGATTTATGTCATCAAAGATTTACAGCTCCGTTTTTTACTTGTTTGCAATCATCATCATTAGCTTATACAGTCCACTGCTAGACGAAAACCTACCTCAAGTCTTGCCACCTTTTTCTGTTCTGGGCTGCTTGTACCCAATTTCCAGCCACTCTCTTCAAATCATCAGCCCACCGACTTGACCGACTTGGTGGTCTACCTCTACTCCGATAGGCTTCGGATTTTGGTCGCCACTCTATAATTCTCTTTGTCCATCATCCATCCTTAAACCTAGCAACATGCCCAGCACAGATTCATTTCAGGTGTAGAATGAATCTGACTGCGTCTTGTACCCCTGTTCTCTAAATGAAATTTGGGATGGGATATCTTAACGGCTAACACTGACCTCTCCATTTTTCGTTGCATGACACATGTTTTATTGATGTTTTTTTTTGTCATTGTAAGAGTATCGGCTCCGCATAGGAAGAGTACTTTGTAGGAGTGTTAGCTTAGGAGAGAGCGTATTACCCTGCCGTACTTTTCTTTCGATTCGAAATTTGCGAGTGGATTGGTTAGTTTGTGTTTTAACATGAGCGGTGGCATTTTCATACATATATATATATATATATATATATATATATATATATATATATATATATATTTAATTACATTAGAATATCGATATACGACACTCAGTAAGCGCTTCTAAAAGTCTCTGCTGATTTACAGAATCAGAAGCCTTTTCGAAATCCACAAATATGAGCACAAGAGGCTTATTATATTCTATACATTTTTTAATGAGGATTTTAATTGTGAGCAGATGGTCGTTTGTTCCATACTGCGAGCGGAAACCTGCCTGTTCTTTTAAAAGGAAAAACTTCAATTCATTTGCTAGACATTTGGTAAGTATTTTCGTGAATAACTTGTATACATGGCTCAGGAGGCTAATGGGTCGATAGTTTGTAAGATCTGAAGTATCTCCTTTTTTATGCATGATGACGATAGTTCAGGTTAGTTCAGGTTAGTTCAGGAGTTATTCCTTTCAGGAGGCATTTATTGAATAACATTTTAAGAGATTTGATAATTTGTTGTCCGCCTTGTTTAATTGCCTCTACTACAATATTGTCTTCACCCGGGGCTTTGTTATTTTTCATGTCCTTCAAGGCTGATTTCTTCTTCTGTGATGTCTGGGATATCCTCCAACGCCTGATTTAGGACTTTTTTTATGTCGATTTCGGTTCTTTTATCTTGTAAGGTACATAATTGTTGATAAAATAATTCGATGATCTGTAAAATATTTGTTTGTTATTACATTACCTTCTCCTTTATCTTGCATATGTTTTTCCTTCCCATTATATTCTTCCTTCTCAAAACTTTTAAGCTTTTATTCCGTTCTACAATGTTTTTAATTTCCTCTGCATTTTTTTGGCTTTTGTTTTTTCTAATTTCCCTCGATATCTCTTTATGTATAGTTTTTATTCATCTGTAGTCTTATCTACCATTTCTTTTACCATTGCTTCATTAGTTATTTTACTCTTTGATTTAATTTCTGTTCTTTTTGTTGTTTTGGGCAAGGTTTGTCAATAACATTTGTTATACTATTTTTGATGTCTTCAAATATGTCTGCTATATCGTCATTATGTTCCAAGAAGCTTGGGATCTTTCTTCTATTAGAATCTACATTCTCTAGGGTTGGAGAACCCCGGAGGATGGACTTGTTTGCCATAGATGTTTATAAATAATATAATTCTGATAAAAGTTATAACTACACTTTTAGGTTATCCGAATAACAGTGTAAATATTATATTTTTCGAAACAAAATCCCCAAAGAAGTTACTAATATTATATTAACATATATATATATATATATATATATATATATATATATATATATATATATATATATATATATATATATATACATATATATACATATATATATATATATATATATATATATATATATATATATATATATATATATATATATATATATATATATACATATAAATATATATATATATATATATATATATATATATATATATATATATATAAATATATATATATATATATATATATATATATATATACATATATATATATATACACTCCTGGATAAAATTAACGCAACAATATATGAAATTATACATATCTCTATAACGAATTAATTTTAATAATTTTTTATGAACATTGGTTACACTAAAAGTTAGAAAAAACTTATTCGGATACTTTAAAAGTGAATTAGCTACCAGATTTCTCTTATAAGATTCGAATTAAAATTATTCTTAAGACCTAATAACAAAATCGTTGAAATTATGTAATAATGAAAAAAAAAAACTGGGACACTAGTAGCAAAATTAATGGTGTAACTGGGACACTAGTAGCGTGTGTTGCCTCCTCTACTTCGGATGATAGCGTTTATGCGCCTAGGCATGCTTCTAATTAAATTTTGGATAAAATCTTGAGGAATTTGCTCCCATTCTGTGATAACTGCATTTTCAAGTTCCCTCAGGTTTCTAGGTGCAGGTATATGACGTTTCACATTTTTCTTAAGGTGATCCCATACATGTTCTATCGGATTCAGATCCGGGCTTTTTGGTGGCCATTGCATAATCGGTATATCAACTTGATTAAGATAATCGAGTACCTCCCTAGCCACGTGAGGTCGAGCGTTGTCTTGCATAAACAGGAAATTGGGCCCTATAAAATGACCGAAAGGCATCACATGTTCTATTACAATATTCTCAAGATAGTAGTCAGCATTCATGGATCTCGTACGGATAGGAACTAACTCTGTGCAAGCATCAAAACAGATGCCACCCCAGAACATAACAGAGCCACCGCCGAATGGAATCCTTGCAGAGATATTGCAAGAAGCAAACCTCCCTCCTGGTCTTTGGCATACTCGCTCACGACCATCTGGATGTTTTAGACTAACCCTAATTTCATCTGTGCAGAAAACTTGTTTCCAATCATCAGACCAGTTTTCGTGATTTCGAGCAAAACCTACGACTTATTGTGGAACGATGTTTGCCTAACAAATTGGCAACATAACTCTGACAATATCCCTCGTCCAATAAAACTGAGGCTCGCACTACCTCGTGTTCAGTTAAATTCCTTGTTCGATTCATTTTTCTAATTCTTCGGAGTCAAAAATAAAACAGTCTACCACAAAAACGTATTACTTTGAAAAAGGGAACAATTTATAAACTTACTTTTAAAGAAAATCTATCGCATTATTACAGAAAATTGTTTATCTTCTAAAAAATTTTTTAAAACTGTAAATCTAAACGAATTGTTTTGATTTCTGTCATGAACAACGAAACAAAATATGCATAGCCTACTATTCAAATACTCGATAAACTTTAAAACTGACATAAGAAAAAGATAAATTAATTTTCAGATTGTTGCGTTAATTTTGTCCAGATGTCCATTTTTGCACGGACATAGGACAGAAACAACTCTCTTTGACTTTGTTAATTCAATTAATTTAGGTTTTTCAGCCCCAAAAATCTATTCGTGGAGGTTACTGTAACTTCATTCTTTTAGAGTCAGGAGTTAATCTTTAGAATGAATACGTCGTACGTGTCAAGCTGAACGCAATGTTCAAATCATATGTTCATATCATAGTTACCAAAACTACCCGCTTAAATCGAGTAATTTGATAATTAAATACGGAGTGCCACAAGGGGGTATTTTAACACCTCCTTTCTTCCTTATATTCTGTAATCATTTAACTGGTTCCTTATCCGGTGTAGAACACGTATAACTTAACACGGTAATATTGATGGATAGTAAACATCATAAAACCTTGTCAGAAAACGCAATATGAAAAGTCTGTTTAAACAAAACTATATAATGGTGCAGCTCAAATGGATTGTTTCTCTCAGAAATCAGTTCTATTAAATATTAAAAATTTTAAAAATTATATTCTTAAAAGCTTCAAAGGACTCAATTTTTGGGTGCGGATATAGATTCAATTCTATCTTGATCAGATCATATCGATTATTAAGCAAGGAAACTAGCTTCATCTGCTAAGTTGGGAATGTGGAATCTTTGGCACAATGATACTACTCAGTATATATCACCACTACACCAAACACTTTATTTTTGCACTCGACGCGCGTTTCGCTAACTATGCTAGCTTCATCAGGAGCGATGATTGACTAGTCAGTAGTCAATCATCGCTCCTGATAAAGCTAACATGGTTAGCGAAACGTGCGTCGAGTGCAAAAATAAAGTGTTTGGTGTAGTGGTGATATATACTGAGTAATAGCTTCATCTGGTTTTTTATTTTCCGAATGGAACACTTATAAGATCACTTCGGTGTCTGTCTGTCCGTCTGTCACACCCGATTTTCTCCGAAACTATTTGACATAGAAAGTTCAAATTTGGCACTAATATAGGAACTGATGGCCTCATTAGGGCTGTGTAGTTTTCAAAGTTAACTTTTGACTAAAGGGATTAGTTTCGGGTGGTGAAACTAAAGTGAAAAAAAAATCTTTTACCAGGTCATCGAGTGGGGTGTCAAAAGAAGGCTTGTAAAAACTCGAGTTCAAAAATATATATTATGTAACACTTGCGCATACCTTTCTTTGTATTATTTATAAAAAATTGCGAAAAATCGCTGTCCGCCCCTTATCTCAAAAAGTATTAATCAAAAATTTTGGAAAAATTCTGAAATATTCTCTACAAGGTGTAGATTGACCGAAAATTATCACGAAAGCATTAAGGTCATCAGTTTTCAGTAAAGATCGGAAAAAGCTTTGTTGAAAACGCATTTGGGGTATTTTGTGAAGTCATTGATCATTTTATACCTCCGTAACAAAAATTTTTATTTTAAAACAATCAACGTACGGAACACTAATTGCGCAAGTGCGACTTGCGGTTTTATTAATAATCTTAAAACCCAAGGTAATATACGTATAGTTTTATTCCATATTTACACACGCCTGTTATGAGTAAGCTTTCGTATGGTGTAATTATTTGGGGATCTTCAGTAGGCATCTATCGACCCTTCTTGTTGAAGAGGCGCGTGCTGAGCAGCTTCTTTATAAAAAACTTCAAATTATGTCTGTTTATACCCATATTTATTAAACATAAGCATTATTTTGCATGTAACAAAAACTTCAATGCTTGTTCTGACACCACGAATGCCAAGAAATGGGGCATTCCACTAAATAATACAAAAATGTATATGAAATGACTATTTGAGAATCATGGCCTTTAACTGTCTTAATTCAACATCTTAGAAATCCTAATAATCTTCGCATTTATAAGAAAATAACTATAAATATTCGAACGAATAATTCATAACGACTATTTTTAAATGTTTGATGTTTACAACATAGCATTATGTGTCTGCTTTTATTTATGTTCTTTAATGTGAAACGTTCTATTATCTTAGGTTAGTATTTTTAATTCAAGTTATATTTGTGTACACCTTTGAACTGAAGTTAAATAAATAAAATAAAATATTATGGAATGCATATGTTTATCAAAACACTTGTTAGCCTTCAAAAACCAAACATCCCTTTTCATTTACTAGTAAAAAATACAGTTTTTTCATTTTCGCTTTATAAGCAGGTGTCTTGTCATTTGACTTTATACTGCGGATTAGAAAACACTAATCCTCCGCATATTTACGTCAAAAGACGATTAATTATCTAATGTGTACCCAAAATTGGTTGATTACAACGACTAGTAACGAAAAAAAAAAAAAAACCGTTAATCCTTCGGTTTTCTCAATATTATTAAAAGTGTGACCTAATGCAGTGTATAGCTTAAGCCAAAGTAAATAACAAATTTATAATTCAGAGTTGAATATTTTTTAAATCCATTTTTTAAAGAGTTATGTATAACTAATATAACTAGCTATTAAATTTAACAAATATATGCAACAACACGGTTACGATATTCAAAGAATCCTGTATTATAAAAGAGCATTATGATTTATTGGTGGCGTTGCATGGAAGCAGAGTAAAGTAACTTTTTATATATCATCATAACATACTAAAGGTCAGACAGGATTGTAATTTAGTTCACTTGTCCTTTCCGCGTTCTTTGGAATTTTAAATTGTTGATTGATTTGATTGACATAGTTTAGGGTCCTCTGGGTATGAAAATGTAGGAAAGAAAGGTAAATTTTTTTTCGTTTTTTCAGCGGGAGACATAAAAATGTAATCATTTCGATTTCTGTTATAAATTCATACATAATTTATGTAATTATTAAATGTGAACACTTAACTTTAAAAAAAAGTGATAAGTTAACAGAATAAATTGTTCATATTCAATATTAATAATGCTCTATCATAAAATATAATTATGTAATTTTTAGACTCAAAACGAAATATATTATTTAGACTGAATTTCGTACAGGGGATCAATGTTTTGTTCCATTTGATAGTAGTCTTTTTAGATTTATATAGGTTAGTTCAGGCCAATTCAAGTTAGTTATAGTTTAGTTCTAACTAGTCGTGGTTAATGTTTTTTTTAAGTAACGAGTTTCCTAAATCGTCATGAAATTCTCTATGAGAATTTGCGTAAATAAAAGTTTGGAAATGTTTTTGTTAGCGAAGCAATTTAATATACTCCTGTGTTTATTTAATAGCATATTTTGACAAACCGAAAATACCCTTTCCTAGAAGAAGATTAGACGTTTTTCGTATGGAACATTTTTTCGTTAAATGAAAATAATATTTTAAGACTTCTAATTTATCAAAATTATGTTTTATTAGGATTTTCTTTATCAAACTAGATACAATGGAAGAAATATTTAAAAATATTAAATTAGAATGGATTTTTCGCTGAATAAATTTTTCACTTTTAGGCTTGACTATCGAAGTCAAAAAACTAAGATTGTCAATATCTCTATTTCATGGAAACAAAAGCTGACTCAAAAAAGCTTAATGAGAAAATTGTATCAGTTCTCCAAAATTACCTTAACTTATTTTTTATAATTAATATTGCTGAATTTGAATTCTCGTTCGACATAATCAAATTTTTTTCTGTAAAAAATTATATATAATTTATATAATAATAATCACGACCTATGTATGTTCTTCTCTTTGATCTTAATAAATAAATGTATGAATTACACCATTCATTGACTGGATACTAATATGTTATTTATATCAGATCTTTCATGGAATTTCAATGTTTGTTCCAGTGCTATATTTACCCGCATTTGACAACTATAAAATATCGCAGTCATCTTTCAGATACTAGATTATTTAACAAACTCTCAATTAAAAACCAGTTATAACAAATAAATTATTATTAGAGAGATTTTGTAACGCTTATTTTAGAAGAGCACTATCTTTATCTTTATTTGAAGCATGCGCCCACCGTTTAGAGCTTGGGCGGTAGTAAAGGGAAGAAATTAAATACAAAAGGCTCAGCTGTTATCGTTATTTGAAGCATACACCCATCATCTGGAGCTTGCACAGTATTGAAACAAAATAATAGAAACCTTTATTAAGGATAACGATTTCTTTTATTTAGGAACTTATAAGAGAGGTTATTTGAAGTTCGTTATTCTTATCACTATTATCGTAGGGCCTGTTTTTTTTTCCTACTTAGGTATACAAACCACTAAGAAAATACAGTAAAATTGAAATGATAATCATTTATTACAAATAAAACTGACAGTTAATTAGTTTTTAGATTAAGTTGAGATTTTACAATCTTTGGCACAATGACATTACAGTGTGTGTTGTGCTAATTTCAAATGAAATTTTATTTATAGCAAAATTCTTATTATCTTGGAAATATTGCAGGAAGTGATAGAAACATACTAGAACCAACTTTAATTTAAAAAATTGTATTGAGCCATCAAATAATAATAACAAGTATGCTTAAACATGAAATGAGTGAAAAAACTCCCCTAGGTTGCAATTCCTTCGCGTTAATATTCCGCATGCTTGAGATAACGATAAGGACAAAGGCTTGTAAAAAATAAGCGTTCCAAAATCTCTCTATTTTAACGAAAAATATATAAAAAAGTCATAATATCTTAATTATTATTGTAAGATACTAAAAATGCATATCAACTTTCTCTTCGTCTAAATCTTGGTTGATTAGTTTTAGGCAATTATGTCTGTTTGTTCACTGCAGCCTTTTGGCCTATTGTGCTCCCCTCTCTTGGTAATATGAGCATCGTCCCTTTAAGGAGGTTTATTAGCTTCCTTCCCAGCCCTTAAAGTGGTAATCTATCGCCAGGATGTAGATCTCCGAACACTTTATGTCTGTTCGGAATTAAACCCACACATTCAGATAGGATGTGCATAGAGTTCTTCCTCGTCGCTCCTCCGTAGTCTGCATATCGTGGTATAATTGTGGATACTCATTTTTTGTACATGTTTCCTCAGATAACAGTGGCGGGTGATCAGTCCGACCACTAGTTGGGTCTGGACCTTGTTAAACAAAAGACGGCAGTTGTTAGTTTCTTTGAGGTGCCGCCAATCACGTCTCTCGCATCTCTTTGGCCAGATGATGCGAGCCAAGTATCTAGATGTTCCTGACATGAGCATCTGTTGACTCGTCATTTTAACCACCTGTTTTAATATACCAAACGCTGGTTTTGGACGCATATATGGTTTCCTAGCGCCGAATCTTGCTAATTCGTCCACTTTTTCATTACTTTTTTCCGCGAATGTCTTTGAACCCACAGTAGGTCAACCCTGTTCTCGAAATATTACCTATAAAAAATTCAAGATCTAGATCTACTACGTAAGTTAATTATAATTGTTAATCGTCGTAATATTACACCTTCCACTACCTAAATTGCAACTATTAAAGCAAATATAAATAGATAAATACTTAAAATTACACAAAAAAATCGGTGAAGTGGTTTAACTAGTACTTATAAACATGTAGTACTAAAATTGCCTTTCTCACACTAAAGAAAAACCTAATGCAATCATGACAACTCGATATTTTAAATAATGAGTATTTTGTGGGAAGATACCAATCATAAAAAAAGTTAAGGGAAGGAAATAGCTATTTATAACTGAAACCTAGTTTCCCCCTATATAGTGTCTCTGTTTAAATTGGTTGTTTGGTTTTAGAAATGGAATGGGAACGAGGGATGCTTTATTTGCAATATAGGTGCTGACTCAAAAATGCCTCGATCAGCAGAGGAATGTCTTCGCTTGCTTCATAGATTATGAGAAGGCATTTGATAATGTGGAGCACGACAAATTAATTTATTTGCTGAAAAGAATTGGACTTATTAAAAACTTATATTGGAATTAGTCAGCTCAAATAAGAATCGGAAACATGTCAACGGAAAACATACAAATTTTAAAAGGCGCCAGACAGGCATGTATATTGTCGCCCCTTCTTTTCAATTTATATTCAGAATCGATTTTCCAGGAAGCCTTGGAAGATACAGAGGTGGGAATAAAGATAAATGGGAAACTTGTCAACAACATCCGGTATGCTGACGATATGGTGCTCCTTGCACACTTGCAAAATCAATACAATCAAGCAGAATCAATATCAGCCAAAGCTATGGACTCAGAATGAATATTAAGAAGATAAAATTCATGGTCATTAGTAAAACAAAGGTCGACAATGTTAGACTGCTAGTAGGAAAGCAAGACATAGAAAGAGTACAGAGATTTAAATACTTGGGGTGCTGGCTCAACGATAAATGGGATCCCGAGGAGGAAATTAAATATAGAATTGAAATAGCCCGAAATACTTTTTTTAAAATGAAAGCACTTCTATGCAACTGGGATTTAAGTTTGACTACTCGATGGCGAGTCACTAAATGCTATGTACTGTCTACGTTATTATATGGGGTAGAGGGGTGGACAATAAAAGCACGTCTGGATTCATTTGAAATGTGGCTATACCGACGAATGTTGAGAATATCGTGGACCGAGCGAGTAACCAATGTTGGAGTCCTGGAGAGGATGAATAAGGACCAGGCACTTTTAACAGCATACTTTGGCCATATTATCAGAAACGCTAAATATGATTTTCTGCAGCTGATTATAGAAGGGAAAATTGAAGGAAGACGAGGTATCAGACGTAAAAAGTTCTCCTGGATGCGAAATCTGCGCCAATGGTTTGATATTAAAAAGGCTAGCACAGTTATCCATTTTGCTTAAGCCTCCGCTGAAGACAGGGCACTTGGAGAAGGAGAAGAAGTTTAAATTGAAAATACTGAAACAATGACACAGTTTCCAGATTCCTCGACTCCACTTCATTCACACCATTGATGTTTGACGATAAATATTTGAAAATAATGAAAAAATAACACAATCTCAGATTTTTTTAATTTCAAGAATCCTGAAAAGGGCTTATAATGACGTATATACGCAGCAACATCTCTAACACTCCTCCATCACTGTAACCCTTTAAATGTTTAACCGTAAATTAATATACTGGAAATGTATTCATTATTGCAACAAAAAACCAGGAAAAATATACTAATTACCCCTTTGACTCTCAATTCGGGAGTTGCAGCACCAACAGATAGATAGCGAAACTAACGAAAATGGAAGATGATGTTTTCCTTGACCCAGAAATTTGAAGAAATGCAAAAATCTCTGAGAGTATTTTTCCCGTTAACATGTGAAGTAAAAAGTTTAAATTTTATTGATATAAATTGCTATTATAATGTTGAATTGTTCATAAAAACTAAAATGTTTATACATCTTTGCAAAATTTTCCGTTAATGTTATAGATTGTTGAACTGACTGGATTTTTTTCCTGCGCCCGTGCTCGCTATCAATATATTATACAGATAAGCATGTTACTTTCAAAATATTAGTATTTTAAAGACTATTGTTCTTTTAGTTTTTTACGGACAAAAATACTTACCTAAAAAAAAGGTGTATTCATGAAATGTCATGTACAGTTAAAAATAAATAATTAGTTTTCACTTACTCCACACGTGGACAAGATATATCTGCGAACAGTAAAAAATGCCTTTATTTACTATTCGTTGTCCATTTGCTTTATATCAGTTGGATCTGAGTTATTGTAATTATCGGCAGAGTTTATTTGCTATACCTTAGATATAGTTAGATTAGACAAAATTACAAAGTCATACTGGTATAAAGATCCAATCAAACTAACATCACATGAAAATTACTCACCGTTCATACCATATAAACAAAAAACGCAAATTGCTGATCCTTTATCACTCAAAATTCATTTATTGGTGTCCAATTATTATTAATAAATTCAACACAATATTTTTAACGGTTTAACTTGTTCCCGTTTTTAATTTGCGTTTTTACCTTGTTTTTAAGATCTAACAGAACCAGAGCAGATGTTAACATCATATTATTCTCGTTAAAGTAAAAATATCTTTATCTGCATCAAGTACTTCAAACGTGAAATATTTTGCCGATTTTTGCTCAAGTGCAGCTATTTTAAGACTGTACGTGGATTATTCTATTCTATAAAGAAAGGTTAAATCGTTAGTACAAGAGCAGATGTAAAATTTTTGCGAATTAGTATTCCTTTGATAGTGCCTGCCCCAACAATTCGAGATCCTTTTGGTCAGTCGCTAAGGCCATTAGTCACAATTTCACTAAATCCACTATACCACCACTCCCACGGCCATATTTTGCAATACCAGTCTATAAAGCCATCTTGTTAGCTAAACTTTTTGCTTCACATTCTACTGTCGATTTCCAAGGAAATACATCACCAACTATTTCCATAGTGCAGTTAAGGATGTCCGATAGAGTTTAATGAAGCTAGACACCTAAAAAGCTTCTGTGCTGACGAACTAATAGTCAAAAAATGCACTACAGGACTTTCTGTATTTTTTGTTTTCTGTATACTTTTCAGCCTATCCTATATTTCTTCCTTGCGCTACAATTCAGCTGATACCCAAAAAACGCAAGGAGACCTTGCCTAATAACTACCGACCAGTCGCATTGCTCTCAGTAATATCAAGAGTCATGAAAAATCGTGTAAAATATCTTGAAGGATTGAATATTATTAGCGACGATTTATATGATTTTCGTAAGCACAGATCAACAGGAGATCTTCTAATTTATGTAACGCATATTTGAAATAACACGATTGAATACTTTGGAGAATCTCGAGCGATTGTGTTTAATATATCCAGGTCATTCGACTGTAGTTGGCATCATGAATTGTTGCTATGCTCTTATGGTATGTCTGAGAAGTTCTGTTTATGACTCTCGTGTTTCTTCAGAGAGCGTTCTTTACGAGTAAGTATGCCCCAAGGCTTCATACCTCATTTACATTAACAAACTGCCAGAAAGGATCAGAAATCTAATCCACACTTTGCGGATGACAGTGCGCTTTACTCATGTAAATATCTGCAGACAGTAGGAAGTCGTTGAACTTGACAAAGATCTGGACGAAGTTCTATCTTAGGGTGGCAGTAGTAGGGCCCCAAATAGAATTTAACGCTGCAAAAACCCAGGCCGCAGTTAACGTTGCTGAACCCGACTTAGTTATGTTAAGACACTCCATTCCTCTAGCATCGTCACTCAATTGCTGGGCATTAACTTGGGAGCAAAAATATCTTGGCATGAACATGTCGCATGCATAGCAAAGAGAGTTTCTCAAAAGCGGGGAATACTATTTCGAACTAGAAAGCTTTACACTCCACAAAAACTGTTAATTCTGTGCAGAGCTCAAATTCGACCAATGATGAGAGACTGATCCCATATTTGGAGCTCTGCTCCCAAACAGACACTGCATTTGTTGATTTCTATTCAGAAAAGAGCTGTTTGCCTGATTGGAGACCCAGAACTGACCACCAACCTTGATTCCTTGGAACATGGGAGAACTGTTGGCGACTTACTCTATTCTACAGGTATTTTCATGGAAACTGTTCGATGGATGTAGCCCGCTTAATTCTGCCTAAAGCGGTACATGCTAGGATTATACATTGCGCTAATACTTCACATTTTCAGGAAGTTCACCTTGTCACTCGTCGGCCAACCCTTTTCAAACAGTCTTTTATATGGAGAACCTCATCCCTTGGAATGATTTGCCCAGGACTGTATTTCCCACCGAGTACAATTTACAACTATTCAACACGAGTCGCGTCCTGTAGAGCTTTACACATTTTCCCTGCAACACTAGTGCTATACTCACAAAAAAAAAACTACACTTTTGGAGAAAAAAAGTCAAGATCACTTTTTTATATATTTTATACCAAATAGATCTGATTTTGGTCAAGAAATATTTCCCTTTTTATTTTTAATTTTGGTAAAAAATAGATTTAAATATAAAGGTTAACTGAAAACACTTTGCCAAAAATGAAATTAGGATTTAAAATAAAATGAAATCATTAAGCTGAGGTTTTAAAATATATTAATAATACTTTTAGGTTTACAAATTAATTTTCGGTTCTTATAGATCAACTTTTTATTTCTAATAAAAAAAAAGCTTTAATATTGCTCGATTTTAGCAAAGCATTTGCTATATTAAAACCATATAATTGTGTGCTCAAAATTTTATACTTTTCTTTTTAATAGATTGTACCCAACTACATAAATAAATAAAAAAAGTATGCATTAGCGTAACACAGGGTTATATTTTTGGGCCTTTACTGTGTACAATTTACACGTCTAACATTTGTAGTTATATTCGACACTTACATTTTTACGCAAACGACACCTAATTATATTATTTATTTCACGAACAAGTAGCAGATGTACAGAACTTAATAAACTATTATTTAAATAAATTTTACACAATAATTTCAGCTCACCTGCTTAAACTCAATCAAAATAAATCTTTTTTTATTCGTTTTGGAAATCGAGTTCAGATCAGATTGTTACCAAGATAACCATGCCTTTCTTTAATTCGGGGTAAAACTCTGAGATTAATATCATACTTGATTGAAAGTTGGGCGTTAAAGAACATGTAACTAATAAACTACGAACCGCCTCTTTGGAATTTTAAAATTTATCTACGCTTAAAGACATTTTCAATCGGTCAATACCATGACAATGCTGTCAAATGCACTTGTTTTCTTTCAATTTTATCGTTGTGTCGCTGTGTATATATTTGCCTTGATGCGTCTGATCGATGTCGCATCCAAAAAATTAACCGTTCGTCTAACAATGAATTTACACGACGTTTCGCCAAAATCTCATTTGGCATTTTCAAGTGCTTTTGCTGCCGCTGCTGCTCGATACTGTGATCTTGCTGCTGCTGCCACTCGAAGCTAACTGAGAAACCGACGTGCGGTCGCCGTCTTTTATAGGTCGGCGTCTACGCAGATTGTAGATGGGGGTCGGAAGTGTTCGTCCGAGCAACGGTGTTTGCCGGCTGGGTGGTAATTACGAGTTCCGACGCTATGCTGACTGTTGCCTTCTCGATGTTTTGGTTATTCCTTGGTTTCGCTAGTAGACCCTTCCATGTAGTGGAGATATTCAGGGCATCATCTCGCTTATTTAGCTGTCCATTCTTTTCGATTTCCAAGGCTTCTCTGACTATGCGTGTTTTATAATGGGAAATCGAGGCTATTTGTTTAGATCCCTCAAAATTGATGTTGTGACCAGTATCGTGATGGTGCTGAAAAAGAGCTGATGTTGTTTGTTTTTTTTTGATCTTATTTTATGTTCTTGGATCCGAGTGGAGGTTTGTTTGTCCTATATACAATTTGTGGCAGTCTCCGCATGGGATGCTGTTAACTCCATAGTTTTCCAGTTTTCTCTTGTCCTTGGGATTGCCCAGGATATCTGCCAGAGTGTTTTGTGGTTTGTATGCTGTGTCTATGTTGTGTTTTCTTAGGACTCTTCCAATTCTATCTGTAACTCCTTTCACATACAGTAATAGGACTCTACTCTGGTTGAGGTCGCGTTCTGCTGTCCCTGTCTGTGGATGGCGCTGCCTTTCGAATGCTCTCCGTATGGACTGGTCTTTATATCCATTTTGCTTGAGGGCCCTAATGATTTGTGTAATTTCTTGCTGTCTCGTGTCTGGTTCGGTGAGTCGGTATGATCTCGATACGAGGGTGTTAGCTACCGACTGGATTTAGGATGAATGGTGGTGTGAAACCGCGTTTAAATATCTATTGGTGTGGGTGGACTTCCGGTAGACTGAGTATTGAAGCTGACTGTTGTTTTTCCGCGTTATGAGCACATCAAGAAAAGGGAGGCTTTTTCTTCTTTTACTTCCAAAGTGAACTGTATCCGGTGGTGGATTCTATTTAAATAGGTCAGGAAGTTGTCTAATTCATTTCATCCTTGGGGCCAAATTATAAAGAATCTGGGTTTAAGTGGTGAGTTTTTAAGGGCTTCTGTTTCAAAATACATCATATAGAAATTTGCTATTACTGGTGAAAGGGAAGATCCCATAGGCGCTCCATCTGTTTGTTTGTACACCTGGCTGTTGGAGACAAAATATATATTTTTTAGACAGTGTTCCGATAGTTCTACAAACATGAGCTGGGAAATCCCCGTTCATTGCTATTTTGTCTAGTGCATCGTCCACTGGAATCCTAGGGTAAAGTGAAACAACATCTAGACTTGCCAGAATGTCATTTTCCTCCAGTTGAATGTCTCTGATTATGTTTGTGAGGTGTTCGGAGTTTTTGATGTATGACTCAACACTTTCAACGGTTGGTTGCATGATCTTTGATAGATGCTTTTCTAAGTTTGGTGTAGCTGAGGCCACCGCGCTAACAATGGGTCTAAGGGGGACGTTGAGCTAATTTATTTATTCTATTACATATATGAATTCTTAACGTAGAAGAGTAGTTAATAAATATACATATTTTACTGTTTTTTTGCCTAGAATTGTTATAAAATTACTTTTGGAAATGGTTTTCTCAGGAATAAATTTATCTATAATTTTTTCCGTGTAGCCTTTGTTTCTTGCGATCTATTTTATTATCAGTAATCCTTTATTGAAATTTTGCTCGTTTAATGAAAAAGAGACTAATCGATATATTAGACTGGGAAACGATGCTAATTTTATTTGTTTTAGTGTACTTTTGATTCTTTTTATGTTTATATCTAAAAAGTTAATCTTTCCATTTTGTTCGCATTTCATGATTTTTTTTTGGTTAATTGAATTTAAAAAGGTTAAAAATTAGTTAAAATCCCCTTCTGTGCTGTTCCAGACGCAAAAAACATGACCTGTATGTCTCATCCAACAGAATTCATTGTCAATTAATTTGTCTTTGAGTTAAAAATGAAACGTATTAATCTCCGATGAAAGGGGACATATTAGAAAGTTCATAGGAAGAATGTCTTTCTGTTTATACAATTGGTTATTGAACGGGAAGTAATGTTGTTCAACACATATGTTAAGAGCATTTTTAACTCGAAGAAGCTTTTAACGTTCAAATTAGAACTCAGAAATAAAAACTACTTATGTGTTTAGGGTAAACCTTTTTTATTTTTCGACATAGTGTCCTTTTAGGCTTATACACTTCGTCCAACGATGTTCTAGTTTGTTGATCCCTTCCGAATAATAGGATTTGTCCAAGTCTGCAAAATATCCATTAGTGTCTGCAATTACCTCCTCGTTTGAATAAAATCTTTGTCCCGCCAGCCATTTCTTCAAATTAGGGAACAAATAGTAATCCGAGGGAGCCAAGTCTGGAGAATAGGGGGGATGTGAAACGAGTTGGAATCCTATTTCCATTCATTTTGCGACCACAACTGCTGAGGTGTGTGCTGGTGCGTTGTCGTGATGGAAAAGGACTTTCTTGTGGCCAATCGCGGGCGTTTTTCTTGCAGCTCGGTTTTCAAACGGTCCAATTATGATGAATAATATTCACCTGTAATAGTTTTACCCTTTTCCAGATAGTCGATGAGGATTATCCCTTGCGAATCCCAAAAGACAGTCGCCATAACCTTTCCGGCCGAAGGAACGGTCTTCGCCTTTTTTGGTGCAGATTCCCCCTTGGCAACCCATTGTTTAGATTGTTGTTTGGTCTCAGGAGTATAGTAATGTATCCATGTTTCATCCACAGTGACGAAACGATGCTTAAAGTCCTCCGGATTCTTCTGGAACAGTTGCAAACCATCCTTGCAACACTTCACACGATTCCGTTTTTGGTCAAGCGTGAGCAATCGTGGCACCCATCTTGCGGATAGCTTTCTCATGTCCAAATGTTTATGCAAAATATATGTACCCGTTCAGTCGAGATGCCCACAGCACTAGCAATTTCACGCATCTTAACTCTTCTGTCATCCATCACCATATCATGGATTTGATCAATGATTTCTGGAGTCGTAACCTCCACAGGCCGTCCAGAACGTTCAGCGTCACTTGTGCCCATATGGCCAGTCCGAAAATTTTGAAACCACTTATAAACTGTTCTAATCGAAGGTGCAGAGTCACCATAATGTTTATCAAGCTTCTCTTTAGTCTCCTGAGGCGTTTTGCCTTTCATAAAGTAATGTTTAATCACCACACGAAATTCTTTTTCGTCCATTTCTTGACAATCACTCGACTTCCTTGATTCACACGAATGCCAAACACAAAGAAATAGACCAATATGGCTGAAACTTGGTGTGCGTTCATTCAAGAGATGCTACTAACTAAACATGACCTCGATACGCGCCGGTGGTGCCATCTCTCGGACTTTGCACGGACTTTTCAAACCAGCCTCGTATGTAAACAATTATAACTTAGTGAAATTATTGATCAATAATAGGGACAAAACAAACATTATTAACACATCAGGAATTTATAAAATTAGCTGCGGAGATTGTAAAGCAATATACATAGGACAAACAGGTAGACATTTAGGCGATAGACTGAAAGAACACAAGTCAGTCATAAACGACACAGAAAATAGCGGCATATCTACATATATACTATATGAAATATAACCATTTGATAGACTTAAATATTGTAAAATTACTACATAATAAAAACAAAGGCAAAAGGTTTGACTTCTTAGAACAGCTAAAAATAAAAAAAGTGTTTGAAATATAACCTGGAAGATATCATCAACGAACAAAAAAATTCTCAAAAACTCCAATAATTGATTCCTTCTTAAATATGTAACATTTAGACAACATCTGTCTTAACTGTTTTACAGATTTTTGGCAGTTTGAGGTGCTTCTTAGGAATACAAATTCAATATTGAACTATGTTAGGAATTTGGAATCTTTGACCCAATTACATTGCTCAGTATACATATATCACCACTATACCAAACGCTTTATTTTGGCGCTCGACGCGCGTTTGACTGAATCAATCATCGCTCCTGATTAAGCTAGCATAGTTAGCGAAACGCGCGTCGAGTGCAAAAATAAAGTGTTTTGTATAGTGGTGATATTAGACTGAATAGTTGCAGTATTGAACGTACTCTTGTCCTAACAAGGCGAAAAATTAGTATAATTTCTACTTTTAAGTATTTCAACCACGTTTCACGAGGAACCAACTGCTGCATCCGTTCAAGTTAACAAAAATAAATTGTTTGGTGTAGTGGTAATAAACTCATATGTAGTGTCATTGTGCCAGCGATTCCAAAATCTCAACGTAGTAATGATATAGGAAATATAAAATTTCTCGACATCACCCTTTCTCCTGAAGCCATATTGCTTAAACACTATAGATTTAATTTCATTTCAGACCGATGGAAATGCGGAATTCATTTTTTCACAAGTGCAACATTTCTTTTTAGCAAGAGAAGTAAAGCAATTGTACCTTTTGAATAAAAGTTCAATTTTTGTACATTAATGAATTTCCCAGCGAACGTAATTTCCAAAAATAGGAAATGGACATGCGATCCTCACCGGGTAATACAGAGCACTAAGAAAAGATCGTGGGTTTGAAAACTAATTAGAACTAGTTCAAGTTAAGAAATAAACAATAAAATCTATAAATTGATACATTTTCTACATGCTCACACTAAACCCTTCAATTGGCGCCCGGGAGTAGTGTAGTGTAGTATAATATACCTCAAAGTGACAAAACAAAACTCCATACTAAGGATTTAAAAAAAAAACGTAGTAATAAGAAAGAATTACACAAGAACAAAAGGAAGAATTTGAAAAGCAGCTCAAAAATATAAACTATCGGCGTTAACTAAGAATACGTACACATACCACATGTTACCGAAGTTTGCACTACGAACTACTGAATTTTAGTACTGTTCATACAAAAGCCATGTAACGTTTTGCAAATTTTCATAATATTAAAAATAAACGTTACAATATCATAAAAAAAAATGTGGCCAATATTTGCCGCATCCGGAGATCAAATTAGATAACGGGTAAGCGGTGTTGCTTTAAAAAAACTTGTTCATACACACTTAATAGACGGAAAATATCTTTTTATATTTGAAGTGTTTTTTGTTCTAGCGTATTAAATAAACCGTATAAGGGAGGAACAGCTGTTCAAACAAATGTTCGTATCTCTGATCCACCTTAATTAAATTTAAGAAACTGGGTCTCGTTTTTAAATGAGCTTTTCTCATAAAATTACTAACAAACCTAGTCATCAGTAAATCATTAGATTGGTTGTTGTGTTGAACTATATATTTATTTTAGCTTAATTAATAAAAAAAAAAACAAAACAACTAGAAAATGGTGAAAATGGCACGTTTTATATCGTGTTGTGAATTACAGATACAAATCCAACAGTATTCACCGCCGGCCCTATCTCAGTAACTTTTTAGTTAAAACATTTCAATACAAAAATGGTCAACGAAAATCGAGCCATAAGGAAACTGAATTTTATGTTCCAATATGATATCTTTTAACAGAATAGCTGCTCAATGCTCTTCTTTCTTATATGGAGTGTCACATAAGTAGGCATAATGGCTATTTTATCCCCATTAGGTCTTTTTCAATGTACACGTCCAGCATTCTTTCCACCTTTCGGAGATCTACTCCTAGTTCTTCTACCACAAGGTTTATTGAGTTTGGCCCTTTTTGCCAGTCTGTTGTTGTCCCTCCGATCTACGTCCATGTATGTCTCTAATCACTTTCATTTCTGTTATCCTCAACATTTGTACTGTTTTGCATGTGTAAGCTCTTATTTCTACAGCATATGTGAGGATTGATCTCACTGTCATCTTGTATATGCTTGTTTTGCTTTCCATTGTGAGGTATTTATTTTCCCTGACTATATCCTTCAAACAACCTGCCATTAGTACCTTCATAGATTGTTGTTTTACTTCCCTGTTCAAGTCTCCTCAGCTTGTTATCATTGTTCCCAGGTACTGAAAATTATTGACCTATTCAATAATATTTCCTTAGATTTCCAGCTTGCATCTTAGTAATTCTTTTAAAGCTACCATACATTTTGTCTTGGTTGTGCTAATAATGATGTTTAGTTTTCTTGTTTCCAAATTGAAGGCGTGAAAGGTCTTCTGAAGGTTGTCCTCGGAATCGGAGATGAGGACCATGTCATCGACGTAGCAGATTTTGTGGAAGTGTGTGTTGCCCATTTCGTATCCTCTAGTTTTTGGAAGATTCTCTATTATTCTGTCCATGAAGAGGTTGAAGATAAAGAGACTAAGTGAATGTCCGTTTATTTTTACGTGCTTGCTTAGTAGATGTCTCATTTTATATTTGTTTTCCATTTTGTGTTAATGTCATGTATGATTTTTATTAGTTTCTGGTTTGTCTGCTTTTCTTGTAATATTTTTATAATATCTATTAATTGTACTCTGTCGAAGGCTTAAGTCATGTCTATGAAATACATATATGCAGGTTTGTTAAATCCTTTAGCTTTCTCCATTATCTGCCTCAATATAAATATGGCATCTATGGTCGATTGATTTTTGATGAATCCCTGTTGTTCCTCTCTTATTTGAATGTCTTTTGTCACTGATTTTGATAATGATTTTTGATAATGCTTTTAAGATAATATTTAGGAACGTTATTCTGCGGTAGTTTTCTGGAGACGTCTTTTGTCCTTTTTTAAATAAATTGATATTGTTATACTAATTTTCCAATCTGTAGGGATTTGTCCATTTTGTACTATGTTTGTAAAGAGCTGTGCTAGTTATTAATGAATGTTTTCTCATCCATATTTTAATTGTCTGGTCCTCAGATTTTTTAAAGACTTCTTATAAATCTTTCTATCTATTCTAAAGTTACTTCTAGATTTACTTTTTCCACTTCTTCAAGTATGACTTCATTATTCTCTTCTTCTTTATATAACTTTTCAAAGTATGTTGGCCCTTCTTGAATTGTAATTTTATTAGTTTGTACGGTGTCTTTTATATCAAGTTTGTTTCGTCTTAATATTTTCCAGACTTTCCTTTGAGTACCATACAGATCACTTTCCATCCCAATATGCTTCTTTTATTTATTTTTCCTTCTATTCACTAAGTTTCTTTCTGCGATATATACCTTCCAATTGCCTTGAGTTTTGTTGTGTATATAATGTGCATAGGCCTCGTTTTTCTTCTTTGCCATTTCCTTTATTTCTGGCGTAAACCATGGTATTTTGTTCATGTTTTTATCGCGTGAATAATCTTTTGTTTTATGGATGTCCACCGTCGTTCTATGCTTTCTTCTTCGTTGATTGGCGTAGAGTTATTTTTTTTGTCTCAAGTGGTTCGTATATAATTATTTTGTGTTTTCCTTGTTAAGAGATACATTGTTATATTTGTTCACGTATAATAAGTTTACATAGGAGTGATTTGTGATCGCTACCTACATTAGCTCAATTCAGCGTTGGTACATCTACTATTGTCCCTGGTGTAAATTATCTTTTGGTTATAATACAATCTATTACTGATTGTTGGACTCTAGAGTTTTGCCAAGTATATTTGTATTTCATGTCATGTTTGAAAAAGGTATTATTTATTTTTAAGGTGAGCCCAGAAGGATTATTTATTTTTAAGGTGAGCCCAGAAGGATTTCAGCATATTACCATTATCATTTGTCTTTTCTTCGTTAAATCTTTGTGTTATGATTGTCAGTTTCTCGTTGCCTATTCTGGCATTGAGATCGCCCATTATCATTAGCTTATACTGTTAATTTATTGTATCAATATGTGCTTGCAAGTCTGCGTAAAACTGTTCGTGCTCATATCTATCTTTCTGCTCTTAAATACACAAATATTTTTATGTCAGAAAAACAAAAAATAAAATTTGAAAAGTTAATTTGTGTTCTTAAATAAATGTTGGTTTTGTGTATCTTTAGTCAGAGAAAACACAATTAAATAAAAATTAAAGTTTGCTGAGACTTTAAAAGACAAATAATTTCCCATCAGCTAATAACGAAGTATGTCAACAATTAACATATTAGTCACTGGTACAACAGCATTGTTCTTTTTAAAACGAACATCGCAGTCACATACACAGGCCAACAATGAAAAAACTTTTTTAATAACTTTACCTGATTCCTATGTTTTTTGGTGTGCTGAGTCCGAAAATAATAATAAAATATATATATATATATATATATATATATATATATATATATATATATATATATATATATATATATATATCACCCACCAATTTTTCACATTTTAATATTCAAAATGTGAAAAGTTTATTTTTTATCATTCGAATGTTATTAGGTTGGCAATAAAATCAGAATTTTATAAGCTTGGCAGTAAAATCAAATATTATTAGGTTGGCAGTTCCGATAAATGTCACAGCTGTTTGTTTTCTTCTAGTTAATATAACCTCGCATTGCAGTGTTTAACCCATGTACTTTAATTCACACTCAAAGTATGGATAATCGTGGTTGTAAAAACTCTCCCAACACTTTTTGTTATATATGTGATGAGTTTGTAGTTAAAAACATCAAAGAAACATTACTGACTTTGTAAAAAAAGTACACTTTGCATATTTTGGTGTAGAAATCGGTAATAAAGAAAAATGTTAGGCTCCTCACAAAGTATGTTATGTTTGTGTCGAGAATCTTAGGAAATGGTATACGAAAGAAAAGAAAGCTTTTAGATTTGCAGTACCCATGGTATGGAGAGAGCAAGAAAATCATTTAAATGATTGTTATTTTTTGCAGCGTTGATGTTTCTGGATATAACTCCAAAAATAAGAAAGTAATTGTCTATCCTAACTTTACTTCAGCTAATCGGCCGGTAGGATACGGACCGGGACTTCCTGTCCCTGAGCCACCTCGGTTTATTGATGACGTTTTACAGTCCAATCCCAAATTTAATAAAAGTCAACCGGATGATGATGAGTTTCATTGTTCTCTAGAAAATTTAAAACCATAGTTGTTTACACAAGCTGAGTTAAATGATCTAGTGAGATATTTGGGTTTGACTAAGAAAGCAGAATTGCTTGGTTCTAGGCTGAAAGAAAAACATTTATTGGAATCTGGAACATCTATTTACCATTATAGAACAAGAGATCAACAGTTTATATCAAATTTTATGTATGAACTTTTCCCTATTTTGAAATTTAATCGATGTCATATTGTGAGAGAACTGGGGGTGATACAAAAAACCTGATACCAGATATGGTTTCAGAACCCAAAAATACATAACACTTAGCTGTATTGGTTTAAAAAGTTTTAACAAATATTTTCTTTGTTGACCTGTATTATTTATTATTAATAAATTTAGTTTTTAATTTACAAGTTTATGGTCAAAAATTTATTTTAATTGGCAATTTTAGATATTCATTGGTTTATCAGATTTAGAGCTAACACTTAAAGGCAGATTAAGGAAATTATTGCTGAAATTGAACGGATTAGTCTTCAACGTAGACTTATCTACAATAAAATAAAAATTATATTTGTTGACCGAGAATTCAGTACTAGACCTGAAATAAGGAGCATAGTTGCATATGAGGTACTGTACTTATCAGTCATATGAGCCACAGTGAACCGAAAATTCTATAGAACACAGTTAGTGATAAGTATCAGGTTGCGACTTAAAAAACAGGAATCTGATCAAAAATACAAAATAACTTTAATTAGAATACTGGTATTGTCCATATTAACATACATATATGAAAAATTTTGATAATGCACACTGAAAAGATAATAAGAAGAGAAGATAAGAAGAATGTTAGTTTCATGGGCAACGTTTCACTATTAAAAGATATTAGGTCTCAGTGAGCTTGCTTATTTTGAAAATACTAATGCTTCAAGGCAAAGAGGATGATAAAAAATAAAGAAGATCACTACTTGACTAACAGACATTACAGAACAGCTTTTCAATACAAATTTAAAAAAGACGAGTAGCATAGCTTTACGACACATTAAACGAAAACAAACTGTATGGTACAGAAAGCAATGAGCCCTTTAGAAAATAACTCGGCAGCCGAGTCTGAAAAAGGGACGAAAAAGAGAAATTCCATGAATAAAGCCGTACCTTCAAAACCAAATCAGTTTGGTAGTTATAACAAACATTTGTGTTCCGACAAGTGTTCCGTACGGAACACTTGTCGGATCAATTCAGTGTCTGTCTGTATGTCTGTCCGTTTGTCACACCCAATTTTCTCCGAACCTATTTGACACAGAAAGTTGAAATTTGGCACAACAATTAGAGCCGTGTAGTTTTGGAAGTTAAATTTTGACTTAAGGAGTTAGTTTGGGGGAGTGAAATCGGAAGTGAAAAAAATTATTTACCAGGTCATCGAGTGAGGTGTCATATCAAAGCTTGTGAAAACACGAGTTTAAAAATATATATGATGTCATACTTGTGCACACTTTTCTTTGTATTATTTCTTAAAAAAATATCCAAAAAGTTCTATCCACCCTATCTTGAAAAGAACTAAGCAAAAAATTTTGAAAAAATTCTGGAATGTTCTCCATAAGGTGTAGATTGAACGAAAATTGTCACGAGTGCATTACCTTTGATAATTTCTCTGGTATATAAAAAAAAAAAAAAAAAAAATTCAAGGTCATTAGTTTTCAATAAAGATCGGAAGCAAACATTGTTGAAAACTCATTTGGGGTGTGGTTTGTGCAGTCATTGAATATTTTATTTTAAAAGAAATCACCGTACGGAACACTAAATGCACGAGTCCGACTTGTACTTGACCGGTTTTTTTTTAATTTTTGTTTTGGTATGAACTCTTTAATTTTATATTAAAATTGAACAGAATAATATCTAATATTAATAGGGATTATCTTACTGTTTTAATGATATAATTATTGAAAAGAGAGTCTGTATTCTTACGAGATAAGAAATGCACAGGAAAAGTAACATAACACTTTGCCCGGATTTTTAAGAATGTTTTAAATCATAGACGTTTTATACTCAAGAGTACACTAAGTATGTCATTCACAAAATTGTTTCCTGACAAATCAATGATCCATTTAAAATTTCATTTATTTTGTGCGATGAGGACAAGTACACAACAGTAAAATAAATTGTCCGACCTTCGGCGTATTATGATGAAACATAGAATACAGTATAAAACTACTTGGTTCTACCACCATGCAAAGCCGCAAGAAAACTGACTGACCACCTACTGTTGGAACAAAAACATCCTTCCTAACCTATAAATCGCATTAATTATACATAATCCGCAGAGACTCAATTTACAATCAACTATTGACCAGTACGCACCGATAATGAGTCTTTGGCCAACATCTGCGAATTTTCAGTCAAAACAACAACCTATCAAAGGTTATACTTCTGCATTTACACACCACTGGATACACATATATATATATATATATATATATATATATATATATATATATATATATATATATATATATATAACACATGGGCTGAAAAGTCCCGGGCCTAACAAAGAAAACACGGTTTTTTTGGTTCAAAATTAGCTTTATTCATCAACGTAATCTCCATCAAGAGCAACGCAATCATTCCAGCGCCGCTCTAACAATGGCCAAACACTGCTCAGAATCATCAACACGTTCTTGTTTTTGATAAACAGTGAGCAAACGCGGCACCCACTTTGAACAGAGCTTTCTCATAGTCAAATGCTCATGCAATATAAAGCCAACACGTTCTTTTGATATCTTTACGATGTCAGCTAACTCACGCAACTTCACTTTTCGATCATTCAAAACGATTTTATGGATTTTTTTGATGTTTTCTGGTGTTACCGCCTCATTTGGACGTCCACTGCGTTCTGCATCATCGGTGTCTCTACGACCACGTTTGAAGTCAGCAAACCAACGTTTTATTGTTGTTTCTGATGGAGCGGAGTCCCCATAACACTTTTCAAGCCATTGCTTTGCTTGAACGGTATTTTTTCCCATCAAGAAGCAGTGTAAAATTAAAACACGAAATTGTTTTTGATCCATTGTTTTGAAAATAACAAAAGTAGCGTCACTCTTAGCACAATAACTCACAAACTAATGAATAGAATATCATGAAATTTTAACAGCTATCTTTTGAAGGTTAGTATTAACTGAAAAAAAGGTGACTGCAATAAAACTAGCGCCATCTATGTGTTAGGCCCGGGACTTTTCAGCCCATGCGTTATATATATATATATATATATATATATATATATATATATATATATATATATATATATATATATACAGGGTGCCCCATATGTACGGAATAATGATTCCATAGCATTTATTAATCAGGGTATCAAAAAAAAAATGTTTAAATAAAAGTTATAGAGTGTTATACGGCACACATGCTGGCGTTAACAATAAAATGTCTTGAACTGTCAGTTCGAAGAAATTACACCATCTTAATTTTTTTTTAAATGGAAAGCCGTATATATTATTTTACTTTTGAGTCCTACTAAAGATTCTAGATATTATTTGTCTAACATACCATATGTCTAAATTGAACTGTTTTGGAATTATTGATATTTAAAATTTTTATTTTACCTGCTTTGTATACCGCCCTCACTTGCACCTGTAATCATATTGGATCTATTTTTACCTATATATTTACTACCTGGTTTTGGAGCCCTTTAAGTATTTGATAATATAGGCCTAATGACTACAGGTCCTCATTAAGATTCGAAAGATACTTTTTATTATTTTTATATTTAGTTCTACCTACAACTTACGACGTAACGGTTCTATTTTAATTATGTGGCGTCCGTGGGAAAATTGCAATAGTGGCTATCGCAAGAGAAAACATTTATTACTTGACGCTAAACAAATAGTGAGAAATGTTTACGACAGTTTGGTAAAAAGAAATTTGAATAAACAAAGTACAAAAAAAAATTAAGCTGGCTTATGTCAAACATTTACTGTCAAGTAACGACTTAACGCGTCAAAAAATGATTTATTGACGAAAACATTTATTGCTGCATTTTGTGAAACTGTAATTTCAGCATAATATCATAATGGTACATTTAACAGAAACTGAAAGAATCACTTTGTTAATGATGGTTGGTTACGGAGACCGTAGGAGAACACATCAGGAGGTGTATGATCTTTTTAACGCAGAATATTCGAATTGAGAACCGTAGTTAACAAAAAATTAAAACGATTTAGACAATCGGGTGATGTTAAGGATCGTTCTAAATCTGGACCTCCAAAAGTTAAAACAAGCGATGATAAAAAGTTTGATGTTTTATTGGAAATTACAGAAAATCCCCATACATCAATTTGTCAGCTTTGCCTAGATCACAACATAAATCGTTAAGTCGTATACTGAATGAAAAAAAATTGCATCCATACAAACTCATTCTATTGCATGAATTATCTGAAGATGACTACCATAGACGCTTTGAATTTTGCGAGGTCATCATGGAACAAATCAATAATGATCCTAACCTAATTCATAATATTGTTTTTTCTGACGAAGCCACATTTTGTCTTAACGGAAGAGTTAACAGGCATAACTGAGGGTACTGGTCTACTGAGAATTCCCACTGGATAATCGACAGTCATTCTCAAAGATCACAAAAGATAAACGTGTGGGCAGGGATTTGTGAACGTCATATTATTGGTCCCTTTTTTATCGATGAAAATCTTACAGAACAGAGGTATTTACAATTACTCCAAGAGCAAGTTATTCCAACTTGTACAGGTCTTTTTCTCCTCGCTATGAAATCAATGTTCGTAGATATTTGGAAGCGACTTTTCCTAATCGATGGATAGGCAGTAGAGGTGCTATAAAATGTCCTCCAAGGAGTCCCGACCTTACGCCTCTCGTCTTTTTTTATGGGGTCATTTGTAAACCAGAGTTTTCCGAAGTCGATCTGAAACTCTAGAAGATTTACAACAAAGAATTCAATATGAAGTAGCACAGATCACCCCGAATTTTCTGCAAAACTCTATTCAGGCTTTTTATGACAGATTGGGTCATTGCCACGCTGTAAATGGAAGACATTTTGAGCAATTGTTACCTTAAAAATAAACCTAGAGTATTTATTTAATAGTTTTTTGTCTTTTTTTACTTTAAATTTCAAATGACAATAATTCCAAAACGGTTCAGTTTAGACATATGGTATATTGGAAAAATAATATCTAGAATTTTTAGTAGGACTTAAAAATAAAATAATATACAGGGCTTTCCATTTTAGAAAAAAATCAAGATGGCGTAATTTCTTTGAACTGACAATTCAAAATATTTTATCGTCAACGTCGGCATGTGCGCCGTAAAACACCATATAATTTTTGTTTAAACATTTTTTTAATACACTGACTAATAAACGCTGTGGAATCATTATTCTATACATATGGGGCACCTTGTATGTATATATATATATATATATATATATATATATATATATATATATATATATATATATATATATATATACATATATATATATATATATATATATATATATATATATATATATATATATATATATATATATATATACATATATATATATATATATATATATATATATATATATATATATATATATATATATATATATATATATATATATATATATATATATATATATATATATATATATATTTATATATATATATATTTATATATATATATATATATTTATATATATATATATATATATAATATATATATATATATATATATATATATATATATATATATATATATATATATATATATATATTATTTATATATATATATATATATATATATATATATATATATATACATATACAATGTTTTGCTTCATTTAACACCGATACTTGAATTTAATTTTCAAAGAATGTTATTATTTTTGGTATCATTAGACTGCTGATTTTCTACTCCTTCCAATACTACCAAAAACATATGAATTTCCAAAAAGTTTTACTAATTAAAACGGTTTTACTCAAAAGAGCCGTTTTTGTTCGCTTAGCAACGTACATTGTTGCGCGCTATTCATCCCTATAAAAACATATTCAACTGCATTTTCCTATCATTCCTTTATCAGAACTTGAGCCGTCAATATCTCTGCGAAATGGCACAAGCCATTGCTCTATTGCAAGAAGGGCATAGCCAACGTGTAGTCGCTGCTCAACTACACCTGAGCCAGTCAGTTGGCTCCAGAGTCTGCAAACGTTACCAGGAGACTGGTGTCTTTACACGGAGACCAGGATCAGGAAGAAGAAAGTGTACCTGGAAGCGAGACGACTGCTTCATTGTCAACACAACTGTAAGAAATCGTCACTTGACCGGCGTTGAGATCCAGCAGTAGCTCTGACAAGTTCGTGATCAGGCTGTGAGTCATTGGATAGTCAAAAGAAGACTTAAAGAACCCAGCCTAACTCCGAAGAGACCAGCTAACGGACCCAAATTGACAGCAGCCCATCGACAAGCGCGAGTCAGATTTGCTCGAGAATGTGTCGACTGGACCTTAGAGCAATAGCGCTCCGTTTTATTTTCCGACGAGTCCCGAATGTGCTTACATGGCAACGATGAAAGAAGATGATTCTATAGGAGGCCTGGGGAGCGCTATTCGCAGTGCTGCATTACTTAATACAAAATATTGATTTTGGTTTTGGTCATAAAGTTAATTGTTAGAATTAAAATGTGTTTAATTTTTCCTGTCTCTTACCCCTGTTTTGAATCCTTGTTCTCCTTGTTTCCCCTTTCAATCAATTTAATCAGTAAAAAGCATGAAGAATGCTATGGAATTTGGTATCATTAGAAAGAAGATAGAATGCGCTTTCAAATGATACTAAAATCCGTAAAAATATATGAACACTAAATTCTAGGATTAGTTAGATGAAGCCAAATAGTTTGAGTCTATTTTTTTACTCACTAGTGTATGTATGTATATATATATATATATATATATATATATATATATATATATATATATATATATATATATACATATATATATATATATATACATATATATATATATATATATATATATATATATATATATATATATATATATATATATATAATAATGCATGTTCTTTTCCTTCACACTGAATAAATTTAAACCAAGTAAAACAATGTGTAATTTTCTTATAACTAAATGGGTAACTTTCATACTAAAGCGATCACACAAATTCATTCATTCGCAAGAGACCATTATTAATGACAAAAACGATACATTATAGGGTTGGTTTCTCGTACAATATGAGGAAAGGGCGGAAAGGGAAAAGACAATAACACATAAAGAAAATGGATTTCTGATTATTGCTAGTGCTGTCACGGAAAATATAGCTACATTTTGTGTCATACTATGTGAAAGATCCTTACTTATTTGTTTATAAGTTGACAGTTGAAATTCCGCTTGGATATTTGCCAATCTAAAGTAGTATTATTATCGTGTATTATCTTTTCTCCCATCTTCTAGATAGGCAGTCGTTATAACAATTCAAAGACAACGTTTCGAGTAAATTTTATTTGTATCTTGAACTACAGTCTATCAAGTAAGAACGTGCCCGCGATAATTCATTTTTCGTAGATGCGATTCTAGAGATTCAACAAAAAATCGGTAGAGTAAATCTTTGTCTACGACGCATTTTACTAAAAGTATCAGTCGATTTTTTCGAACTTTTGTCGAAATCACATAAAATCCAATATGAATCACTTGTTTGCGCGTCGTTTCGAGGCAGTCTTTCTTTATTCCCATCCAAAAGGGCCTAGAATGACACATTCCGCGACCTCTAAATATATTGAAAAGTCGGTGTCATTTGTGAAAAAGTGGGTAAATCATTTTACTGAGACGAAAAATGTCGACGACTTCCCAGAACGTGGCTTGGTAGGCAAAGTCACGCCGTTCTCACGAGACCCGAAATTGACGCTGTGTCGAGAAGTGGTAAAATTAAGAAAATCGGGTTTGAGTATGTCCCATGAGACCATTCGACAACATCTTCGTGCTCATGATGTCAAATTCCGAAACAGGTTGAAGAAACCTTTGCTGGGCGAAAATCATGTAGCGAAGCGGCTCGCTTGGGCCCACGATAAGATGCTAGAGTGACCTTTACAATCGTTGGACGCTAACCCTATTGAAAACGGTTGGTCCCTTGTCAAAAGAAAGCTCAGAGGAAGGACTCTGAGACTTTGACTCAGTTATCTCGCGAGATTCGAAACATTTAGAGATCATTGCAATAGTATGCACAAAATCTCGTCGACAGCATGCCTCGAAGATGTCAGGTGATTACTGACGTTCTTACTTGAGAGACTGTACCATAAGTTCAGTTGTGTTACTTAGAGAGGTTATTCCATACTTTATATTCTGTTTTTTTTTACTTAATAATGAAATACAATAGGATAATGCTGAGGTTGTTAGTTTTGAACATTTTTTACGATAACTAACACACACTAACAACGCTCTTCGACCTTCTCACAAAGAGATTTTTCAAAATGCGATCCCGTTTCAGGAGCTGTTCATTTGGTACCGTGAACATCAGAGAAATTTCCTAAAATAAAGGAAAAACATACCGAGTTGTGAAAAACTGGTTTAAAAGAAAAGTTGGTAAAAGATGATTCGTGCATGGTAAGCGCTACTAATTTTATCAGTGATAATATAGGCCACAATGATTGATAAAAGTTTAAACTCTATGTTCTCAGTTTCTTAGGGTTAAAAACTAAAAAATATGCTAATGTTAAAAATAATAGTTCAGTTTAATTCTTAAATCATAAATCTAGATTGAATAAATTTTGAAAATCTTAGCATTAATTTTACAATTATTCACTGTTTTACACTAAACAGCTAAATAAGTTATGTTTTCTAAACACGAAACTATTCTAAATCTAACTCTGTTCTCCATTTTTACCCAAACTCCACCATGGACCAAAATAGCTCTTGGAATACCACCAAAACTCTCCCTGTCAAGTGGCATTTACCTTCTTAATAAAAGTATAAAAATATTTCCTTCCTTGCTGTATCGAATACTTAAGAAAGACAAAAGGCTAAACATCATTTAAAGTATCTCGAAAGATTTGATGTTATCAGCGACCACCAATATGGTTTTCGTGAGCAAGGCTCATCTAGTGTATGTGACGTATCTTTGGAAAACATAATTGAATATTATATATCCAGGATATTCGATTCTGTTCGAATAGAATTGGGACGGTTTTATTTATAGATCTCGAGGCTCCTTAGAGATCGTTTTTTGCAACGAACAATTGATGAGTTTCTTTCTAACACCTTCATTATCAATACCAGAGCTCCATTTTATCTTTCTTCTTTACATTAAGGATCTGCTGGAAAATACTAATAACCCATTCTATACCATTGCTCACGCTAACATATTCAAATTTCAACTACCGATGAATATATTCGCAGTAAACACGAACTTTCACAATTTTGTCAACAATAACAAAGTGGAATTTTATGGTGTCAAAAACCCAAGTTAACGTTGCAGATCTTGAATATAACGAAGTTACATAATTTTACTTGAGACGGCAGGCGTGTTAGTTTTAAATTTCTTATTCTACGCCGCCAAATTACGCTACTGCTTTAATAGGTAAGCGCAGATTCCGAAAATAAAATTTTAAATTATTTCTTAACAACGTTTTCATTTAAAAGTGAAACCTTATATCTCGATATCCAGTAAACAGGCAGTGAAATTATTGATTATTACTCCTTGACACATAGCACATAGGGGTATCTCATCGTTTTAGGAGGCCATAAATCGATTTCCTAAAAAATTTGCCACCTAACAATCTTGAATAGGCATACAACAATAGACGCCCCCTACCGTTACCCATTTGACAGCGCGCGCACTGAAGTCTCTGTCGGAATTTGATCGTCGCTCTGAGTGTTCATTTCTTTTCTTGACATTCTTAACAAAACAGTTATTTAAAAAAATTTCTTTTTTGGAGTTTATATTGAAGAAAATTGTGATGGATTTGGATATTACAGGTAAGAGCGCATACATATTGATCATTTTTATGTATTTTTTTTTAAATAATTAGTAATGTTTTGAAGGTAGAAAATGTTACTCGAAATTGTGTGTGAAAACCCGTTTTTCGGTATTTAAAAAGGTATTTGTTATACTTCAGGGCAGGTCCCAGTAATTTTATTGGTTTTAATAGAAAAAAGAGTATTTGCACTACTCTAATATATTCATATTAGCCGTGATTTTTCGTGAAATCGAGGTTTTCACGGTCTTTAAATCAGACGGCGAAAGCCACGTGGTATTTTGTATTTATTCATTTTTTTAACTTAAACAGTTTTTATTTTGTTCTAGGATTCTAGGATACTTCAAGTGCTTGAGTAGTAACGCGTAGACTACTTTTTGACAAAATGCAGGAACAAAACTTAAATTTTAAGGAAAAATTAATATATCTTGAGAGTTATATTTTATCACAAGATGCATACTGTGATGGGTAAAGGAAGGAAGGAAGTGTTAGAAAGTTCTCCTATTTGAAGTCCTCATTTAAGAAAAAGTGGATAGAAGCGCACAAAAGCAGAAGTTTTTCTTAAAAAGAATGACGAAGGGTTACAAGGAACATTTAAAATACCTAGGGTAAAACGCCGTTCTTCTGGTCGACTAACAAAGTCATTTGAAGAATCAAGTGAGAAGAGCAAACGTACAAAAACAGAGAAAGTAATGCTGTAGATAAACAAGTAATAATGGGTGCTGCTTAAACATCCCTTCAAAATTCTGGAGAGAGAATTGCATCCAGTATTCTAAAAGACATAGCTAATTCTCCCCAGACAGCCCAAGCATACCAGAAAGCATACAAAATGCAAAACAGCATCAAATACAGTCACAACTAAAGCTAATAGCCGCCCTCTCAGTGTTTGTAGAAGCTGACCTCTCAAGGAGACATTATCCGGCGAGAGAGGCTTATCGGGTAACTGAAACATGTGCTGAAATTAACTTACAACTTTTATTGGAGGATGTACTAAAAGAATTAAATCATTTCAAAATGGGGATGTGACGAATCGCAACAAGCACAAAATGCAAGAAGAAGATCAGTTGACAGCAATATTTTTCAAAGTTGCTTTGGTCTACTACAATTGATTTGTGGGACAAATAAGAAAGTTTTTTGGCAAAATCCAACTCCCTCTTCGCCACGATACTGTCGGCCAATGACGGTTAGATTTGTTAAAGAAACAGTGGATAATTCTGAAATTACTTACATAGAGAATGCAATAACCGCTTTGGTAAACAGCAAATTCGTACAAGGAGACTCTTTTCCATGAAACTTATAATGACGCTAACTACGGTCGATGCAAAACTATGCAATGCTGCTACTTCAACTAGTTCAACAATGAGATGCTACATTTGTTGTGCTAGTTCAAAGCAGTTTAACGACCTCAATGTAAAAATAACGTCGACATAAATGCATGCCAGTTTGACCTACCTGTATTGCACGCTAGGATCCGATTATTCGAAAATATTCTGCATTTGTCATACAAGCATTCTGTGCAAACGTGGCAGCTAAGATTGGACAGTGACAAAGAAACTGTCAAGCAAAAAAAGGCAGAAATACAGGCAAAATTCAGAGAGCAAACGGGCCTAATCATAGATGTGCTAAGAGCTGGAACACCAAGGATGCCAATACAAGTAGAAGATTTTTTACCAATTAAGAGGTGGCCGCTGAAATTACCGATGTCGACTTCAACCTCATAAATCGCTGAAAGTGATTTTGGAAGTAATATCGAATGGTCATAAAGTCGACTGAAAAAATTTACAGACTATGGATATCAGACCGCCATGACTCTTACGATGCACAAAATATTATTTCATGATGCAACAGTCATGGAAAAAGAACTTTTGCCCATTGGATCACTGTCCGAAGAAGCAGCAGAGGCGCGAAACAAGCACTTTCGCCTGTATCGGCAAAATTTTGCTAGTAAACTCTCAGGAAAAGAATGCAATTTAGATACCCTCAACAGATTATTGCTCAGCTCAGATCCCTTAATATCTAGTATAAGGGCAAAGCCCAAAAAAGATCTATGTCGTTTAGTAAAAAAGCAGTACAAATACTTGTTTCTGCTGAACCCAATATTAACGATGAAAGTTCCCAGGAAGAAGAGAAATCCGCGGAGAAATCTACAGAGAAAGCTGAGGAATGGAGCTCGGGTGCAGACGAAGAGACGTGGGATTTTTGTAATTTTTGTTGAAGTCAACATGTTTTTTTTATATATTATTCTTCAAAATATACACTCCAAAAAGCTATCACTACTATATTTAGAAATAAAACCCGATTTAAAATATCTAAAAACAAAAACATAATTTTGGCAGCATAAAACGCTGAAATATCTCTATGTGCATCCTTTCTATGATCGTTCTCATTTCCAGTCAAGTGGTTTCTTTCAATTATTGCGAGCGAGATTTATTACTGTGGACTTTAATTTTGAGATATCTCCACAAGAAAAACTCCATCGGGGTCAATCAAGTCTACTTGGAGGCCAACTTATGTGGCATATTTTGTAAGCTTTTTTGGTTATATCCAACAAATTTTGTAAAGTAGAAGTAAAAATTCTCAATTATCTTCACATATCGGTCTTAAAGCAGATGCGCGGCATCTCTCATTCTTAACAAACTACGGACCGATTACTTCATGTGTGACATACTGGCCGAAGCTATCACTTTAGGAAAATGTAAAACATTTTACGACTTTAGTTTTGGACTTGTCAGAAGTAAGGTAATTTAGTAAACTATTGGTTTACGCTGAATTTTTATATACTAAAATTTTACTTTCCATGTAGTAGGTCAAACGTCCCGAGGCCCGCATAATTAATATCCCTCAATTAATAGGTGGTTCCTAGTTAAAGGTTCTATTCATAGTCCTTCCTTGAAGTGGTCCATTGCCTTATGCCATTGTTAAAGAATAGAGGGACGCCTTCATGGAATGACTATAAATACGACGCTAAGTCAAACATTGCATCGACCACATAGATAGTTAGTGTAATGTGGTGCGAGGTTTTGCGATTCTGACCTAAAGCCAACATAAATTTATGTTTTACCCGTTTCAAATTAATATGGTAAGTAATTTTATTTACAAAAAAAAAACCTTAAATTATATTAGGATGAATGATAAATATATGAATTACTTAAATACCAGAAAAATATAAGCTTTTAAAATTGAAGTAAAATATAACACTAATAGAAGATTATAATAAATCTCGATACACGTTTTTCTATCTTTTGTATCCCATTTAAAAAATACGATGTCTCCAACCCTTAAAAATAGGCGTTTGTTTCAGCAATCACCTCATCACTTGAGCCAAATTTTTTTCCGCCGAGCCATTTTTTCATATTCGGAAATAAGAAATAATTGCTGGGGACTAAATCTAGCGAATATGGTGGATGCGGAAGTAATTTGTATCCTAATGAAAGAGAATTTTGTTCTTCGCCAAATGCGGACATTTCTTTTTTCACAGCTTGGTTGAAACGATTTAATAAGTTGACATAATACTGTATGTTGTAGTGACCAATCAAGTAACAAACCATATTCCGAAATTTTATTTCGGAATATCGATTTAGTTGACATAATACTCTCCATTATTCGTTTTGCCCTTTTCAAGGTAATCGACGTGGATTATGACACGTACATCCCAAAACACTGTGGCCATGACTTTGTTGGCTGATAAAGTAGCCTTGACCTTCTTTGGCGCCGGTTCGCCACGCAAAACCCACTGCTTGGACTGTTCTTTGGTCTCTGCTGCAATGAATCCATGTTTCGTCAACAGTATGAATTCGATGCCAAAAATCATTTCGATTGCGCTTTAGAACCGCCAAACACTCCTTTGAAGTTGGCACGTACGTGTTTATAGTCAGTTATGAGCAATCGCGGCACGAATCTTTCGGAAAGCGTTCTCATATCCAAATCTGTTGTTAAACTGTCCTGCACCCATTCAATTGAGATGCCCATAATTTCAGCATCTCACGCACTTTCACTCTCCGATCATTTATCCGTATATCGATGATTTTTTCAATCATTTCTGAGATGGTGGCCTCATTTGGACGACCTGGATGTTCTTCATCAAAAATGCTTGTGCGGCCGCGTTTGAATTCAGTTGTCCAATATTTTATGGTCTATAACGAAGGTGCAGAAGTCTCCATGAACAATTCCGCATTCATCTCATCATTCATTATCTTTTTCGAAAACAAATATTTTTTAACCCTGCTCGAAATTAATTTTTTTCCATTGTCGTAAAATCACAAAAGTTGTTCTATTTAAATGGCTGCTACTCACAAACTAAATCACGCAGCGACTTGAAAATTTGACAGGATTCTTGTGAAAGGTTATGTTTACGAAAAATATAATTTTTTAAATAGTAGTAGCGCCACCTTTGGCGGAGACCAGGTACTTATCATACAGCCCTCATACATGTTATAAAATTATTACATAAAATAATATATCACAATACATTTGTTTGATTAGATGTTCTTACAAAAAAACAGCGCAGGTTCGTACAAAAAACAGCCGCAGCACCTCCTAATATCTAATCTAAACTTACGTTACAAATATAACTATAGCTCGTAATTAATTCCATAATACTGAATCAAAATAGCTTTGGTATTCCAAGTTTTACTCTATTAAGTAGTTCAGGATATTAACCATTTAAAAGCTTAATGTAATATGTTAGATTAAACGGATAACTCACATGCCTGCTTATAACTTACTACTACTTATATACTTAAAATATTTTTCTTCTTCAGTGGATTCTTTCATTTTGTTTTTTTTTTTTTAAAAAAATCATATTTCTAAAATTTTTAGTATAATTAATAACAGTTATGAACATATACAGACCTCAATGACTTTCTCACAAATTGACCAAGCGCTTATACTATTAGTCCAACAACAATTGTTTGAACGACCTAAAATATATTTTTTTACCATTGTTTGACTGCTGATACAATAATATTTTATTAGCTGCAACAAGTAATCAAAATTCCTCTTTATTAAACACAGTTAAATATAAGATAAATGTGTTTTATCACAAACAACAAACAATATATGATTACCTCACAAATGTTTCTTTATTATCCTGGCCACTTTTTTCTTACCTTTAGCATGCATAACGTCGTAGCTGTTTTATTTTCAGTTTCATTATGCCTCAATTTCAATTGCATTTGGTGAACTATCACAAAAGACAAAAACAAATTCATATTTTCAGGATTTTTAATATTTAATTTTCTTTATACTTTCTATGCTTGGTTGTATTATACTTATAAGAAAAGACAACAAGAAAAAAAAAAAAACAATCTAAGAAGGGTAGGCATAAAATTAATATAATTATTATCATAAATCGATAAAATGTGAAACTGAAGATGATAATAATTTTATAAAAGAAAATATTTTTGAAAAAACAGTTGTTTTATGAATTTCAAACCCAATACGCAACTTTTCAGTGTATCTACGACAATCTTTTGTTCGTTCAATAACCAACCTAAATTCTGATTTAATATCAACTTATCTCAAACAAATTACCCCCCTCTTTCCTAGTTACTGACGCAAGCCTAGCAAATTTTTAACTTTATATTGTTGACTTTGATTAAGATAGGAATTATCTGTTTCTGGCAAGTGGGACGTTTCGGTGTTATATATAGTTATACAGTTTTTTTATTTGAAAGGTTTAAAAGCTCAACCAGCTTTATTAAGGAAATCAAGGCATCAAGGATAGTTTTTCCATTTTGAAAAATTTATCTTGTCTAGCGTTCTACGGAAAATCTGTTGGCGGACATTCATGTTATGTTAGGGAAAAAAATGTACAAATTGTACCGTTAACAACATACAATAACAAACGTCAGTCAAGGGGAAACAATGGATTCAAAATTTTTTAGTATATTCCAATTGAGAAAAAAAGTGAATATATTTTTACTTGCCAATATATAAATCGGAACGGGTTATACTAGATAAGAAATACAATTCTGGGCAGTTCATTCCAAAGGAGAGAGGTTCTTCATAAAAGAGAGTTTTGAAAAAATGTTCTAAAAAATCAACGTTTCTGTTGAGCCCCTAATCAGACGAATAGTTTTGGATGGAGCCTGACAGATGTAAGAGAATAGACTTCCAAACATGGGAGTTTTACGAGGCTGGTTTGAAAAGTCCGTGCAAAGTCCGAGAGATGGCACCACCGGCGCGTATCGAGGTCATGTTTAGTTAGTAGCATCTCTTGAATGAACGCACACCAAGTTTCAGCCATATTGGTCTATTTCTTTGTGTTTGGCATTCGTGTGAATCAAGGAAGTAGAGTGATTTTCAAGAAATGGACGAAAAAGAATTTCGTGTGGTGATTAAACATTACTTTATGAAAGGCAAAACGCCTCAGGAGACTAAAGAGAAGCTTGATAAACATTATGGTGACTCTGCACCTTCGATTAGAACAGTTTATAAGTGGTTTCAAAATTTTCGGACTGGCCATATGGGCACAAGTGACGCTGAACGTTCTGGACGGCCTGTGGAGGTGACGTCTCCAGAAATCATTGATCAAATCGATGATATGGTGATGGATGACAGAAGAGTTAAGGTGCGTGAGATTGCTAATGCTGTGGGCATCTCGACTGAACGGGTACATAATATTTTGCATAAACATTTGGACATGAGAAAGCTATCCGCAAGATGGGTGCCGCGATTGCTCACGCTTGACCAAAAACGGAATCGTGTGAAGTGTTGCAAGGATGGTTTGCAGCTGTTCCAGAAGAATCCGGAGGACTTTAAGCGTCGTTTCGTCATTGTGGATGAAACATGGATACATTACTATACTCCTGAGACCAAACAACAATCTAAACAATGGGTTACCAAGGGGGAATCTGCACCAAAAAAGGCGAAGACCGTTCCTTCGGCCGGAAAGGTTATGGCGACTGTCTTTTGGGATTCGCAAGGGATAATCCTCATCGACTATCTGGAAAAGGGTCAAACTATTACAGGTGAATATTATTCATCGTTATTGGACCGTTTGAAAACCGAGCTGCAAGAAAAACGCCCGCGATTGGCCCACAAGAAAGTCCTTTTCCATCACGACAACGCACCAGCACACACCTCAGCAGTTGTGGTCGCAAAATTAATGGAAATAGGATTCCAACTCGTTTCACATCCCCCCTATTCTCCAGACTTGGCTCCCTCGGACTACTATTTGTTCCCCAATTTGAAGAAATGGCTGGCGGGACAAAGATTTTATTCAAACGAGGAGGTGATTGCAGATACTAATGGATATTTTGCAGACTTGGACAAATCCTATTATTCGGAAGGGATCAACAAACTAGAACATCGTTGGACGAAGTGTATAAGCCTAAAAGGAGACTATGTCGAAAAATAAAAAAGGTTTACCCCAAACACATAAGTAGTTTTTATTTTTGCACGGACTTTTCAAACCAGCCTCGTATTACACGGTTAAATTGCTTTGTATGGCATTAAAAATTATTGTGGAAGGTATAGCTTTCTAGCACGTAATAATGCTTTGGGTTTTTGAAAAGCTTGAATTTTGCAGAACCATACCTGGTTCTGATATGTAAACTTTTTATCAAAACCTTTATTGATTGTTACTCTCAACTCAGGATATAATTACTTTTAGATTTTCGTTAAGTTGGAAGACGGTCTGATGTTCTTAAATATTTGTATTGACAGCTGTTGTTAGAGTATTCAATGGAATAAGGAAACGAGTGTACTGTCATTAGCAAAACTATAGATTCGATTTTAGATTTTCTTCCATCAAATTACACTGGTCGACAAAATTCAACTTTTTGTTGAAACATAAAAGTTATACCTGATTCTGTTAAAGACAAGGTTATTTAAGAAAGAAATGAATGAAATAAATTCAATACGAATAGTTTTGTTGTAACACAAAAAAGTGACTGCAAAATTAGCTCATTTTTGCAAGCTCCATAACTTTGACACAAGAAAGCAAACTTAACATAAAAGGTCTTAAATTAGAGCTAATTAAAAATCTAGAAGGACATATTTTGAGGGTTAAAAGGGTGAAAATAAATAGCACCGCAACCTTGTCTATGTCAACACTTATGTCAGAACTTTGAGGTGGTTCTGGTACAGTCAATTCTTCGCTATGAGAAATCGATTTTTTGGCCGAAGGTATCTCCAAATACATAACTTTATTTTTAGTCTTAATAGTGATTCCTTTTATGTCGGGTAGGCAAAAATAACTACCTGATGAATGGTGGGTTCCGTCCAAATCATGGGAATTTCGAAAGGCATATATCGAGATCTTTTTGCCCACCTAGTAAGAAGGCGTACACCACACCAAAATAAATACGAATTTACCAGGTGTACAAGTATGAAATGCGGATTTCAGACAACAGATGGTGCACCAATGCAGTTTGTGCTATAAAGATTTGACACTGCGCCATTTTGTTGTGTCATCAACAAGTGTCAGACGCGCACGAGTGATAAATTGGAAAAGTGTGTGCATAGTGTTGTGTTGTTGTGTTCAATATGTCGAAATTTATACCGAACAAAGAGCATTCGCGAACAGCATTAATTTTTTGTTTTCATTTGATGAAAACTACTGTTGAATCATACCGATTACTTCGAGAAGCTTATGGCGAACATGCTCCATCGCAAGATACGTGTGAACGATGGTTTCGGCGTTTCAAAACTGGTAACTTCAATGTTGCAGACAAGGAACGTGGAAAACCGCCAAAAAAAATACGAAGATTGTAAGCATTGTTGGACGAAGATAATTCGCAAACACAAAAACAACTCGCCGAGCAATTGGACGTTAGTCAACAAGCTGTTTCCAATCGACTACGAGAGATGGGAAAGATTCAGAAGACCGGTAGATGGGTACCACATGAGTTGAACGACAGGCAAATGGAAAAGCACAAAAACACGTGTGACACTTTGCTCGCTCGGTACAAAAGGAAGTCGTTTTTGTATCGTATAGTTACAGGGGATGAAAAGTGGATTTATTTTGAGAATCCCAAGCGCAAAAAATTATGGGTAGACCAAGGCGCACCATCCACATCGACCGCAAGACCGAATCGCTTTGGCAGAAAGACGATGCTCTGTGTTTGGTGGGACCAGAGGGGCGTGGTCTATTATGAGCTGTTAAAACGTTTAATACTTAACGTTACCAACAACAATTGACCGATTTGAACCGTTCGCTGCTTGAAAAAAGGCCAGAATACCGAAAGAGGCAACACAAAGTCGGCATATACGGCAAAACCAGTTCGCGACACGTTGAAAGCACTCAGCTGGGAAGTTCTACCCCATGCAGCTTACTCACCAGACTTGGCTCCTTCCGATTACCACTTGTTTGCATCGATGGGTCACGCACTTGCTGAGCAGCGCTTTGATTCGTACGAAGATGTGAAAAAATGGCTCGATGAATGGTTCGCAGCAAAAGTGGAAATTTTTTACTGGCGTGGTATTCACAAATTGCCCGAAATATGGGAAAAATGTATAACCAGCGATGAAGCATACTTTGAATAAAGAATTTTTTATCATTCTTCCGAATTTAACCTTTTTTTTTCTAGAAAAGAAATCCGCATTTCATACTTATACACCTGGTATAATGAGGGTAGATGTAGATGTCAAAATTAGCAAGCGGTTTTCTCGTTACAAAACTTTATTGACCAATGTTATTAACATAAAGAAAAAAGAGAATGGAATAAAGTAGAGCTCTAGGATATACTAGCGTTGAAGGTCTCATACCTTCAACCATCAAAATCGAATAAATCAAAAAAATAAATTATTTTCTTAAATAAACTATATTATTAACACATTATTTCGATTTAAAAACAATCAAGATGTATTTGGACTTCTGTTCTTATTCAGAGTATTAGAATATCTAATTATTTTTCCACGCTAACCTAAGTTTTGGGACAAATTTCATTAAACGAAAACTAGCGAACGACGTTACTTCTGTTTTATTTCAATCCTAATCTTCCTACGTACCTACGAGATCCCCTGCTCAATTAACAATTTAAATTCCCATCAAATTTCCAATTTTAATTAAGGTATCAGTAACAGGTATTTTGATTCAGTCAATCTTTTAATTCTTTTTCTCATTTGCTCCAAATAAATTAAAGTGAGATGTTCGGTTTTTTACTTGAAAAAGGTCTTGGTCTTATTTTACTGCTACTTCGATGACAAATTCATTAACTTTTTTAACGCAAAGGGCGCTGCTTCCCGTAAAAATGATATTAACATTAAATGTTTAAACAGGTTCAAAATTTAAAATTTACATATATCCAAGTTGACCTGACATAATTTTAAAAATACTTCACTATTTCATAAACTAGACCTAGGTTAATCTAAAAAATGTGAAAACTAGTTCATGGCTAAACCCGCAGGAGCAACAGGAGATCATGGATTTGAATGTCAAAATAATACACTAAAAATATAATGCTTTGTAGAAATATCTCAATTATGAATGGTAATTTTAATATTAAAAATACACAAGATATAATTTTCTGTACATAAGAAAAAAAATTTTCAAATAAACTTACATTATACACTTGTTATTTGTTTAAAAATATCCAGAGTACGTCTGGACTTCCGTCGATGTGCAAAATATTTTATAAATAAGTTTTTCCAGAAACATCAATCGGAAAAAAATATTAACAACGATTTCAATCGACCTTGCCCGCAAGCTTTAGGAAAAATCTCATCGAATGTTGGCTGTGTCAGCGTCGCGACGGGTGGATCGGCACTGGAAGGACCAAAATTTGCAGGCGTCCATGACGCAGACGCTCGCAATTGAGCGAGTCAAATATATTAGATGTAGTATGGATTCAAAGGTATGGAAATCCAGATTTTTCAAGGTTTTAAATTATGTTTTATGAACTAACGCAGAATGTGGAGAGTCAACATAAAGATATATATATATGACGCAGAATTGCTGAGCCTACACATTTTTGACTTTATTTATAGTACTTAAGTCAAGTTTTACTTATCTGTTATATTTTGGAAAGTTACAGTAATTTGTTAATAAATACAGTAATTACTGGTAAATATAAAAAGAAAAATGTTAGAATTAGAGTGGTCGACAAAATCAACATTTTTTTAAGGCCAAACGACGCACTACGGGCAAAACTCCGAAGGGACCCGCACATTTCTTACGGAAATTGGCTTTGGGTCAAATTTGACCTCTTGATCAAAAGTTTTCATGGGACCAACGTTCAAAAATGGAAATTTTTTGAGATTGAGTCGTTTTCTGGGGTCCTTATAGGGATATCCGTTCGGTACTAGTTTGAGGTGATTTGCAATGACTATATATATATATATATATATATATATATATATATATATATATATATATATATATATATATATATATACACATAGATTCAAAAGTTTTGCATCACCTTGTTCGGATGCGAAGGAATTTTTTTGCGCTAACAATTTTTTGTGGGCTTGTTTATCAATGTTTATCATTCCAATACGTCCCATATTTTTTGCAATATACACATGTTTACAGTTTTTTTTTGTAAGATCACATTTTTAGTGCGATCATTCTTACATTCAAGTCATTTGAATTTTACGATTTTAAGCGCAAACATGAATCGTCAAGTCATAAGTGAGATAAACCGTGCAAGAATAGTGGCTTTAATTGAAGAAGGTCATTCTCAAAGGCTCGTGGCTAACAGAGTTGGCGTTTAGCAAAGTGATGTGTCTCGGGTATGGAACCGGTATCTCCAGACCAATTCTCTTTGTGATAGACCTAGGAGCGGTAGAAGGCGTGTTACTAATCAGCGGCAGAACCGCTATATCCACTTAACTATCCGAAGAAACCCGACCATGGCAATACCAGCACTCCAAAGAGATATGAGACATGCGTTGGGAGTTCAAGTATCGATCTCGACATTACGAAGACGAATACTTGCGACAGGTTTGAAGTGTCGCCGACCAATAAGAGTGCCCAGACTACAACCTGAGCACAGAGTTCGCCGACTACAGTGGGCTCAAGAGCACGCGGCCTTGCCTGCAGAATTTTGGAATTCGGTGTTTTTTTCCAACGAGACAAGGATTTGTTTGGTACAAGATAGCCATCGAATACGTGTGTGGCGGGATCCAACGAGAGTGGCTCAGCTTGCGCATGCTCGCCCCGTACCGCCCTTCAGAGGAGGAAGTGCTATGTTTTGGGCTGGTATCATGTCAAATGATCGCACAGAATTAATTCATGTTGAGGGAACAATGACTGGTGATAGATATCTCAGAGAGATTCTACATCCTCATGTGAGACTATGGCGAGCAGCTGTTGGCGATTCCTTCGTTTTTATGGACGATAACGCCCGACCTCATCGGACCAGAGCTATAAATGAGTATCTTGAAACTGAAGGGATCAATCGTTTGAACTGGGCTGCCCTATCTCCGGACATGAATCCCATAGAACATGCCTGGGACATGCTTGCGAGGGCAGTGGCAGCACGCAGAAATCCACCCAGGAGTGTACAAGAGCTTGTTCATGCGGCCCAGGAAGAATGGCGAAATATCCCTCAACCGAATATTAGTAATTTGGTAAACAGCATGGGTAGGCGACTTCAAGCTTGCATAAATTCTAGAGGTCGAAATACTCTTTATTAAAAGTTCTCACTTTAAAAAAAACATCAGTTTGTATTTATTAATTATTTTTTTAAGAATACTTATTATGTTTAAAGCAAGTTTATTAATGGATAATAAAAAAATGTCGTCAAAAATATATATTTTTTTAATTGAAACTAATCAATTGATTAATCACTGATCCATTTATAATGAACAAAAATTTTTTTTCGGAGATTTAGGGTGATGCAAAACTTTTGAATCTATGTTTATATATATATATATATATATATATATATATATATATATATATATATATATATATATATATATACATGTATGTATGTATATATATATATATATATATATATATATATATATATATATATATATATATATATATATATATATATAGAGGGTGTCCCAGTATTCCGTGTACATAGAGTTACTGTGGATTTCTGGAACGAAAATATGACCATTTAACCCAACTTACCTCCAAAAATTTGTAATTTCTGAGATACAGGGTGTCAAGGTTATACTTATATTTTAGTTTCTTTTTAAGTAGCTTTCTTAATAATTGTACTATTTGTACAGTATTCGGTGCTAAGGAGTTTTCTAAGATAAAAAATCGAAATAAATCAGCTCAGAGTTTTGTTATAAATTGTAGGGGGCGACACTTATTGTACTGTATATACTGTTAAATTGTCATAACTTTCTTATATCACTCTGTATGATATTTTTAATTAAATATTTATATTTTTCGCATTCTCCTGTCTAAAAAGGCTCTCTTGGTAAATGTTGCTCCGAGCAACAGTTTCTGAGATAATAGAATATTTGTTTCTATTTTTTAATTCCATTGTCAAATTCACAAATGCGTTCCTTCACACTTCTTCCAGGCTTAGGGCAGGTCCAAAAGAATAGTCTTTCAAATTTGGGGCATGCTTAAAGGCACACAGGTTAACAACAATAACAAGAGGCTAAGAATAATAAGATATATATGAGGCTAACAACAATAATAAGAAGGAACGCATTTGCGAATTTGACAATGGAATTAAAAAATGGAAACAAATATCCCACTATCTCAGAAACTGTTGCTCGGAGCAACATTTACCAACAGAGCTTTTTTAGACAGGAGAAGGCGGATAATACGAAAATTTATTTAAAAATATCATACAGAGTGGTATAAAAAAGTTATGACAATTTAAAAGAATACACAGTGCAGTTAGTGGCGCCTCCTACAATTTACAATAAAACTGTAAGCTGAATTCGATTTCTCATCTCAGAAAACCCCTTAGCACCGAATCTTGTACAAATAGTATAATTATTAAGAAAGCTACTTAAGAAAGAATAAAATAAAAGTGGAACTTTGACACCCTGTATCTTAAAAATTACAAATTTTTGGACTAAGCTTAGTTGGATTAAATGGTCATATTTTCAACCCAGAAATCCACAGTAACTCTATGTATACAGAATACTGGGACACCCTGTATATACGGATATTTACATGTGTGTACATGTTCGAAAGCATATGCTTGCATGTCTCTTAAGTATATCAAGCATGAATAACCACGTTTATATGTGGAAAGGCGTTAAAAATCACCTCAAACTAGTACCGAATGGATATCCTCATAAATGAAAACTACAATATTTCCAATTTCTAACCAATTTGATCTAAAGTCAATTTCCGTAAGAAATGTGCGGGGTCCTTTGTGAAATAAATCGAATTTTTAAAGCTAACCTAAAACAATGTAACATGGCTTAAATGTAAGGTAACTAGTTACTGACGACAAATCTAAATTATCCCGTTGATAGGTTTATGCAATGAACTGTGGCATGGCCTTAAGTTACACCTTGTTTGGTGCCCCCACAACGCAATTTTACTCGAATTTTTTACTAAAATTTTCACTTTTTCTTTTTGTAGATTGGTCTAATTACAACTAAGTACTATTATATTTCCTTATTTGATTAATTATTATTCAATTGATTTGGTGAGTAAAATGAGTTTAAAAACAGTCATTTCGTTAAAATTGTTTCTTCAATTTATTTTTGTTTAAGAGAAAAAGTAATAGAGGAACCAACGCGATTACTCTTGTAAACGAAAGTTTGAAGTGCCTACTTTTTAAATAGTCCAGTCTTTATAGTCGAACAGTTTGTCAAATACTTTTAGAAACAATTTATTTTCTGATTGCCAGTCTAGATGATGAAAAATGAAAAAATTGTAATTAATTACGAAATGAAATTGCGATGAATCGCAGCAAAATCAATATCAACGACGTTTCGCTGAAGATAAGGGATCATCCATAAATTACGTCAAGCAAATTTCATTGTTTTTCTGCTCCCCCCCTCTCCTTATGTCACAGGTTATGACATTCAAGTGACCCCCCCCCCCCCCGTTGTAAATTTTAATTTATTACTGCTTGCAATACAGCCGTAGTAGCTACCCATAGACTGTTTTTCATATTTATATTGTGATGTCATAAAAGACTTAACCTCCCTACCTCCTAACAAACTGTGTCACACTCTGTAGAAACCCCCTACCTCCTCAATGTGTAATGTAATTAATGGATGGTCTCAAACCACACTAATGATCTCAATATTTTTTAAACGTCGTTGGTCTCTAACCACAGTGATGATCTCAATATTTTTCAAAGGTCGTTGGTACCTATGGTATTAATGAAGGAGGGCAAACTATTTGGCAAAATCAAGTTCTATCATCGCGGCTGTTTTATAAACCTATAGGAATTCGATTTATAAAAGAAACTGAAGACATACTAAAGAATGAAATCGAATACATTGAAAAACAAATCAAGAATATTTATGATACTCAAAATGATCAAGAAAGTTGGCCAATAAAACACCAAATACTTCTGACAACTTATTTTTTTTTATCGTTCACCTCCCCACCTGAGTAGGGATTTTACCCTTTTTCATATCTTGAAAATATCTGTGGGGATGTCGTAATAGCCGTCAACGTTGTTCAAGTGCCGAAACATACATTGTTGTATTTCACAGCACCTTTTAGACAACGCGGTAGTGCTGCCACGGACGTTATTGCATTTCTGCAAACAACTATTACCTATGTACGTGGCCAGGCTATATACACTTAAATAAAAGTATACCGACCTGCCGGGATTGGAACCCGAGACTTTCTGCACCGCAAGCAAGCACTACGCCACGGAACCACGGGTCGTCACAAAGGCCTTCTCGAGTATGAAATTCTACATCTGTGGAATGACATCTAAGAATTTTATAATTTAGTAGCAATTAAAAAAAAAAAGAAAATTTTAGATTTAGTTTGTATACTCTACATGCCCTAATCAGATTTCTTAAAACTCTTTTGCATATTCCGTAAAAATCGTCGATTCGGTTCGATGCCAAGACAAGATCATTGTAGCAGGTACAATTAAAAATGCTTTTAGGGAAAAATGGGCCTTTTAGTTCATATCCCAAAACCCGGATATGGTAATACTAATAACGAAAATTTTGCCAGACGGTTTTAAAAAATGAGAAAGTATCTGAAAAAAAAACAGGAACAAGTTTGTAGTTGATTCAAAGATTTAAGAATATCGTAGATGTCATGATCAGTGGCCACAACAAAAAATGTAGAAAGGTTCAGGATCTACTGCAGAGAATCAGCGATATTGTATGTCGAATTATATAGTATGATTGGCATCTAATGTTAACCATGGTGCATAAAATACTGACACATGCTGCAGAAGTTATTGCCGAGTTTATAGTAGCGGTATGCCATTTGTCAGAGAAAGCTGCCGAGTCAAGAAATAAAGATTTTCGTGACGATAGATCTAAGGTCTAATTTTACAAGAAAGATGGATAGAATTGGAAGTATTAAATCGATTACTGCTGACATCTAATCCTTGTTTATCGTCTAAGAGAGAAATAAATCGAAAAAGCAAGTTCGCTTTTTCCATAGAAGCGTTAGAATTAATTACCGAAGAGAAATCTTTATTGAAAGTATTGGCATGAATTGTGGATATATGTTCTAATTGTCTACGTATTTTGTTTAAAAATTAGTTCAATATATCGTTTTTTACGTTCACAAATTGCGCGTTATGTACACCTCATTCTAAGAAATCACATTTTGTATGCAATTTCGATTTTTTAGACCAATAAATTAAACTTTAAATAACGAGTCTTTGAAAGAAATGTTAACAACTTTTGGGATTAAAAAGAAAGCGTATTTATTTCACATTTTGCATTTCGCCCCATAGTGGGAAGAAGAAAAGTGACATACCAAGTGATTCAATAATATAAGCTTTGCATTAGGAAGTTTTACTGAAGAAAAGTAAACCAAATGGTTTACAAAGTCAGGGCAAGATTTATTTAGGCGCATAAAGGAAAAGTGCTCTAGTGTTGCGACTTATGAGGGGACTCCGCAAACATCAGTACAGATATAACAAAAATATTTACACTGCCAATTGGGCAAAATAGTGAAAATGACGTAATTTTAGGCTTCTTCATGCAGTCGATTTAAAATTAGATCATTTTTGCCAATCTCGTTGCTTCTGGCGAACAATTTTGAAAAGCGATATGCCAAGTGATTCATTATTACAAGCTTTGCAAAATGTTTTACTGAAGAAAGGTGAAACAAAATAGTTTACATAGTCGAGAGAGTATTTACATAGGTCCATAAAGCCCTGCTACTTATGGAGGGCTCCGCGAACGGATATAACAAGAATAATCACCCTTCAGGTTCAACAAAATCTTCAAAACGGCTTCTTCGTGTAACCAATTTCAAATTAATTAAATTCAACCAATCTCGTTTCGTCTGGTTTGAAAATATTGGACGAGCAAATCTATTACCAGGAGTTAATGGTAATTACATATATTGTTTCTTAATTTTTTATCTATAACCGAAAAAAATTTCTTATTGAAAAAAACAAAACCGGCAAAGTGTCATCGTACACATATGTATATACACATTCCAATAACAGATTCGTCATTAGGGTTTAAAAATTTAACAAAACTAAGCTCTCCGAAAAACTTTTGAAAATCGGTAAACATTAGACTGTTAAACTAATGGTAACAATATAATGAAATTTTTTTTGACAGACCTTTTGGTTATATTCGTATTTTATGATTAAACACCCGAGACTGAAGAAAATAGAAGAATGATCATCAACAAGGACGCAGTCGTATACTGGCACCTGACTGCGACTTGGAACTAATCAATTCCACCGAAATTCTAAACTTTGTTTACCAGAGAAATTATTTTTCTGTTTCGTTGACTGAATTATATTTATCTGTGCTTCTTTGTGTTGGGTTGTGAAAAGTATCTATGGTTATTAAATTATTAAAAATATCTTCTTGTTCGCTGTATTGTAGTAACATATTATGATAGTTTTTCAGAAGGTAATGTATTGAAATAAACAAACCAAACAGTGCACTTCTCATTTTTTATTGTGTTACATTTTTATAAATAATAAATATAAGATTTATACATACACATATTTCAAGCTACCTGATTGGGCGTGTATGTGCACTGTTGAGACCTCAGCATTTGATTATGACATATTGCTCTCTAAATTAAAAGCTTATGGTGAGACGGACCCCTCCTTTAACTAGGTCGTTTGTTTTTGAGAGATAGAAGGCAGGCTCAGTTGCAGATATATCTTCTAAGGTTGAAGTAAATCTGAATATTCTCTAGAGCTTCGTCCTCGAGCTCACCTTGTTTACAGTATATTTTAATGATTTGCTAACAGTTCTTGCTCTATAGCGTGGATTTGCGTTATATGTTGATGACTCAACTCTTATTTCTGTGATAAGAATAATACTGAGCTAGCGAGAAAAGGTAACACTTGTATCAGTGTTCTTGTACAGTGAATTAACAATAACTATATCTAAATAATTTCAAAACCCAATATCTTAGATTTGATACTCATCAGAGTAGACAGCATAAAGTTTATACTGAATGATAGTATCCACAATCACAATTCTGGTATCTGACTAAATGAATTACGAGTTCCCTTCCACAGACTTTACTTTATAAAAAGCCGGTCAAGTGAAAGTCAGACTTGTGTAATTAGTGTTTCATACGGTGATTGGTTTTAAGTTATCCTGATCTTGAGATACAATATATATTTTTTCGTTTTTAGTCAATAATGTATAAGAATTATAGCTTCTTAGCTATCTAATAGCCAATAAATAAATAATCTAGTTCAATCTAGAATCTAGTAGTAAAAGTTCAAAACAAAGATTTACTATCTAAATATTTGTTTAATTATAAATAAATAAAATAAAATTATTTTGTCTCGGTACCTTACTGAAAAGTATATTAGTATATTACCGAATACATTCAAAACTAGGCGGCTCTGATTAGGCCATCAATTCATATATTTTAACTTTCTATATCAAATAGTTTCGGAGAAAATCGGGTGTGGCAGACGGACACCGAAGTGTGCCGTACGGAACACTAAAAAAGACTGCCGATGTTAGACTATATTATTCGAAATCTTGTTGTAAAATAAAATAACTACTATTGTTTGAGATTGATAAGATTAATAAGCATTATTTAAATGAACCGGTGCAAGTTGGACTTGCGCAATTAGTGTTCCGAACGTTGCTTGTTTTTAAAATAAAAATTTTTGTTACGGAAGTATAATGTATGAAGTAAAATGTATAAAAATATAAAAAATGATCAGTGACTTCACAAAACACATCCCAAATCAGTTTTCAACAAAGTTTTTTTTTGCTGATCTTTACTGAAAACTGATGACCTTGAAATTTTTGTTTTTTTTATATACCAGATAAATTATTAATGTAATGTGCTCGTGATATTTTTTCATTCAATATACACCCTGTAAAGAATATTCCAGAATTTTTTCAAAATTTTTTGATCAGTATATTTCAAGATAAGGGGGGACAACGATTTATCGCACTTTTTTAAAAATAATACAAAGAGAAGTGTGCACAACAAGTGTTGTTTTGTTTTCTTGTTTTGATTAAATTAGTATCTGTTTTTACGTTGTATTTTTGTTTTCTTCTCCATCTGTCTCCCTGTCTGTCACACCCGATTTTCTCCAAAATGATTACATATAAGGTTGAAATTTGATATAAATCTATGAACTGATGCCCCAATCAGAGCCTTGTAGTTTTGAAAGTTAAGTTTTGACTTAAGGGGTGAGTTTAGGGGCGTAAAGTCGAAAGTGAAAAAAAATTACTAGGTTATCGAGTAGAGTGTCAAATGAAAACTTGTAAAAAAACGAGTTCAAAAATATATATAATGTATTACTTACGCACACTTTGTATTATTTTTTAAAAATGGCCTAAAATCTCTATTCCACCACCCTATCTCGAAAAGTACTGACTAAACAATTTTAAAAAAATTCTGTCTCTGACCGTTGGTATATAAAGCAGTATTATATTTTTCTATTTTTAATTTAGTTCTTTTAATTATTCTTACGTGTTTGGCTGTTCTTATGATATTTGTCAGTTCGTTTTTGGAAAAGTTTATTTATGATATTCTCTGAATATTTGTTTAGTTTAAGGCTGTTTTTACTTTGCTCAATTGCTCGTTTGCGAAATTCTGGGTCATTCCGAATCTTCAAATCTCTAAAACTTGAAGAATAAACCCCTCAAATAAATAAAGAAAACCAAAACCTTCGCCTAAGCTTTTCTAAAAATCCAAAATGCCAACACCTGTGTATAGTACGGGGTCCTCTTCAGCAGAGTATCATAAAAATGTAGTCTTCTTGCCGACATATTATCGAAACGTAAATAACTTATAATCGCGTAAATGCATTTTTGTTATCAACGGACTGCAAACCTTAAGGATTAATCACCAAAAATATATAACTAAGAAAGTTAAAAAAAGTTATGTATATATATATATATATATATATATATATATATATATATATATATATATATATATATATATCGATACAGCAAACGAACTGCAAGGATATATATGTTATATGCCATCTTTTCAGCAAATCTCTTACCCTACGGTAATACATTACATCCCCGACTATGTAAAACCCACATTAGCAAACAAAAGCGACGAACTAGGATCTGTCACGAGCAAAACGACGACGACTGGAAGAAAATGGAAAAGATATTATTCTGAGGTCGGTTTGGACGGAAATAGTCTAATCTTTTTCATTGTAGTAGATATAAAATGACTCGGCGGAAATTCAAGTCACATATAAAGTTGTAACTCTATTTGGGATATTTAGAGATAATTTAATAAATGCAAATTGTTTTAATATATCTTAATTACTGTTATTGCAATATTATTATGATTTTGATACCTTTAATATTAATGTATCTATTGTGTACTATACGATAAATTAAAAATTATTGGGTTTAGAAATCATGGTTCCTGAGATTACAACTATTATCATTAAATCAAAATGCTTAAATATGGACTTTTAAATGTTTTATGTATTTCCAACATGTGGAATGAGATGTCGCCGCAAGACGAGGCCGGCTAACTATCGCTGGATCGTTAAAGTGTGCCTCATCACGTTTCTCAGAGATGCCGCGCATTTTTTCCCTATTATTTTAACATATCATACAACTGCTACTTGCGCAGCATCGCTGAGAAACTTGACAGGGCACATACTAACGACTACTAAGTACAGGTGTTTGTCTTTCTGTAACGATAGCTATATGTGAATCGCTTTTTCAGCACACATGCCGCTCCTGAAGTGCTTTAGGGACTTCCCTGCAGCACGTGTGCTAGACCCATAAAAAAAATTAAAAAAAAAACAGATATTACTATCACTGACGTCTGAAGATTAAGATTTATACGGGATTTATGATCTACACATGAGAAATTACCTCAAAATACTTCGACACTTAATGGTTCAATAAGAAAACCAAAATTATTTTTATTCACGACCGTTTAATGTCATTTTATTCATTTTTTTTTCTCATTCTATCTATATATTTGTGCCACTCTATCTTCCTGTTTACCGCTCAATCATATTATCTATTTTGTATGTCTGTCTAATGTTGTCACTTCTCTCTCTATACTTAACGCCACTATTGCAGACAAAATTTTCATTTCTGTTATGTAGAGTTTTTGTTTTACCCACTCAAGAACTTTTTGTAGGTTAATGGAACACAAGACCTACTTAAGTTAAATTGCATTAAATAATAAACAAGACCGATTTGCTGTTGCTAAGCACTGCATTGAGAATTTTTATAAAAACTTAAAAATATAACATCAGTCTGATAGAACGAGAGTTTTTAGAAAAAAGTATTCGTGTGATACCGCAGTCCCAAATACTCGTATAATTTTGAAAGATAAATACATGGTTATAAACATCTAAACTGGTACTGTAATAACTCATTTCTTGGACTGAGCTCAAAAATTACGCATCATTAAGCAAATCTTGACGACCATAATTCATTCCTGATAAACTAAGAATTTTTTAAATTTTACCTATTTCATTATCCTTTATGTATATTATATCGATTATTATTTGAGAAAATTTTAAATTACAAAATTGTATACATTTATAGCCCGAGCTGAAGAATATAGTCGTTTTTAGTGTTCCGTACGGAACATTTATAAGATCACTTCGGTGTCTGTCCGTCTATCACACCCGATTTTCTCCGAAGCTATTTGACATAGAAAGTTGAAATTAGGTACTAATATAGGAATTGATGGCCTCATCAGAGCCGTGCAGTTTTGAAAGTTAAATTTTGACTTAGGAGGTTAATTTTGGGGAGTGAAGTCGAAAATGAAAAAAAAAAATTACCATCGAGTGGTGTGTCAAATGAAAATTTGTAGACACTAGTTCAAAAATATATATAATGTAATACTTGCGCACACTTTTCTTTGTATTATTTTTAAAAAATCGCGAAATATCGCTGTCCCCCCCCCTTATCTCGAAAAGTACTGATCAAAAAATTTTAAAAAAATTCTGGAATATTCTCCACAGAGTGTAGATTGAATGAAAATTGTCACGAGTGCATTACCTTTAATAAATTATCTGGTATATAAAAAGAAAAAACAAAAAGTTACAAAGGTGAGTTAGGCAAGGCGATACTATATCCCCAAAGTTGTTCACCCTTGCTCTGGATGATATATTTGAAATATTAAATTGGGAAGAAAAAGGTATGAGGGTGGATGGAAGATACCTCAACAATCTTAGATTTGCCGACGATATAGTAATAATAATAAGGCAGAAGAACTACAGAAAATGCTAACAGAACTAGAGAACGAATCGAAGAAAGTTGGCTTAAAAATGAATCTGTCTAGAACCAAAGTAATCACGAATCTTAACTTAAATATTGAAATAAGAACGAAAGCGTAAACGATTATACATATCTCGGACACACAATCGCATTGGGCAAGCTGTACCAAACTCCAGAAATTACGAAAAGGATCCGTATGACCTGGACCACCGTAGAAAAATTCAGCATGACTCTAAAAAATCCACAAATACCAGTCAACCTCAAAAGAAAAGTTTTTAATAGCTGTATCCTTCCAGTATTGACTTATAGTACAGAAACAATGACACTGACAATCCAATCAGCCAATCGGTTGAGAACAACACCACCAGCTATAGAAAGAGCCATGTTGGAGATTTCTTTAAAAGATCACAGCCGGATCGAGGAAACATAAAGAAGAACAGGAGTGGCGGATGGTGTGAGCAAAGTCGCGGAGCTTAAATGGATGAGTTGTTCATGTGGCTCGGCAAGAGAATACTAGATGGACAAAGAGCGTAGTGCAGTGAAGGCCGAGAGAGCACAAAATAAATACCGGAAGATCACTAAAAAGCTAGCTAAAGACCGAAAACTCTGGAAAAATGAAGGGGCAGCTTATATCCAGGAGTGGATGCTGAAGGGCTTTTAGAGATTCAGTTGCGGAATACTGCTGTTCCATATGGTTAAACAGCGCAAACACTGGTATCGTCGATACTCAACTTAATGAACAATGAGCATTGTATTTGGTACTATAAAATCCAGCCCCTCTAGTGGTTACCTGTACTAGCCAATATCCCACCTCCCGCAATACGACGTAAATCGGCATTCATGAGGGAATAGCAAAAATGCTGCATTAACAACTAACTCCCTATTCGTCAGGATTGCTCGGATCGAGTTTCCACACTAAAATCGCCATAACTAACCTAGAAGCTGGGCCAGCAACTCATCAATGATTACTTTAACCCGACTGATGCATGGAAGGAAGAGTCGGCAGCGACAAACTCAGACCATTTGCACGTAATATCAGATCCAGCAAAGTGCCCTCAAAGTTTTAACGTCCTCAGAAGGGAATGGACAGCACTTAGCCGTATCAAAACTAACCACAGCAGAACTCAATACTGGGAGTATAATTGAGGACTAGCTGAGGACCCTGGCTGCAGTTGCGGAGATTCCTCTCAGACGTCGCATAGTATCTCCATGATCTGCCCCAGCAGGAGATATCCCGGCTCAATGCAAGAACTATACGAAGCGGGAGCTGATGCGGTTCGATGGCTCAAAGAACTGGACATTAATATATGAAGATTGGTTGACCCTGCACTTATAAAGACTCTAGTATTTTTGATATTCATGTTGATTTTTCTTTTTTTATACGTTTGTCATTTACATATATATATATATATATATATATATATATATATATATATATATATATATATATATATATATATATATATATGGATATATGTATATATCATATAGAGTGGTATAAAAAAGTTATGACAATTTAAAAGTATACACAGTGAAATAAGTGGCGCCCCCTATAATTTACAACAAAACTGTGAGCTGATTTTGACTCCTCATCTCAGAAAACCCCTTAGCACTGAATCTTGTACAAATAGTACAATTATTAAGGTAAGTTGGGTAGTGATCATATTTTCATCCCAGAAATCCACACTAACTCTGTGTACACGGAATACTGGGACACCTTGTATATATATATATATATATATATATATATATATATTATATATATATATATATATATATATATAGTTTTTTCATATTAAATAAATTCTTTATCGATTACGTACTGACTTCATATGGAAGACTTATAAGATCACTTCGATGTCTGTCCGTCTATCCGTCCGTCGGTTTGTCTGTCACATCCGATTTTATCCGAAACTATTTGGTTAATCTCTTATCTGCTGATATATGTTAATATGGAATTTATGCTTATTTTTACACAACAGTATGCTTATCACCAATACACTAACCATTTTTGCACTCGACACACGTTGCGCTAACTATGTTGACATCGTCAGGAGCAACAACTGAGTAAATCGAAGATTAAAAACTAGATTATTTGACCTAAGATTGTGATTAATCAAGCAAAACGACCAATTATAAGCGTCGGCTTAGTTCTGATCAAGTAACCAGGACAGCGAACTGTAAGGAATATGCTTTATTTAAACTATTATATTTCATGATTTCAGTACTTTCATATGGCTGCAATAGTTAAATAAACAACGTCGAAGAACAAATTATTCATAAACGAGTAGTTTTGGCCAAAATTTTCATAGAACAAAATTGTTTTCAATATAACCATCCAAAAGTTTTGTAAAAAGATAAAACACTACTTAAATTTCCACTGAATTTTTATTTTTAACACCATGACATATTTCGCTGTACGGCAGTTTCTTCGGATGCTTTGTTGCAAAATGATGAAGAAATTACTATAATAAAAGGTTTGTTAATAATTTACGGTAGGTACTAAAATGATTTAATTAAAATAGATTTAGTAATGGTGTATGGTCAGGCCAGTAGTATCTTTCGTATCAGCCTCATCTTATAAACTATCAACATGGCTCATTCAAATACTTATAAATAAAACTAAATCTAAAGCTAAATTTGCAATAAAAAAAATCACAACAACTGGTTGAAAACATCAAACATTTAAAGTTACCTGACAATTCAAAATTAATCTCTTTCGACATTCAAAATCTTTTTCCAACTAATGAAACTATATTAAGAATTGAAAAACTTCTTTCTGATATCAACATCAACCCAATAATAAAAGAATATATCTTCAATTGCACAAAGCTTTGCCTAGAACAAAATTATTTTGAATTTAGTAATCATCTATACACCAGCATAGACAGTCTTGTAATGGGTAATCCACTTAGTCCTCTCTTAACGGAAATATTTATGCACAACTTAGAAAACCAAATAAGCAAACACCCACTGTTTAAAAAGTTTGTATACTGGTTCAGATATGTTGATGATCTGTTGTTTTACAGGAAGTGATAGACAACTCGACATATTTCAAAAATTGTTGAATAATATACACAAAAATATAAAAATTAACCTGCGATGTTGAAACTAACACCTTAAATTTTCTATACCTTACAATAAAAAGACACAATAATAAACAGTTTTTCTATTTACCATAAACCGTCACATCCCGACAAACTTATCCATAAACCTCATATCATTCATCAAGTCACATACTTTTACAGTTTTCCTTATAGTATGATACACACACTAACAAATATCTCACTAAACCAAGCTTACTTTCAAAAAAAAACTTAATATTATAAAACAAATAGCGGCGAATAACGACTATCCACCGTTCGTAATAGATAATATCATAAAGAAAAAACTTTACAAAAAAGTCGTCAGTATGGTTTTACTGAATAATAAAGAACCTTATAAAAACGTAAAGTCAGTAACTTACTATGAAAACTGTGGTACTCCGAGGCTGGTTTGAAAAGTCCGTGCAAAAATAAAAACTCCTTATGTGTTTGGGGTAAACCTTTTTTATTTTTCGACATAGTCTCCTTTTAGGCTTAGACACTTCGTCCAACGATGTTCTAGTTTGTTGATCCCTTCCGAATAATAGGATTTGTCCAAGTCTGCAAAATATCCATTAGTGTCTGCAATCACCTCCTCGTTTGAATAAAATCTTTGTCCCGCCAGCCATTTCTTCAAATTGGGGAACAAATAGTAGTCCGAGGGAGCCAAGTCTGGAGAATAGGGGGATGTGAAACGAGTTGGAATCCTGTTTCCATTAATTTTACGACCACAACTGCTGAGGTGTGTGCTGGTGCGTTGTCGTGATGGAAAAGGACTTTCTTGTGGGCCAATCGCGGGCGTTTTTCTTGCAGCTCGGTTTTCGAACGGTCCAATAACGATGAATAATAGTAAAGTAGTAAGAAGTAATAGTTTTACCCTTTTCCAGATAGTCGATGAGGATTATCCCTTGCGAATCCCAAAAGACAGTCGCCATAACCTTTCCGGCCGAAGGAACGGTCTTCGCCTTTTTTGGTGCAGATTCCCCCTTGGTAACCCATTGTTTAGATTGTTGTTTGGTCTCAGGAGTATAGTAATGTATCCATGTTTCATCCACAGTGACGAAACGACGCTTAAAGTCCTCCGGATTCTTCTGGAACAGCTGCAAACCATCCTTGCAACACTTCACACGATTCCGTTTTTGGCCAAGCGTGAGCAATCGCGGCACCCATCTTGCGGATAGCTTTCTCATGTCCAAATGTTTATGCAAAATATTATGTACCCGTTCAGTCGAGATGCCCACAGCACTAGCAATCTCACGCACTTTAACTCTTCTGTCATCCATCACCATATCATGGATTTGATCAATGATTTCTGGAGTCGTAACCTCCACAGACCGTCCAGAACGTTCAGCATCACTTGTGCCCATATGGCCAGTCCGAAAATTTTGAAACCGCTTATAAACTGTTCTAATCGAAGGTGCAGAGTCACCATAATGTTTATCAAGCTTCTCTTTAGTCTCCTGAGGCGTTTTGCCTTTCATAAAGTAATGTTTAATCACCACACGAAATTCTTTTTCGTCCATTTCTTGAAAATCACTCGACTTCCTTGATTCACACGAATGCCAAACACAAAGAAATAGACCAATATGGCTGAAACTTGGTGTGCGTTCATTCAAGAGATGCTACTAACTAAACATGACCTCGATACGCGCCGGTGGTGCCATCTCTCGGATTTTGCACGGACTTTTCAAACTAGCCTCGTAAATCAGATAATTTCTTGAGAAAATTAAATTGTGACGCAGCATTTAAAACATCTAACAAAACTAAAACACATAAAAACAATAGATCCGGAGTATACAAATTAGATTGTGACGATTGTTCAAAAACATATATAGGTTAAACAGGAAGAAATTTTTCAAAAAGAATAAAAGAACGTACCTCACACATCATTAGAAAAAATAACTCAAATTATGCAAATTATATAAATGAAAATAACCACCATTTCAACCCAAACTTTAAAATATTACGTACTTGCACAAAAAGCGCAAAACTTAATTTCCTAGTATCTTTAAAAATAAACAAAATGAAAAATTCCGACTCCTTGTTAAATGAACAATTAGAACTAAATTTCACCATTACTCATTCTATTTTAATTAGTAGTGTTTTACTTTTTTACAAAACTTTTAGTTACGGATTTCCACCAAGTATCGGCTGAATCAATCCAAATAAAACAAGGCAATTTTTTTAAGAACAACAAAGCTACGAATATCATTTATGATCAATACATTCATGAGCATGAAATTGAACCACCAAAAATTCACGCTTCTATCCAAAAAAAAATATATAGATTTTGTTTCAAAACTCATGAACATAAGAAAATATATGACATAAGTTGTAATGATTGTGACAAGAAGTATGGAGGGCAAACTAGAAGGTCGATTTAAAGAACAATTAGATCAGGAAACATAAACATTGTTGAACTGTAACCTAAACATAATTATATGGTAACATTGGATAATTTAAGGTTAATTAAAAATGAATCTGAAAGAAAATTATTAGACGCATGGGAAAGTATTGCAATTATGAAACTTAAAAATATTCGAAATAAGGACAGAGAACTTGGTCTTTTCAGCTTTCTGTACTTGCTGCTTCTTCTTCTTTATAAGCCACTGCTTCTCCACTGCAGGAGATAGGCCTCTTCGAGTTTCTTCCAATTGTCTCTATCCTGTGCAAGCTGGAACCATCTACTGCCTGCTATTATCAGTCCATCTTTTCATTGGTCTTCCAACACTTTGCCTGCTCTCCCAAGGTCTCTATTTAAGCAATTTTGTTGTAGATCTACCATCATTCGCTCAAATGTCCCGCTCATTGCCACTTTAATTTTGCCACTCTTTCACTGATATCTGTAATTTTTGTTGGTCGTCTGATATCTTCGCTTTTAATGTGTTCTCGTAAGCTATGTTAGCACCTAACATCTGTCTTTCCATGGCCCGTTGAGTACATTGAAATTGACAATGACTATTTTTTATAAAGGTCATAATTTCCAGCCCATACGTACGTCCTAGAAGTATGCAGCTCTCTTACAGTTTTCTTTTTAAGGTCATGGGGATATGTCTATTTTTTAGAATGAATCCCAGTTTTTGAAATATAGTCCAGCTGAGACCAATTCGCCTTGTTATTTCCGCTGTTTGATTTGTCTTATCCAATCTAATCTTATGTCCCAAGTATATATACTCTTCCACTCTCTCGATCTCTTTCGTGCCTATCCTTCTGTGAAGCTTGATTAAGTTGTTCTATCATGATTTTGAGTTCTTCTAGATCTTCGCTAATCAGTGCTACATCCTCTGCAAATCTCAAGTGATGTATGTTAAATATTGGTCATCGATTTTAATTTCCTTCTCTTTCTGCTCAAGACTTAAATACATCATCCAAGGCCAGGGTAAACAATTTTGGTGAAATTGTGTCGTCCTGCCTAACACCTTTGTTCATCTTTATGGGTTAACCATTAATGTCGCATTTTCATATATGAATTTGAGGAGTTCGGTATATCTTGAGCTAAGGACTGCATAATTGCCCAATGTTCGAGCGAGTCGAAAGCCTTCTTATAATCGATGAAAGCTAGATGCAGCTTAATATTATATTCCGTTGCTCTTTCTCTTAAAAGGCGGAGCGTCGGGATATGATGTGCTGTTCCAAATTCCTTGCGTAAGCCCGCCTCTTCGTCTGGTTGGTAGTCATCAAACTTATTTGTTAAACGGTTTGTGACCATTTTGAGTAAAAAGCTTATACAAATGCGATAATATGATCGCCTTTCTTGAATAAAAGTATGACGTCACTGTTTTGCCAACGTACAGGTATTCTTTGTTCTTCAATACATATGTTGAGTAATATCCATATCGCTTCAAAAAGTTCATTTCCTCCAATTTTCAATATTTCAGATGTTATTTTATCTTCACCTGGAGATTTCTTATTCTTCGTCCGTTCCAATTCACTTCGGATTACCTCAGAAATTTCTTCCGAGCCAACGTTAAGAAATGTTTTTGCTGCTGATTTGGATTTGGTATAGTCGAGAAATAGACTTTTGTGTAGAATTCCTTTATTTCATTCGTTATTTCCTTCCTTTGTACTGGTTACTTGACCGTAAATGGTCAGTTTCTTGTAAGTAATTCACAATCTAGGTATAAATAGTCTGGTTTTTAATCTTCGGTTTAGTTAATCATAGCTCCCGGAGATGCTAACATGATCAGGGAAATGAACGTTGAGTGCTTTGTAGTGGTAATAACTGTTGTGTAGTGTCATTGTGTCGAAGATTCCAAAATCCTAACGGACATATATTTATTTATTAATTTTTTTTGGAGCAACATTCCAATTATTTTTATATTTCCGTTTCTCCCAACAGTCACCCTGATTGTTAACCATTTCAGACAGTAGTGACTAATAATATAGGTTACGATCATCTAATGGTCTCGTCAGTAGAGCTGTAATGAACTCAACAAGGAGAGATGCGATTCACAGGGAATACTGCCACCTTGTAAAAATCCAGTATCAGATTTTATGGCAGGATGTAATAATATCTTCCAAGTCGATGCAAGCCTGTAAAATATCAACATCAGAAGCAAATAAATTGCGTACTGCTGTCTGATAGAAAAAATTGCCTTGTTGGGTTCGTTACAATCCTACTGACGACATAATTAAGTGGTCGAAACCATAATAGGTATAATGCCTTTTACAGGGATGGGATTCAGTCAAGAATAGTGACTTTCTTTTTCGGTTAAACAAAGATGGTTACCCTATTTATGTAACAATATTGCTTTTATAATGTTATCTCAGAAAAACTTGTAAAAAGCAACTCTCTTTAATTTGCTAGTTTTCACTCGGAGGCATAGATGTTTAACCCATAGTGATGGGACCAGGCGTTTACACACGGAGACTATGCAATCCTATGAGCAATAATTATTTGTATATACGTATGTTTATTGTTTGACTATTATTTGTTTTGTAATAAAAAGAAAATCGTCATAATTAGAAGGAACGCGCCTTTTTTAATCAATATTAATAAGGACTTATTTCGACAGCGTGGCCGCTACAAGAAATACAATGTCATCCGTATTTATCACTTAAGCTTAGAAAAATAATATCAGAATTTATAACCAAGCAAGTAATAGATATACGGTACGATTGGATATTTTAACTGTGTGTTTTAATCCATATGCTAACTCAGTAATCTATCGCCTGCGTTTACGTATTGATCTCCGTGATAAATGTTTATATAAAGAAAGAAAAATAGATTAAAGCTTTTGTTTTTCGCTACATTTGAAATAATTTGCTTAATAGAATTCTTCCAGTTAAACCAGAAATAGTACGGTATATCAGATTGAATTTTTAAATGTTCAACAAATTCCAGTTTATCTCTTTATAACGTTGTGCTCACTACAATAAATATCCAACAGTAATTTTGCATAGCCCACGTAGCTCACGCCCGAATATTAAGTAAAAAAAAAAAAAAAGAAAATTTTGGACACAACCTATAAATTTTAAATTGACAGTTTCCGTTTTTTATGTTTTTCGTGTTTAATTTACCGTATTTTTAAAATGAATTCATTGTTAAAAAGAAAAGCTGAAGGTTCAAGTATATAACATATTTCTATTTCTGAGCAAACATAATTTTCCAAATTCATTTTAGATGACCAACAAAAAAGACCTAAAAGAGAAGAGTGCCCCCATAAGGAAAAATGTTATAGGAGAAACCCTCATCATTTTAAAGAATTTGAACACCCTTTCTGTAAGCATAATTGCATTTTTGAATATTTAGCTATAAATTATGTTTGCTTTTCTTTTAGTAATGACACTTATTAAAATGGGTGATTCCCTTGTTATACCCGACAATATGCCACAACCAAAACAAGTTTTATATTGATCAAATTGAAATATTAAAGCCTATAGTTAAAGCGCAGGAGGTTAGTCAAGCTCTGAGTGAAGCTAAATTAGTCAAAGAGGAACCAAAAAAGGTTAGTAATAATAAGGAACATGTAAAACTGAGTCCAAAAGTACAAAATGAATCAAATAGTGGACCCAGCTGTAGCAAATCTCCTGGTAAAGTTTCAAGAAAAGGTAAAACTACAATTTTTAATTCAAATACTGAAGACAAATTATTGAGTTCTGAACAGGACCAAAAGTGTGAACCAGGTACAATGTTGGAAAAACTTCAGAAAAATGCGCCCTATAGTTTATTTTTTACAACTATTCCAAAAAGCCCTGAAACTTCTAAAGAACAGAATGGCCTAACTTTTACAGGTAAAATTTTTATTTTTATGTCTCTACTAAACAACCATAAAATATATATATTTTTTAGATTTATTATGCCCTAGTTTGGGACCACTAAAATGCTCCCTACAAATTAATTTTATGATTGATATAGACTGGCTTTTAAAGCAATATAAAGTAAGAAATCTACAGTAAGTAAATACTTGATATATTAAAATAATATCACTGGTGGAATAATAATGCAGTAACTTGGAGTAATTGTTTCTCCAATAATATAAATTTTTTGCAAATGTTTAAATTTTTCATTGTTTTGTTTTTTTTAGAAAGCAACATTATAAAATATCTAGTAGCAAAAAACATATTTTTTTTGTATTTTCCAAGTTCTTAATATTGTTTTAGCATATGGTAAACTTTTGATACTAAACAGTGATAAAAATACTAAAACTTTAATTTTAAAGTATATTCAAAGACTTTTGGCAATTTTTGTTTTAGTCGACTTAGTAGTTTTGAACCTCATTAAAACTGTTTATCAAGATAACTTAAAGTTAATTGTTTATGAATGTTATGAGACAAAATATTTAAGTTGCAATGTAAAATTTTTATTTATTTATTTAAAACAATATAGTTTAAATTTTCCTGTTATTTGAATATTTCATATGAACTAATTGTAACTTTTGTTAAGAGAATCTTAAAATATATATATATGAGCAAGTCTAATAGTCATCATGTACAGAATATAGAAATTTTAGCATTGTGGCATTGAGATCATATTTTTTTTTAATTAATCTAGCATCGGGTTCTGTGGTAAAAAATATCCATGCAAAAAATTAAAAAATTTTACACAAGTCAGGTCATTGGATAGAATTATATCTACGAACATTTGTAACACATTGCATCCTACTTCACTGATTTATAACTGATACAAAATACTTTACAGATGTAACTGCATGCCAAGTGTAGTTTTGCTTCATTTCCTTTGCTTTATAAGCACTGCTTTTTTATAACCTCTATAGAGACGAAAAGGAGTTTTTACAATAGCTGAAAATTCCATATTACAGAATCAAATTAAAGGAAAAATCATTTTTCTTTTGCTAATTGTACCACACTTTTCTGAATACACTTTTCTTAGTGAAAATTATCAACACACTAAAAATCCCAAAGTAATCGCAGTGAAAAATTTAGATAGTGGCAGAAAATTTCTTAACTGGCAATTTGTTAAGTTGAAAAACTACAAAAATATATAATTTTAAATATATTGTCTAAAGCTATTTTTTTTGTAATATTTTATTATTTAATTTTAGTCAGAAACCTTTAACTATCCTATATGGTGATGACTGGCCTGATATGGTTGAATTTATGAAGAGATTTTGTCCTAATGTAAAATACCATTTTGTTAAAATGAAAGATCCTTTTGGTTGTCACCATTCGTAAGTATCTACATATATGCTTTATTTAATATTTGATGATATTTATATTTCGGATACCTAAAGTAATGCTTGCATGATTCTTGACTTGTTTATTCTTTATAATTATGAGTAAATTTTACATAGAGGAAGATCACTAATATTCACGATAAAAAATTGCCTTATATGAACAAGACTGATACTTTCTTATATTAAGAATTTTTTTTTTTCCTGATTTTTCTATCAGTCACTAAAATATTTTTTTAGCAAAATAGGAATTTACATATATGAAGATAATTCATTACGAATTGTGATCTCTACTGCTAATCTGTATTATGAAGACTGGAATCATTATAACCAAGGGTAAGAGCATTTTAAAACTTTATTATTTATTTATAAAAAAAGTATTTTTTAAGGTGTCTTTTAATAAAAAAAAATAAATTAATAAAATTAAAATTGATAACATTCAAATAACATTTTGAAAATTTGACAAAGTTATTGCTTTCACTAAAAATTGACCCCAGAACCTCTTGATTTCAGACAAATGCTTTCCCAATTGAGCTTGGAAGATTTCAGAATATATTTTATGAATCAACAGTATCTTCTACTAGCCTTATACTAGCAGAAATAGATTGTAATTCCTAGCAATAACAAATTGAGCAAATATGTTAGAAAAAGAAAGAAAGATGTTTTACAGCATTCTTTTGAAGTTTGTAATTGCTGAAAATTGCAACACATTTATACTAACATAAAAACTACAAGAAGGTGTTATCACTTGATAGCATTGATCATAAAAGTAAAAATCCTTTATTTAAATTTCAAGAAATAACTTTTTTAAAATTTTTATATGTTTTCGATAATACCACTAATATGTTTATTAAAAACTATATTTAGGTTATGGGTGAGTCCAAGATGCCCAAAACTTCCAGAAGGGAGTACAGGTAAAGATGGGGAATCAGCAACCGGTTTCAAATCAGATCTTTTAAATTATTTGCAGACATATAATTTAGGAATTTTAAAAGATTGGATTGAGTATGTAAAAAGCGCTGATTTTAGTGAAGTGAAGTAAGTTGAAATTATCTTAATTATAAAAAAAAGTTACAAAACTAATATTTAAAGGATTTGGAATATGAAAAAGTGCCTTCCAGCCGTTTGTATGGTTAAAAAATTATTTTTATATATTTATATATTTATTAGCATTTTTAGATTCTACCAAAAAGTATCGCCAGTTGATATCTTATTATAAATAAGACAAACTCAGACATAGGCCACATTTTATTAAATAACTAGCACAAGGAAAAATTAACATAAAAATCAATGTAATTTGACAATTACTAATTAGATGGGGGCTAATACCTATAAAAAGAGCTTCATGCAAAAAACTTAATCTTAAAATGCCAGTTTTCTCTCACTTCATTTACATATTGAGATACAGTGATTTATTATTTTTCTTGTAGAGTCTCAATAGTTTATTCTGCTCCAGGAAAATATTATCCTAAAAAGAATGGAAATCATTTGCATAGGGTAGGTGACTTATTAAGTCAACATTGCAATCTTCCTGCAAAAACTACTCCTCAAAGTGAAGGACCCTTGTCCTGGGGTATTCTCGCTCAGGCATCAAGTATAGGTATGTACAAGCGAAAGTACAATCGTATTTACTGTTTACTGTTACTATTATTTTTTAAATATACATACTTGTAGTCCAGGCTGTGATCGAAGAATGAAGCTGAACAAACTACTTTTAAAAATTAGCTAGCTACAAGCTACTTAAAATTAAAATACGTAAACAAACCGTTAACTAAACAGAATGATTTTTAACATTATTAAACTAGAACTAATGTAACTACTTATTAAAGTTATTTTTCTGAGCTGAGGGGTTGAATTTTATGAAAGTATTTTAGTTGCTTGGTTTTATTTTTACTGGTAAAGAATATTTATGAATACACTAGGATAAAAACTGAAAGTTAGGAGAGTACAAGCTATTTTATTTAAAAAATAACTCGAGTGGACTACAGCAGCCAATAAAAAAAGTAGTGATTTAACTAGTCACCTTTGCCTATGAGCCAGAATTTTTGATTTTAAATGTTTTCATAACATGAATCGAAAGCAACAAAACTTTAAATAATGATCGTTATAGGGCCACTCGCGCGTTAGTCGGTTGTCTATAGGTCATTTGCCTAGAAGATGCCTGTGTAATTTGAATTAAAATATTCAGCCGGACATGCTAGAATTTTTCTAGGTCCAATCTGATAGTCCTTAAATTTCTCTTTTAATAATTATGACCTCAGTATTTGTTTTTTTTTTTTTTATGGGTCTAGCTCACGTGCTGGAGGGAAGTCCCTAAAGCGCTCCAGGAGCGGCACGAGTGCAGAAAAAGCGATTCACGTTGTTCTTGAATCGTTGTAAATTGTACTCGGTGGGAAACACAGCGCTGGGCAAATCATTCCAAAGGGATGACGTTCTCCATATAAAAGATTGCTTGAAAAGCGTTGTACGCGGAGTAACAAGCTGAACCTCATACGGATGCGAAGCACCAGTGCGACGTGTATTTCTAACATGCACCGCTTTGGGAGGAATTAAGCGGGCTACATCCTTCGAACACTTTCCATGAAAATACTTGTAGAACAGACTCGAGTCGCCAACCGTTCTTGATGTTCCAGCGAATCAAGGCCGCCGGTCAATTCCGGGCCCCCCAATCAGACGGACCGCTCTTCTCTGAACAGAATCCAACAAATGCAGTGTATGTTTGGGAGCGGAGCCCAGCAGTATTCCATAGTTGGTCGAATTTGGGCTTTGTAAAGAATTAACAGTTGCTGTGGGGTGTAAAGCTTTCCGGTTCTAAATAATACTCCCAACTTTTGAGAAGCTCTCCTTACTATGCCTGCAACATGTTCATGCCAAGACATATTTGCTCCCAAACTAACGCCCAACAAATTGAGCGACGATGCTAGGGGAATGGAGTGCCCCGACATAACTATGTCGGGTTCAGCAACGTTAACCTTTTTAGAAAAAACTGCCGCTTGGGTTTTTGTAGCGGTAAATTCCACTTGGTTACTGTCACCCCAAGATAGAATTTCTTCCAGGTCTTTGTTAAGTTGAACGACCTCCTGCTGTCTGCGGATATTCGCCTGAGCAGCCGATGTCCGAGCGTTCAAGGTGAATGAAGAGACAAGCGTACTGTCATCTGCAAAGCTATAGATTGCAGCAGATCGTTAATGTAAATAAGAAAGAGAGTAGGAGACAGTATGGAGCCCTGGGGCACACCGGCGTTGATAGTGAGGGTGGTAGAAAGAAATCCGTCGACTGCCACTCGTAAAGAACGCTCTCTGAGAAAACATGAGAGCCACAAACAGAACCTTTCAGACATACCATAAGAGCGTAACTTAGGCAACAGTCCATCGTGCCAAACACGGTCGAATGCCTTGGATATGTCAAGAGCAACCGCTCGAGATTCTCCAAAGTGTTCAATTGCGTTGTTCCAAACATGTGTTACATAAGTCAGAAGATCTCCTGTTGATCTATGTTTACGAAAACCATATTGGTGATCGCTAATAATATTGAATCGTTCAAGATATTTTAGAAGATGCTCATTGATAACCTTTTCCATGACTTTCGATATTATTGAAAGCAGTGCAACTGGTCGGTAGTTATTTGGCAAGGTCTTCTTACCTTTTTTAGGTATCGACTGAACCGTGGCACATTTCCAGCAGGACGGAAATATTCCCTTTCTGTAGGATAGGTTAAAAAGTCTACAGAAAACTGGCGTTAGTTCCCTTGCACAGTTTTTGAGAACTATGGCAGGTATTCCGTCAGCGCCAGAAGCCTTCTTGGTGTCTAGCTTCATTAAAATACGCTTTATGATGCGCTGTCTGAAGACAACATCGGGTATTCTTGACTGCAATATGGGAATAGTAGGTGGTGTTTTTCCTTGGAAATCGACAGTAGAATGTGAAGCAAAGAGTTCAGCCAACAAGTTCGCTCTCTCAACAGGTGTGGTTGCAATGGAATTATCTGGCCGTGTGAGTGGTGGTATGGTGGATTTGGTAAATTTTGACTAACTGCCCTCGCGACTGTATAGCTACAGTAGCAAGTTTATTTAAAGTTGAAGTGAAAACAATTCAAAATAACGCTTACAATATGGAGATTACCTTTATTATTTTTAATTCATCATCAAACATCTTGCTTCTGGAGTTTTTCTCATAGACATCTTTTCAGTAACTGGTGGTTTACATTTTTTTCAATAACCTTATTATGTACCTTTAAACAAAAGGAAAACCTTGAATCTAAAGTGGTCCTATGATTTCAGACTTCACTCCAGAAAGAATTTTTTTGTAAGCCTTATTTTGAATTCGATGATGTTTAGATATAGGTGCTAAGAGTGGAAAGGATGCTAGTCAATTGTCTTTAAAGGAAACTTGAACTCAAGCCTTTAGTAGGGGTTATATTTTAAATACCTTTAGTAATCACCCAGGATTTTCAGAATTATCAACTTATTTCCATGGCTACAGCTTTATCAGAGTTTTCGCCAAAGTTTCAGTCTAATTTTATATCCTTATAATATCAAGAGAAAAATCTGATCAATTTACTGCATTCTCCACAAATACTGAAGTTTGTATAATATAATATAGAAATAAAAGGTTATGAAGTAAACACTCATGGAGTCTAAAATTGTGTATCACGTTGGGTGTAATCACCAGATTATTAAAAAACTAATTATCTAACGTATTGGTGCCAAATTTTAATCATCTGTTACACTCAAGTAACCCAATTTGATCACCAAGAAAGATTAAAATTGAATTAGTTTTACTGGAATTTAGGTTCAATGGGTAAAAGTGCTGCAGAATGGTTAAGAGGAGCATTGCTTAGAAGCTTGGCTAGTCATAAACAAGGTCCGTTGCCAAATAACTCACAAGCTACAATAAGTCTTGTTTATCCTAGTGTTGATAATGTAGCACATGGATACTTCGGACTTGAAAGTGGAGGATGCCTGCCTTACTCCAAAACTACCAATGAAAAGCAGAGGTGGTTGCAAACATACATGCAGTAAGTTTTATTATGGTTGGGTATTATTTTGAAAGTTTTTTTTTTATGGGTCTAGCCCACGTGCTGTAGGGTGGTCCCTAAAGCGCTACAGGAGCGACACGTGTGCGGAAAAAGCAATTCACGTTGTTCTCGAATCGCTGTTTTGTGAAGCTTAATAACTTTTCCAATTTTAACCAAATAAAGATAATTTTTGGGTATATTATGGAAACCAAATTTTTATCTCGAAAACAAGAAGAAAAGGTTTATTTTAGTTTTTTTTTTATTAAAAATTAAAAACAAACAGAACAATTTCATATCAGTGCTTAAAAAATAGTATATTATAATGTATATTAATTTTATAACTTTATTCTTCTTTGAATTAATATGAGTGATTGAAAACTTGTATTTTAATCCTTCTTTTATGCAAAGTTACTGTTGTATAGATACAAAGGATTACTTATTGAGCCTCAATTTCTTAAAAACAGATAACAAGAGAATCTAGTACCACTTATACCAAAAATTTAATTTTCCCATCTTTATAAGCAAACCATTATGTGAAATATGGTATTACTAAAAAAATTACTCTCAAACTTGGTACATAGATAATATCTAACAAGAGTAAAAACCTATAGTTTTTGAACGGTATCACTTCAGGCCAACGGGGGTAAAAGAGGGTGGGAGTCCATAAATTTGATATATTTTAATGGTAATATGGTAACTTTTCCTGTTTTTTTTGTTGAAATGATTAATAAATTTTATACTTAAATATTTATAGTAAAACATATGGTAGAAGGAATGAAAGGGGTGGGGAAGGAGAATTAAAAATTCTTATAGACTGTGTTGTATGTTCTTTTAACGGTTTTTAAATCTGTCACATCCAAAAATTAAGTTGTTTTTCGTTGCTTTTTAATTAGACATTTGATATCTAAGTAAAAAATTTACTAATACTTAAGTTATATAGTTTTCGAGATATTTTCTTTTTTTTTTAGGCCTTTTATCTATCCTTCCATGCTTGGATATAGGCCTTCCCTAATTGGTTCCATCTATGTATGTTTTGTGGTCTTCCTCTGGACCTTTTACCGGTGTACAGACGCCATTTCCCAATTTGATTGTTCCACCTTTGGTCTTATATGCGTTCATTGTGACCTACACATCTCCATTTCAAACCTGTTGCTCGTTGTATCACATCCATTACCTTAGTTCTGTTTCGTATCTATTCAGTTCTTTTCCTGTCCTTAATTGATATGCCCAACATCTGTCTCTCCATAGATCTTCGGGTTTTCTTCAACTTATCGATGTTTGCCTGTGTGAATGTCCATATTTCGGCTCCATAAGTGAGGACTGGTAGGATACAGGAGTCAAAAACCTTAGTTCTTAGGTATAAAGGAATATTTTGGTTCTTGTGGACATACGCTAACCTTCCAAAAGCCACCCATCCCATTCTCACTCTTCTTGTTATCTCTGCTGTTTGGTTGCTTTATTCATTTTGATAGCTTGGCCCAGATATACATATTCTATTTTTGTTCCATTTAGTATTATTTCGATGTGGTCATATGAGTTGGTCACAACCTTCATTTTGCTGAAGTTGATTTTTAATCCTTTTCGAATCGATGTTTCGTGGAGATCAGTTAGCATACTTTTCAGCTCGTTCCAGTTGGATAAGATAAGAAGTACATCATCTGCATATCTCTGGTGGTTGAGGTATTTGCCGTTGATGTTGATACCCCTCCCTTCAAAATTAACTGATTTAAATGAGTCCTCCATGGCCAAGGTAAACAGCTTAGGGGAAATCGTATCTCCTTGCCTCACTCCTCATTGAACGGGTATCGGTCTCGTCTGCAACTCGTCATCCAAATACATTGTCATACTTACATTTTGGTATATATTGTGTATAAGGTTTCTATACCGAGAGTCTATCCTGCTGTTGTTCAATGCTCCTTCGACAGCCCATAGTTCTATACTATCGAAGACCTTCTCATAGTCAACAAACGCTAACTACAGAGGCACTGGTTAGACTTTTCTATGAGTATCTTCAAAGTGTGTCAATGGTCGCATGTTCCATATCCCCTCCTAAAGCCAACCTGTTCTATCAGTTGATGTAGGTCGAATTTACTAGTTAGTCTGTTGGTAATAATTTTGGTGAACATTTTGTATGTTTGCGACAAAAGGGATATGGGTCTGTAGTTATCCAGATTTGATGGGTCTCCTTTTTAGTGTTCCGTACGGAACACTTATAAGATCACTTCAGTGTCTGTCTGTCCGTCTGTCACACCCGATTTTCTCCAAAACTATTTGTCATAGAAAGTTGAAATTTGGTAATAATATAGGAATTGATGGCCTCATCAGAGCCATGTAGTTTTGAAAGTTAAATTTTGACTTAAGGGGTTAGTTTTGGGGGTGAAATCGCAAGTGAAAAAAAATTTTTTTTACTAGGTAATCGAGTGTGGTGTCAAACGAAAGCTTGTGAAAACACGAGGAAAAAAATATATATATAATGTAATACTTGCGCGCACTTTTCTTCTTATTACTTTTAAAAAATCGTGAAAAATCGCTGTCCCCTACCTTATCTCGAAAAGTACTGATCAAAAAATTGTGAAAAAATTCTGGATAATTCTCCACGGGTATAGATTGAACGAAAATTGTCATTACCTTTAATAATTTATCTGGTATATAAAAAAAAACACAAAATTTCAAGGTCACCAGTTTTCAGTAAAGATGGAAACAAACTTTGTTGAAAACTCATTTGGGGTGTGTTTTGTGAAGTCACTGATCATTTTATACCACCCTAACAAAATTTTTTATTTTAAAAACAATCAACGTACGGAACACTAATTGTGCAAGTTCAACTTGCACTTGACCGGTTATTTGTATATCAATATTGTTTTGGCGTTGTTCCTTTGTTCAGGTATTCTACCTTCCCCCAGGCATTTATTGAACAAATTTCTCAGGTAATCTATAGTTTTTCTTCCGCCCTTCAAGAGTTCTGCCGGCACCGGCAGCCTTATTGCGCTTTGTTTCTCTTATGGCCTTTTCTATCTCTTCATTGGTCTTCGAGATATTATCATCTGTAAAATGTTTTACGCTGTGAGAACTGGTAAAGTGTAAATGGTGCGTTCTGGATAAACGACATATTTTTCCTTTAAAAAATAGCAACATCTGATTTAACCGGAAAAATTTCTGTTCCACCGTTCCTTGTATTTTTTTTTATTCGAGAATTGTTTCCATTTAAAAATTTTAGCCTATATAATAGAATATATTTATATCGCATATGTATGTCTAAAGTAAAAATAATCATGTAACTTGAAATTAACATGTTTTTCTTTAAAGAAATGAGGGAAAGATGTGTTTAGCACTTGTAAATAATATTAAGAATTTATAGTGGTTTAGCCGACTATGGTGGGTAGTAAGTTTTGCTCTCGCATTAAAAATACAAGTAGTCCAAGACAATGAACAACCAGTGTGTGCCGTTATGCTAGTGTATGACATGTTCCGGTCTAATTAGAGCTCGTCTTCTATTTATAAGGGACGCAATCGCTATAAGGGCAAAGGTGCAAAGGCCTAAGAACTACATTTTAAAAGATATTGATAACCAAAAGACCTTAACACCAGTAAACATGAGAGAGCTGAAACACAGACGTGGTAGAATAATATTGTACTTCTATTGCATAAAAAAGTTAGAAATTGCCACCATTGTTAGTTAATCAGCAATAATTAATAATAAAAATTAAAACAATTTCAACTAGATACCGCCGACCTCGGTATAAAGACCGATTTTAATACCGGTAGGATTCAAGTTTCACCAGTAAATAAGGAGAAGAGGGAAAACGGCAAATTACCAGTAATTTTATCAATTCTTAAATATGTTATTTACCAGGTGTAACAAGTACGAAATGCGGATTTCAGACAACAGATAGTGCACCAATGCAGTTTGTGCTATAAAGATTTGACACTGTGCCATTTTGTTGTGTCATCAACAAGTGTTAGACGCGCATGAGTGATAAATTGGAAAAGTGTGTGCCTAGTGTTTGTGTTGTTGTGTTCAATATGTCGAAATTTATACCGAACAAAGAGCATTCGCGGATAGTATTAATTTTTTTTGTTTTCATTTGAAGAAAACTGCTGTTGAATCATACCGATTACTTCGAGAAGCTTATGGTGAACATGCTGCAACCTAAGATACGTGTGAACGATGGTTTCGGCGTTTCAAAAGTGGTGACTTCGATGTTGCAGACAAGAAACGTGGAAAACCGCCAAAAAAATACGAAGATGTGGAATTGCAAGCATTGTTGGACGAAGATGATTCGCAAACACCAAAACAACTCGCCGAGCAATTGGGCGCTAGTCAACAAGCTGTTTCCAATCGGCTACGAGAGAGGGGAAAGATTCAGAAGACCGGTAGATGGGTACTACATGAGTTGAACGACAGGCAAATGGAAAAAGCGCAAAAACACGTGTGACATTTTGCTCGCTCGGTACAAAAGGAAGTCATTGTTGCGTCGTATAGTTACAGGGGATGAAAAGTGGATTTATTTGGGAATCCCAAGTGCAAAAAATCATGGGTAGACCCAGGCGCACCATCCACATCGACCGCAAGACCGAATCACTTTGGCAGAAAGACAATGCTCTGTGTTTAGTGGGACCAGAGGGCGTGGTCTATTATGAGCTGTTAAAACCTGGGGAAACGGTTGATACTAAACGTTACCAACAACAATTGACCGATTTGAACCATTCGGTGCTTGAAAAAAGGCCAGAATACCGAAAGAGGCAACACAAAGTCATTTTTCTTCATGACAATGCTCCATCACATACGGCAAAACCAGTTCGTAACACGTTGGAAACACTCAGCTGGGAAGTTCTACCCCATGCGGCTTACTCACCAGACTTGACTCCTTCCGATTACCACTTGTTTGCATCGATGGGTCACGCACTTGCTGAGCAGCGCTTTGGTTCGTACGAAGATGTGAAAAAATGGCTCAATGAATGGTTCGCAGCAAAAGGGGAAAATTTTTACTGGCGTGGTATTCACAAATTGCCCGCAAGATGGGAAAAATGTATAACAAGCGATGGAGCAAACTTTGAATAAAGCACTTTTTATCATTTTTCCGAATTTAATATGTATTTTAGAAAAAAATCCGCATTTCATACTGTACAGTACACCTGGTAGTGATCATTAAGAAGTCAGTTCACTTTAGACACTCGAAAAAAAAGGTATTTTTGCGAATTTTTGTACCGATATCTATTCTAATATTGAAGTAATTCTTTTCGAGCTGTATTAATACACTCTTGAAATATAAAGAAAGTATTAATTTTACATAGTTTTTGTTATGAAAAAAATACAAGGCGAACATGGTATATCAAAAAAAGTTGTGTCCGTGGCGTTAACGTTTTTCCAGCTTTGGCTGCTCAGAAACACAAAAGCCAAAAAGATTTACAATCTGTAGGACTGTGGCTATGGCCCGAACTAGAATTATTCACTTTTATGCAAAAATAACAAAATGGTGGATATTAAAAAAAAGTTATGAAAATCTGGTTTTCTTTGCTATTTTTGTATGCCAGAAAGATAGCAAAAATGACAATTTTTACTTTATTCTAGTTTCAGTCACACGTGTGCTGAATATGTGGTAAAAATTTCGTAAAGCTCGGCTGAACGGTTTTGAAAAAAACTCCAACGCTGCATACAAAAACTTTATTTCGAGAAATACCCGTGTAAAAACTAACCGGAACTATTTAACTTCAAAACAAGCTTCAAAATATCGGTCTAGCTAGGCCGCAAGATCTTCTTTTGTTCCGAAAAATTTTATAGATAGGTCCTCATACAGTGAATAACAGTTTATAATTACAATAGGGAGCGGTTGTGTGGAAAGTAGAAAGCGAGTAAGAGGGGCAAAGCGAGCGTGAGTGCGGAGACGAACGTTCGGAGACCGATTTAATAACGTGCTCAAATATACAGAAGTAATGCCGGATCCTTATAAAATTTTGGAAACAGATTTTTCATGTTTCGAAAACGCTCATAAAAAATTTAGATTTTTTCAAGGTAGTAAAGTGGATTGACCCCTTAATGTGACAACGCGATGCCACATGAGATAAGGATATCTGCTGCTTACATTTGATTCACTTTTTTATACGAGCCTACATGTCAACACCAATTATGATTTAAAAGTTTGGCGGTCCTCACTTTCTATATGTTTAAAATATTTGCTTTTTTATAATTATTTTAAATAAGTCTAAAGCCTAAAAACTGACTTAACTTTTAGTTTTCAGTAGTCTCGTAAGCCCAGACCCTTGTAATAAATCTTAAATCTCGAGAATACTTTTGTTTTTTTCATAAGTGACAAATATTGTGTTGTGAAACAATTCTATTTTTATTGAATTATAGCCATTCTTGCACACCTATGTGTTTTTCTAGTGCCACCTAGCTCTCTTTTTCAACAGTAGTGACACCTCAAAAGGTCGACAACTACTACTATTACATTTCTGTCTAGAATTTCTCTAAATGATCACAACGCTTCCCTCCAGTAAAATGAATAATATTAAAAAAAAAAGTGGTAGAGTTATTTACCGAATACGTTACTCGCAAATACGCATTTCCAAATTAAATACTGAATTTGATTTCTCAAACAGACTAAGTAAATTCCCATAATACTATTAAAAATATCGAATTTATCGACACCTACCTCTTTCATTCTCTTCCCCTGAAGCGATATAATTCAAAAACTATTGGTTTCATTCCTTTTCAAGTATTATTATAGTTATCGTGTCAACAGACAGACAAACCGACGGACATGCAGAAATATGTATTTCGTGATCTAGAAACCCTGAAACGTGAAGAAAAGCAAAAAATCACGAAAAGTAATTTTTCCCACGAATTATAAACAATAATTTATTTACCTACTGTGCCATAAGTAACTTTTGACCAATCTAACTGTTAGTATTTCTAAATTTTTTTATGATAAACTCGACACTTTTTAGGTTAATCTGTTTTCATATCCCCTTCTTCATATAACACGTAGGCTGAAAAGTTTTTTTTTCAAAATTCGACTTTATTCATCAACATAGTCTCCTTCAAGAGCGATACAATCAGTCCAACGATTTTCTAACATCTCTGTACCTTTCTTGTAGAATGATTTGTCTTTGCCTTTAAAATAGGCCTCAGTTTCGGCGATAACTTCTTCATTGGTGCCAAATCTCTTTCCCGCGAGCATTTTTTCGAGGTCTGCGAATAGATAATAATCGCTGGGTGCCAAATCTGAAAATTCGAACTTCATTTCATGCAATTTTGCCATAGTAACCGTTGATTTGTGACACGGTGCATTGTCTTAATGAAAGAACACTTTTTTCTTGTTCGTTTGGGGCCGTTTCTTTGCGATTTCTGCCTTCAAACGCACCAATAACTTTATATAATATTCACTATTGATGGTTTTTCCCTTCTCAACATAGTCGATGAAAATTATTCCATGCGCATCCCAAAATACAGAGGTCAAAACCTTCCCAGCCGACTGTTGTGTCTTTGGTCGCTTCAGGTAGCTTTCACCGGCTGCTGTCCACTCAGCTGACTGCCGATTTGATTCTGGTGTGTAGTGGTGGATCCATGTTTCATCCATTGTCATATATCGCATGAAAAAATCCTTTTTAGTGCGCTTAAACAGGTCCAAACAGCGCTCAGAATCATCAACACGTTGTTTTTGGTCCACTGTGAGCAAACGCGGTACCCATTTCGAACAGAGCTTTCTCATGCCCAAATGTTCATGCAAAATATAACCAACACGTTCTTTTGATATCCTTAGGATGTCGGCTATCTCACGTAATTTCACTTTACGGTCATCCAAAACAATTTTGTGTTTTCCGGTGTAAGTACCTTATTTGGGCGTCCAGAGCGTTCAGCATCATTTGTGTCTGTACGACCGCGTTTTAAATTCAGCATACCAGTAAATGATAAGTGATTTTCCAGGGACCGAGTCCCCGTAACACTTATCAAGCCATTGCTTAGCTTGAACGGTATTTTCTCCTATCAAAAAACAGTGTTTAATCAGCACACGGAATTCGATTTTATCCATTGTTTTGAAAATATCAAAAGTAGCGTCACTAAAACCACTGTAACTTGTAAACTAATCGTCGAAATGTCATGAAATTGACACGTATCGTTTGAAGGTTGGTATTTCCTAAAAACCATATGGATTTTTTGAAAAGAGTGACATCTATGTGTCAGACCAAAAACTTTTCAGCCCACGGGTTAATTGGCAATAGTAAAAAATAAGTACATGGAAATAGGCGTAAATTACGATATCTACGCAACCACCGTCTTAATCCCTTGCCTCATCCCTTTTAATAATTCTTATAAAATTTTGTCCAATGAAAAACCGGAAAAAAAAGTCACTACCATTGAAATTATACAATATTTAATGCCCCCCCCCCCCCCCAACCCTTCTAATAAATATATAAATTATGTAATTTTTCAATTCCTTGACTCAAGGAATCTTGAAGAGATCTGCAAGATGATAAATACTCTTCTAACATTCTTCCCTACGCCTTTAGTGTTATATATTTTACTATAAATTATGCTTAAAATTTGTCCGTTATCCTAAAATTTTCAAAAATTCTATTGAAACTATACAATATTTAACGACTTCCACCCCTTTTACCCCCTTCCCGGGTTACAATACAAAATAATGAAAAATAACCTTTTTGGATTTCTCCGACTTAAATATAATAATTAATTTATGGAATTAGGCGATCCTTGATGGAAATCAATTTCAAATCAATAGAAATGAAACAAAGTTTTATTTGTTAAAATTTTCATTTTATTTAATAAACAAAGTCGAAATTTTAACAAAAATAACTTTGTTTCATTTCTATTAATACCACATTGCTATTGAAATCATACAAAATACGTCGGAATATCGCTTAAAAACTATAGGTTTCATTTCTTCGTAAGCTATTATATATGTACCAAATTTGAAATTGATTTTTCATTTCGTTCGAAAGTTATCCTGCCAACAGACCGACAGACGATCAGGTAGATCTACGGAAATGAGTGACTGTGTTTCGTAATCTAAGAACTCTAAGAGGAAAAAAATATGGTGATTTTTTTCTTGAATACAATATATTCCTTTAACATGGAAAGTAACAATTCACGAACAAAAATAAGTGAAAATACACTCATAAAACGTGGCTTTTTTAGATCGTAAGCTTTGGTAATTTGACTGGTAATTTTCAGTCTAATCTTACCGATAATCTATCCAAATTCCACCGGTAAAATTACCGCCTTCGCCACATTACGAATTAGCAAAAATCGTACTTATTAGAAAATGTTTTAAACGGATCTAGAAATATTAAATGCTACGAGGGCCGCCTTTCAAGTTTTTACAGACGACTATTAGATGGCGCTATTGATATGTGACATTATCATTATTGTAAAATTTGACATTTGTTATTGTTCAAACAGTGGCAACTGAGAAAGTGGCCGAGTAGTTTGTTTACAGTGAGCGTTTTAAAAAAAATAGTTTTGTGAACAAATGAAAATTTCACGTAAAAGTTTTCGTTGGATGACTTTTTACAATTTTAGTGAAGGCCTAACTCAACACTAATGCCTAAAATCGGTTCGTTCAACTTTTGTCAATGAATCACCATCAGAAAATACTTTTTACAATTGGTGTGCAAAATTTCGTCACTGTCAGCGATGAATTTCGTGAAAGTCGACCAAAATCGGTTGTTGTTCCAAAAAACATCGATGCTGAGCGCAACATGATTGAAGAGGATCGACATGTGACTTACCGTGAGATAGAGGCATCCTTAGGCATATCGACGACTGCAGTACATTCGATTTTGCCTGAACATTTAGCTGTGAAAAAGATCTGTTCCCGATGGATTCTGCATAGTTTGACCAAAACTCAAAAACAGAGTCGTGTCAATTGGTATAAGGAAATGTTCAAAAAATTCGACCGAGGACATGCAAAATCCTTATACACCATTGTAACAGGAACTTGGATATATTCTTATGAGCTGAAACTAAGCAACGATCAACTGTTTGGGTGTTCCAAGATGAACTGAATCCAAGAAAAGTGATTCATTCTCGAAGCACTTCCAAAAAATTATCGCTCGTTTCTTTGGTTATACCGGACATATTGCAACCATTGCTTTAGAGGATCGAAGAACAGTTAATGCTGAATGATATACAAACAATATAACGATTCGTACCAAAAAGTTTTTTTTCTTTCAAGATTTTTGTAAAAACTTAAACGATAACCCTCGTAAATATAAGTTTAGAATATACAAATAATACTCCGTTTCCTACAGCGTTAATTTTATACGGAAGATTCAAGACAATAGACATCCTGGACGTACTGTTTACTAGTCATCAAACTAATATATGGCATATTTAGCTTTATTTCAACCTCGTAAGTTATAGGAAAAAATAGTAATCATGAGCTCTCGTCACACAATCACAGCGACAACAAATGTTTCATGAGCTACATCTCAAGATATGTTATTTAATACCCAACATACCTCAGCGGTAGTGGACGTGAAACAGTCGGAACTTGTAATCCAATGTGCATGCTATGTGAAAAAGGGATACTACTACCGTCATTAGTTGATCTGCGCTAACTATAATAAAAAGAATTCTTACCGCCATATAAAGACTGATTTTAGGACTTCACCTCCCTATTTTCACGTTATTGCAACTTCAAAAAGTTTCGTACTATCGATCTCACATTATAAAAAAACCGGCCAAGTGCAAGTCGGATGTGCGCATTAGTGTTCCGTACGGTAATCGCTTTTAAAATAAATCCTTACCTAGGCTAAGTTAATAATATTCCTGGCATGATCTTAAGATCCAATATGTATTTTCACGTTTCTTCTTAGTCAATAATGTATAATAGTTTTAGTTTCTTGGCTATCTAATTCAATCTAGCTTAATCTAGAATTATAAACAAATAAAATAAAATTATTTTGTCTTGGTACTTTAGTGAAAAGTATATGAGTATATTACTGATTGCTCCGAATAAATATTGAAATTTTATAGCTCTTAGTCCCGGTTAAATTCGCAACGACACGATAAAAAAATCTCCACCATATTGTCAAGTAACATAGTTTTTTAAACCAGATAAATTATCAAACGTAATGCACTCGTGATAATATTCCACAATTTTTTCAAAATTTTTTAATCAGTCCTTTTTGAGATAGGGTGTGACAGTGATTTTTGGCCAATGTTTTAAAAGTAATATGAAGAAAACTATGCGCGAGTATTACATGATACATATTTTTGAACTCTTATTTTCACAACTTTTCATTTGACCTTACAAATTTTTTTTTCACTTCTCCCCACAAGCTGATCCCTTAAGTCAAAATTTAACTTTCAAGATTGCACGACTCTGATTGAACCATCAATTCCCATATTTGTACCAAATTTCAACTTGCTATGTCAGATAGTTTCGGAGAAAATGGGGTATGACAGACAGACGGACACCGAAGGGATCGCATAAGTGTTCCATACGGAACACTAAAAAAAATAACTTAATATATTAATTTTCCTACATATAATTCTCTTTGTTTTTAGTCAGTGGATAGCTAACGAGAAACACAGAACCAGAGCAATGCCCCACATTAAAACGTATTGTAGAGTATCCCCCTGTTTAAGTAAGTTAGCCTATTTTTTGCTCACAAGCGCAAACTTGTCAAAATCAGCGTGGGGCAACAATATCCAAAAAGATGGTGGAAGCTATATTAGGTCTTATGAAATGGGAGTAATGTTTTTACCGAAATTCTTTGGAGAAGAATATTTTGAAATTAAAAATACGACGGATAGAAAAAATAATACACTTTTTCCATTTATGTATGACCTGCCGTTGACACCTTATGCAAAGGATGATTATCCATGGTGTAATTAGTTTTTCCTTTTAATTTTTATTACCTTAATAATTATGTAATTTATACATTTGTTCGTTATTATTGTAACATTATTTTTATAAAATAAAACATTTTTTGGAAAATTTAGCACTTTATTTCAATTCTCTCATATCACATTATAACTATCATAAAATTCTATTAAGAAACTTCCACAGTTACGGGGCTTATAGGTAAAATCCTTCTGAATTTATTCTAGGTTACTTGAAAAGGTGACGGTAACGTTTCTAGAATCTAGCAGTACCATCCTAAATTCCGGAAAAGTCAGTTCACGGGACAAGCTCTGGAGATGCCTATCATTCTGATCGGCCACACATCGTGATCACTTTTTCCAAGACTCAGGAGAAATCCAGAATAATTCTACCTATAATTATAAAATTCATTTGAGCAGTCACACACACGAATTGGATAAATTTGGCATCAGAATTCGAATTCAGCCATTCAAGGTCATGATGACTTGATCTGCCGCACATAGAGATATTGAGCCATCGAAGCGTATGGTCATAGGCGACAAAGAAAAAAATATTGGCTTTTATGTCGCGCGATTTATTTTTAATGAATGATTGTGCACAAAGTTGTGAAAGCATGTCACTTGGCATATAATGGTGGATTCAAAAGTTTCTGACCTAACCAACAAGGAGCAGAATTGAAAACATCCGGCAATGGAAGAAACAAGAAGTTAAGTTTGACGACGACCTAAATATTAGTTTGTTTGTGACAGTCAACGAAGGTGGCAGTTCATCAAAAACGGATTTAAGTGTTGTTCCGTAATAAAATTCTTTTGAGAGATATAGCTGAGACTGTTGTTATCTCATACCAACGGATATACCACGTTTTACATGAGATAGCTGAGCACATTCGGGGTGCGGCGTTTACTCACTATTATTTAAAAATAAGGGAGGTTGATTCTCTCATGATTGTGTTTTGAGTATTTTAAGCGGAATCAAAATGCTTTTCTGCGACACTTTATAACTTTCGATGTAACCTGGGTCCACCACTACACTATGGAGACAAAACAGTCAGAGCAGTGGAGCGCAAAAGACCAACCAACCCTAAGCAGCTAAAGAGCCTTTTTTTCGGCTGTCAAGGAATACCCTCTGTTTTTTTTTAAATCTCGTCGGATAATTCTTATGAACTAGTTGGAAAAATGTCAATTTATCAAAAGGCAATGTTATTGTGGATTATTACAATGTTTGGACGAGGCAATCGAGAAAAAACATCACTATCCAAAAAGAAAATTCTCTCAACTCGAAAACCTACCGGCACACAAATCAAGAGTTTCGACAGCGAAATTAAGTATAAATTGATTCCTCATGTACCGTTTCCTCAAGATTTGGCCTGCCCACCGTCTCTGAACGGTGTTCAGAGACACTAAGATAAGTGTATTGAGTTACAGACTACATATGTGGAAAAATAAAATTTGTTTGGCTCAGAAAAAATGTTTTTCTTAGTTAGCTCGGAAACTTTTTAGTCCACCCTCGTAGATGGAAATATATTTTTTTTAAAAATTTAGCAAACTATTTATTGACAATGAGCAATAAACTGTAAAACATGTTCTACTAAGTTGGGAATGTGGAATCTTTGGCACAATGACACTACTCGGTATATATTACCACTACACCAAACACTTTATTTTTGCACTCGACGCGCCTTTCGCTAACCATATTAGCTTCATCAGGAGCGATGATTGACTAAAGCTAAACTACAAATCTACCCTATTAATACTTAGCCTAACCCTTGAATTACGCAAGCGGAACTAATTGCATACGCAAGACCATCAGTTCCGGTCAAGTAACCAGTAGAGGGGACTATAAGGAATAGGCCCTCTGTCTTTATTTAAACTACTTTTTACATTTTATAATTTCCATACTTTCGTATGCGTTCAACAATCTCCTATCAGATACATTTTTAATTAATCTTAGATTATCTAATGTTACAATATGATCAGCTTCAAGGGCATGTTCGGCAATGCCAAACTTTTCTGTTCTACTGTATTTTAAGTGTGCTAAATGTTCTTTAAATCGTGTTTTAATTGACCTTTTAGTTTGCCCAACATACTTTTTGTCACAATCATTACAACTAATTTCATAAATTCCACTTTTCTCACAATTAGGAACCTTATCTTTGAGATTTCCTAAGCTATTCCTCACATTGTCTGATGACTTATAGACTAGGGTGAGGCGTACCTTATTAAATACCTTATTGAGTACCCTACTATATTTCGGATTATATAGTATGGAAACATACTTGGAGTTATTTTCTTCGCGTGTAAAAAAGGTGGAATTCTGAATATTTAACCTGAACTTATGTCTATTTATTAGCTTCTTTACTAAGTCATCGTCATAACCATTAACTCTAGTTATATTTCTAATACGATTCCTTTCATTATTGAAGTTTACTCTATTCAGAGGAAAAGTGACCAAACGATGAACTAAAAAATGTAATGCGGCTAATTTGTGTTGTTTGCAATGAAATGAATCATTAGGAATATATCTATCTGTTACTGATATCAAATTCTAATCTATTATTATTAAAATATCTAGAAAAGGTTTGCTGCCCTTGAAGCTGATCATATTGTAACATTAGATAATCTAAGATTAATTAAAAATGTATCTGATAGGAGATTGTTGAACGCATACGAAAGTATGGTTACTTGACCGGAACTGATGGCCTCGCGTATGCCATTAGTTCCGCTTGAGTAATTCGAGGGTTAGGCTAAGTATAAATAGGGTAGATTTGTAGTTTAGCTTTAGTCAATCATCGCTCCTGATGAAGCTAACATGGTTGGCGAAACGCGAATCGAGTGCAAAAATAAAGTGTTTGGTGTAGTGGTGATATATACTGAGTAAATATGTTCTACTATTAATCATAACTTCAAAAAATAATAGTTTGAAAGAATATGGGCAACACATGCGCATTTGCTAGCACTTGACTATCTAGTTTACCCAGAATTCATATTTGAAAACACACTACAAATCGATGGCTATCTAAAACGCAGTGCAACTTTCAAAACTTGAATGCTTAAAACAATAAATAAACCGGCCGGAAGGAGCATATACCACTACTGTCCCCCCCCCTTGACTAAGCCATTGGGAAAGGTCACCTAGTACAAATAAGGGGAATGCAGCTAGACTTTTTCTGTTTTTAATAGCAAATCAAAATAATAAATCACACCTAGGGCGTTAGATCCACTATGGTTGGCGATGAGCACATTTTTTTGGCCTCGAGTAAGTATGTAATTAAAAATTCTCCTATCGTTGTTAATATTTCTTTCCGGAAACAACTTTGTGATATTTATTTTATTAACTGAATAACCTGAAGAGCTTTTATAATACATATCATACACCACATGTAGGCGTGTCGTCATCTTCTTCCTGAAGTGCCAGTCTCCATTGCCTGCGGTTCGCGCCATTTTGTATTGTTCCACAAACAATGGAGATCCTACAGTTTAAAGTCGGTTCCGAACGGCCAAAGTGAAAGGGCTTTACAAGGCATGATTCCAGGGATGGCTTAATATTGCTTTCTCGGGAGATAGGCGACCGTCACGTTGTAAAGTTTTTTTTTAAATTTATTATTAAGTAGAAAGCAGATACGTTCCTCTATGCTAAGTATAACAAATCTTGTACGCACCTATGGCAATACACATCGTTTGTACATAGCAAAAACGAGGTTCGGAGAGGAGTTAGATCAATCAGTCAGATTATGGTTTTCGTATATATTTTCAACCTCTAAATATGAGTCTAACGAAAACATTAATTTGGTATGTTTGTTTTTTAACCTTAAAAAAATTTAAGACAAGAAAAAAACCTTCTGTATTAATTCAATTATTGCATGGGAATTCGACTTCCCAAATATATCTATCGACGTGTTGATCTGCCGTGTATGAGACTTTTTTTAGTATATGTATTACTAAATTAAGTATCATTTTACCAGTTAGATTAATTCTGCATTAACAATTTACACTTAAGTATATTATTTTTACTAATATAAATACTATGTTGAAGTCTCTTTTTACAAGTTAGATTAATTCTGCATTAACAATTTACACTTTAGTATACTATTTTTACTAATATAAATACTATGTTGAAGCTTGTTTGTCCATCGAATTGACCACTAAATATTATTATTCTTATATAATTTTCTTCGTTAAAGATTAAATATATCAAATAGTTAACGATCATAAATATACAAATTAAAGATCTCGTTCTAATTTTTTTTTTTTTCGTATTTCACCTTCAGGGAAAATCTTTTCAAATACCACACAAAATTTGGAAAAATTATAGGTTTTTCATCTTTATAAAGTGTAAACTTTACGTCCATAGAGTCTTTGTTTCCAGAGAAAAAAAAAATTTTAATAGTAGTGTCTTTTTGAGATATACAAATCTTGACGTGACGACAAATACTAGTACCGTTGTTAAAAGCTGTAAATGAAAATTAAAAGCAATTTAAAATTGCAAAATTTATTTTTGAAATAATAAATTTAATTAGAAATCTGATTAAAAAAAAACAGTATTCTTAGTTCTTTTGAAAAAGTCTATGCATAGTTTTTCGGCAAGAAATTAAAAAAGGCTGTTATGTTTAAAAATTTTCTACGGTATAGCCTATTTCATTAATTTAGTGTTTTGTTTTTATTTTTCTATAAAACATTTCTTGATTTTCCTAATAATTAAAAAAAAAAAACATTTGATTATGTACCTCTGCCAAACTTCATGTTTGTAGATCAAAAGATAACTTCAGGAAAGCATTTAGATAAACACTAGGAAATTATATAATATGAATTTTCACAATCGACTTACGCGTAATATAAATAACATAACTAACATACAAGAAGGGTAGCTAGTTTTTAAATACAATTAGGTTTAATCAAACATCTTAAAGTTACTATGTGGACATAAATTGTGCATTGTTTGTCAAAAACAAACACTTTGTTTAATTTGTGTTACTACATAACAAGGCCCCTTATACGTATATCCATATAAAATTTTTTGTGTTTATTTCCAACATACATACTTCTTAATTATAAAAATACAGAAGAATAATTTATATACCTATGCAATTTTATAGATCACAAGAAAATCTCAAGAATTGAAAAGACTATTCAATATTCTACTCCATGAAAAAAAAAACAATATTCTGGTTTGTGGCGCCAAATGTATTGCAACTTGTATGCAACAAATAAAATAATAAATACGAGGCTGGTTTGAAAAGTCCGTGCAAAAGTCCGAGAGATGGCACCACCGGCGAGTATCGAGGTCATGTTTAGTTAGTAGCATCTCTTGAATGAACGCACACCAAGTTTCAGCCATATTGGTCTATTTCTTTGTGTTTGGCATTCGTGTGAATAAGGAAGTCGAGTGATTTTCAAGAAATGGACGAAAAAGAATTTCGTGTGGTGATTAAACATTACTTTATGAAAGGCAAAACGCCTCAGGAGACTAAAGAGAAGCTTGATAAACATTATGGTGACTCTGCACCTTCGATTAGAACAGTTTTATAAGTGGTTTCAAAATTTTCGGACTGGCCATATGGGCACAAGTGACGCTGAACGTTCTGGACGGCCTGTGGAGGTTACGACTCCCAGAAATCATTGATCAAATTCATGATATGGTGATGGATGACAGAAGAGTTAAGGTGCGTGAGATTGCTAGTGCTGTGGGCATCTCGACTGAACGGGTACATAATATTTTGCATAAACATTTGGACATGAGAAAGCTATCCGCAAGATGGGTGCCGCGATTGCTCACGCTTGATCAAAAACGGAATTGTGTGAAGTGTTGCAAGGATGGTTTTTGCAGCTGTTCCAGAAGAATCCGGAGGACTTTAAGCGTCGTTTCGTCACTGTGGATGAAACATGGATACATTACTATACTCCTGAGACCAAACAACAATCTAAACAATGGGTTACCAAGGGGGAATCTGCACCAAAAAGGCGAAGACCGTTCCTTCGGCCGGAAAGGTTATGGCGACTGTCTTTTGGGATTCGCAAGGGACCTCATCGACTATCTGGAAAAGGGTAAAACTATTACAGGTGAATATTATTCATCGTTATTGGACCGTTTGAAAACCGAGCTGCAAGAAAAACGCCCGCGATTGGCCCACAAGAAAGTCTTTTTTTCCATCACGACAACGCACCAGCACACACCTCAGCAGTTGTGGTCGCAAAATTAATGGAAATAGGATTCCAACTCGTTTCACATCCCCCCTATTCTCCAGACTTGGCTCCCTCGGACTACTATTTGTTCCCCAATTTGAAGAAATGGCTGGTGGGACAAAGATTTTATTTAAACGAGGAGGTGATTGCAGACACTAATGGATATTTTTGCAGACTTGGACAAATCCTATTATTCGGAAGGGATCAACAAACTAGAACATCGTTGGACGAAGTGTATAAACCTAAAAGGAGACTATGTCGAAAAATAAAAAAGGTTTACCCCAAACACATAAGTATTTTTTTATTTTTGCACGGACTTTTCAAACCAGCCTCGTAACTACCTAATTTTTGATAACAAATAATAAGTACTCAGAAAATTTATTTCTACAAACCATATATATTATTTTTTTTTTTACTCACATCGTAAATAATATTATGTTCTTTACTTACTTCACTACATTACTCATAATATTTTACTAATTGTGCGCATTTATCTCCTTAAAATATTTTGAAATGCTTTTTTCAGATTTATACCGTAGTCATAAAATTTTCCCGAAAAGTACTTTCACAACTTTACAAACCCATTAAAATTTTAATGCTCATTTTTATGCAACATCAAATTTTTGTCAAAGTAAATGTTAACTAGTAGTCTTGATGTAAAAACAACCGCTTGATTATATAACATATGTATTTAAATTTAATTAGTAGTAACCATGTCGAAAAAAATACGCCAGACTTTCTTTATCATACGAAAAATTTATAATTTGGGTAAATTACGCTTGCACAAGTCAGCTTTTAAAATATAAACTTTGATTATGGTCGCTCAAATTAGACCATGTTAAAATGCAGGGACGTTCAGATATTTTGCCTACGTCTTTTTCCAAGAACCATGATTCACAAGTTTGAGAATTTTAAATAAACAGTAATTTTATACAGTTAGCTTATATACAAGGTATCTCAAAAGTTTTAGATTCCCTCTAATTATTTTTAATTTCAAATGGTACATACTTTATATGTTCTGTTTGAAAACAACCCTATATAAGGTACCATATGTGGTTTAATGTAAAATTACTGAAAACAGACAAAGACCATATTTCAGCAGTTTATCCACTGTTCTCTTATTTGTCAATCCATCCTGAGACGCGTTTCACCGTATCACGACTCGTCAGTCTGGCTAGGATTGACAAACAAGAGAACAGCATTTACTAGTCCTTATTCAGGTACTTACTGAACGTAATGGTAAGATACAACGAATTGTACCAAGTACGCACACCTAATACTCCATCGTAGGCTGTCACAGTAGCCACAAGCGCACAGAGTGGTTGACAAAGTTAGCACTTCAACGCAGGCGGTGCAGTTTTCTGTCGACTTGTAGCTACTGTGCTAGCCTACGATGGTGTATTAGGTGTGCGCACTTGTACAATTTGTTGTATCTTACCATAAGTACCATATGTCAACATTGAACTGATTGGCAGTTGACAGATGACATTTTTTACAGTTTGGCAGCTTGTAAAGTCTAAAAGTGTTATGGCACAGGCCTAAAAATGTTAATCGTCATTATCATGAGAAGTCCTACCTTTTTGAATACGATATTAAAGACCGAGATGGCAAGTACAAGCCATTTTGCCAACAAATAAACGCTACCGGCTGACAAGATGTAAAAAATTCTGTAAAGCTTCAGTCAGTAAAACAGATACTGAATTTGACATTCTCGTACTAAAGAATAACATAATCCAAGCATATCAACATAATATTTTAAATAATAGATGCTTTAGGGTCAGATATTAATCATAAAACAATTTAACAGTCTTTAGCGAGGCTTCAGAGATATTTACAACTGAAACACTTCATACATGCACATATTACTACATCTGTTAAAGTTTATAATGATGAAAAAATAACAATTTTCAGATTACTTGACTCCAGAAACCTTGAAAAGAGCTTATAACGGGATATATTCAAATCGGCCTCCTCTAACCCCCTCCAGCACCCCTTTACTCCTTATATATTTGACTATAAAGAATTAAAGCTTAAAATTATTATACAACCAAAAACAGGAAAGATTCTCATAATACTATTGAACCTGCAATTGCAAAATGCAAAAATCTCGGAGGGTAATTTTTTCCTTCCAGTGAAGGAAGCATCACTTTTCCGATGTCAATATATAAGGAACAGTTGGATTTTTACATATGGAGGCTTATAAAGAACTGACTATGATTTCGAATAGAATTCAAAAATCGCATTTAAATTCCATTTAAAGTTCAAAAATTAGTAGTAACCAAAAATTTGTGAGACACTTTGTATATATGCTAACTATTGATTTGATGAGAATTGATGTTTAAAGTTTTATTCATGGGATTGTTATACTGGCTTACTACTGACTAGACAAAATTCCTATTTGTATTTCATAACTAGTTTATGTGTTTAGAGAAACTCATGCTATGTCAAAAATTTCCAGTAGACATTTAAGAGGGTTTTAAAATAAAATAAGTGATTAGAAAGTTAAAGTTTAGCGTAGGTTTCAAGCACACTTAACTAGCTCCACGATTTGTCCTAGCGAAGATGGCGACATACAGAAAACTCAAAAGTCCGATATTTCATTAGTCAGTCTTTAGTGCCTAAGAAATAAAAAAATTAAATAGCCTTATGTGAGATTGAATCATGTAGCTCAGTGCCTGAATCACGGAGCTCTACCTCGATATTACGGCGTTTTATGTGTAGGCAGTTTTAAAGCTAAAAATTCATAAGCAATTAAATTGTTTTGACATTCAAAAGTTTTGTTATCATACAGTAACAAACAGCTAAACTTCAGAAAAAGCGGTAGCACGTAATTGGTAATAAACTAGTTGAAAAACTGTAACGTGCGATTGGTGCAAAGGTTTTAAAATGTTTTTACTCACGATAATTACAAAAACGTTTTTTTTTTCTCCACATAATTGGCATAATTAGTTTTATTTTGAATTGCGATCAACGATCAGGATTACGTAACAATAATTAGAATCTTAAAATACGGAAATTGTAGCACTCAAACTAATCTAAGGTGTAGATTTTCACGAAAGTTATAAAAGTGTCAATATCTCGACATCTAAGGATTTTTCACTAAGGACATATTTACATATTCTGATGAGTTATTAGCTCGAAAGGAATATGTTGGTTTTTGGGACACCAGTATATATATACTAGTAAGCAAAAAAATCGACTCAAACGATTTTGCTTCATTTAATCCCGATCCTTAAATTTAATTTTCAAACAGTGGTATTATTTTTTGGTATCATTAGAATGCTGATTGTCTACTCTTTTCAATAATACCAAAAAAACATTTGGATTTCCAAAAAATTTTACTGATTAAAACGGTTTTACTCAATAGAACCGTTTTTACTCGCTCAGCAACGTACTCGTTGCGCGCTATTCATTCCTATAAAAAAACATGCAACTGCATTTTCCTATTATTCCATTATCAGAACTTTAACCGTCAACATTTGTGCTATATCTACTCACTAATTACGTCAACGGAAAATGGATACCACTCCGGAATATTGAATTTGGTTTTTATCAATAAAATTAATTGTTAAACTTAAAATTTTCCCTTTCTCTTTTTTCCATCCTTGTTTCCCCTTTCAATCATTTTAATCAGTAAAAACATGACATATGCCATGAAATTTGGTATCATTAGAAAGAGAATAGAATGGACTTTGAAATGATACTAAAATCCATAAAAATATATGAACACTAAATTCTAGGATCCATGGTAAATGAAGCCAAAAAGCAATGGTATTAGGAGGCATTAAGAACATATAATGTTACTTAGTATAACTATAAAATTTAAAACTTAAAATTAATTAGGATGTCATGAAATTAACTTTAATGAGGTGTAAATTACTAATATTGCGTTTAAAATGTTTTGAAACGGGCCACTTTACACCTTACATTTTCTCTTTTAGACAACAAATAATTTGTCTCTTAATTTTATATTAAAACATTATAATATGTGAAATAGGATGTTTCTTGCCGATCCCGTACGTTAGCTAAAGTGCTTATCCTCTATATCGAAGTAGACTGCAAGCTAGAGGTTGTTCATTGAGTTATCGCTCAAGGTGACACACAATGGGGCGAATGCGTTATTTTTCGGTCATTTGCTTATAACTTCCACATTTGTTATTGGAATGACTTCAAACTTAATACACATAATGTACGATTAATATATGTTCAGAATATGAAATAAAAATACTATAATACTATATACTGTTATCGCGTGCGCGATAAAGCGTAAAGATGATTATTTCAAAATACTAGACAACAAATTGAAAAATTTTTCGATTACATGAGTGCGAATAGTCATTTTCAATGTACTTTTGCCTGCTGGACACGAATCCGTTGTCGAAATTTGGCTACCGCGTCGTAATTTTGAGAAAAATGACGGAAATTTGCAAAAAAACGACGGTTTCAAGGATTTTCATGACATAACACAGGCACAAATATTTTTCTACTAAATTTCGTTAATACTACGCGTAAGTATCAACATTTAGCTTTAAAATGCCTTTTGTTTCGTTTTGGTACATTTTTTTTTATTTTCGAGGTATAGCTAAAATTAGAAACACTGGTTGCACTTATGCAGCATTAATATCATTGTCCCGTGTTACGATTGCCCTACGCATGCGACATGTAACGGAAGTGGATTAACTGCTCACCGGTATAACCCATCAAAATACACTCATGAAACGAATAATATTCGAATATGTTATAAGCAAATGACCGAAAAAATGTCGCATTTGTCTCACTATGGCGCGCGATGTAAGCAAACACTCGCACTGAGATCGAAATTTCAAAGTAGTCAAGCCGCATTGCCGAAAGGAGGCAACAAGAGTTTAATTGCCCTTTTTTAGAAGTGTATACTTCATAAGAAATAGTATATCGTCATTTTTTCATTTCATTGGAATATTGCCCGAGAGTGGAGAACGTTAGATCAAGTCGGGGGAACTTTAATGTCCATTTTTTTACCGAAGGGGGATAAAAATAGGATATCTCCAGAAACTAGAGGCTTTGCCCTATCAGATGGTGAAAGCGCCATCTCATTCCACCTCATTCCAAAAACTTTATACATCTTTGAATATTGAAGTAAGAATAATTTTTTGTGTCGAATATGTCAAATGTTTATTAATATATTGTAGCACTCTAATGACGTTACACTAAGATTAATTTGTTGTTTGAAACCTAATAAACAAGTTCTAGTAAGCGTTTAACTCATATTCGTAGTTATGTTGTCCACAGAGAATTTAGAATGTAATTTCTTGAATTACAGAAATTCCAACATTGACGAAAATGTCACACTTCAATGGATAATTTTAAGGAAGGCAGAAGGAATAAATTAGTTATAAACATATTTATGTATGGTTTATGATATATATTAAAGGAAAAAATTGTCAATATTCGAAAAATACATCTTTAATTTTTTCATCCAATTTTTTACGCCGTCGCCCCAATGTGTGGCAGTTCACACTCTTTTACGTGAACTGCCTCTTTAAGTGACAGCCTTCAGCTTGCTCGCTACCTCAGTATAGAGGATAAGCATCTTAGTTAATTCGGAAATTTGAAAATCGTGATAGCTGCCACACCTAGAAATGAACGATTTCGAAACAGCCGATCAATTTCGTAGTTTGCATATTCAAAAAATCAGAACTAAATGCATTTATTTCATCAGTCAATGAGTGGAATAAGTAACCAAAACAGTTATTATGCCAGGAAAGTATAATACGCTGCAATGAAGTTTAGACCGTAGTTTTTTTGTTAGTTACTAGTTAGTAGTAAGCGGTTTTGATTTATTGATGACGTCAATATTATAGCGGTTTATAGCGCTTTATAGGGGTCTGAGAAAAGGTCCTCTTCGTAATGAAACAAAAAGGAAAAAAATAGAGAAGTAAGATTTTTACAGAGTTGAAAGTTATATCAGGGAGAAATAATTATATTTCGCCAATATTACCGTCCAATTCATTTTTACGTCTGAACGACAGAACAAGTTACTTCAGCAGCAATTAAATTTTATTAATAGGTGTTTCGATTAATAATGTCGATTTTGCTAAGAGATGGCGTTACTAATACACTTGTTGATATAGACTAGTGACATCTATGGCGTTTTTGGAAGGTAAACATACGCCATCGTTATTAATTGTCATTGTGCGAAAAACATAGTTCTTCATAGCTTTGAATATGTGGTGTTTCGTACCAGAAAAAGACGTTTTGCGGGGAAGTTTAATAACCTTCTTTCATTTGAAGAAAACGGCTGCTGAAAGTTATCGATCGTTGGTTGAAGCTTATGGTGAACATACTCCAATCCCAAAAAACTTAGGTAGACCCAGACCAACCTTCAACATCACAATCAGTGCGAAATATATAGGGAAAGAAAGCTTTGCTGTGTATTTGATGGGATAGTAGACGAGCTGTGTATTACGAACCGCTGAAACCTAGTGAAACGATTTCTGGCGATCGATACCGATAACAATTGATAAAGTTGAACCGAGCATTGAAGGAAAACCGACCTGAATACGCCCAAAGACATGATAAAGTCATTTTTCAACATGACAATGCTCGGCTCCATGTTGCAAAATGTGTTAAAAACTATCTGGAAAACATCAAATGGGACGTTCTACCACACCCACCGTATTCACCGGACTTAGCCCCTTCAGACTACCACTTATTTCGATCGATGCAGTACAGACTTTCAGAACAACCCTTACATTCTTACGAAAAAGTGAAAATTTGGCTTGATTAATGGTTAGCCTCAAAAAATGAAAAGTTCTTCTGGTGCGGAATACATTTTTTTAGAGAAAGATGGGAAAAAGTGATAGCTAACGATGGTCAATACTTTGATTATTAAGGTAATTTATTTTGTGATGGAAATAAACGCTTAAATGTTGCGAAAAAATCGACATTATTAACCTAAACGCCTATTATAAATTCTCCTGATTTATGAATGCAAGTAAGTGAGGTGTCGGCATCTTTTTCATGACTGGATAACCATCACTGAAATGACGATGCCGACATTTTATGATACAATACAATTCAAAATAAAATTTAACTAGTAATGCAAATTATTTTAAGAATAAATATTGTATTTATCAAATGGGCAATATCGACGTTATTTTGAAATATGTCAGCATTTTTTTTTCTAGTTTAAGTCGTTAATGACATCACCTGTTTTTAGCAACGGCAGAACCAAACGATCATAAAAATTAATTTTCATTTGATCAACTGCATGCTGCTCAATTTTATAGATTACTTTGTAGAAATATCTCAAGAAATTGCTAAAACAATTAGTAATAATTACCTAGTACAAAACTTACATCAACTTGTAAACCAGCTAAGTTCTTTCACCACCAGTCCACTGATCTGATGAAACTGCGAACAATTTTAATCAATAAGAAATTTAGCTGGACTGATACACTCAGAGTATCTTTCTAATTAACGCAAAAGTCATGGATGGAATAAAAAAATACAGATTAGTTCTTGCATTAATTTCTATAAACAGCTAAAATAAACTCTTTTTTTTATTCTTCGGAAATATTGGTGTTATAGTCTTAACATTGTATTTTACCAAGTTCCAAATTAAATTATTTTTTAATATGCAGTGGACGTTAACAAAACATAACACTTTGAATATTCCAAACTTTAACCGAAAATTGGTGTGTATTTTCTTAGCCTATAGTTAAACTTTCAGTCATAGGTTTGTACTGATATTTCAATCGCTGGTCGTTTCCAGACTTTACAATCTACCATATACACTTTCCTTCAAGCCTTTAATAACTGATTAGTTAACTACGTAACTAGGTATAGTTCCACCAAAAGGAAACTCAATTTTCACTACTGACTATAAACGGAGAAACGTAGAAAATAAATTTACAGTTTGTACAATTTTTGACATAACTAACTTAAAATTTCTAAAGACTAATGCAATTTATACCCTCTCGACCACAAAATTTTCAGTTTTACTTTCTGCCCTTAGTTTTTCACTAGAAATCTGGTTACTGTCAATCCACTTCTCCAATTCTGGAGGCATTGTTGGTTTTTGTTTTCTTGATGATTCTATATTTGCCACATTCTTCGGATGATTGTGTATGAGATCCATCATAAGTTCTTCTACATCTATTTTTACTAACCTTAACCGACAAATTACTATGGCATTAATAAAGTTATCGCTTATAAACTTGTGCTCTATGTAGATATTCTGATTGTCCCAATAAATTACCTAAAATAATATTTCTATATTAGTTGTCTGTTAAATATTCGGGAAATTCAAATTTTCCTGATAATGTAGTCTGTTTCCTAATAATAATCAAATTGAACATTACATAATGACGTTATAAAGTATATTCTTCCCCGCATCTTACACTAAACTATTACGCAACCTAACTTTTTTAACTCTAGAAAAATATACCGGATATCGAAAGAAATAAAACACGGTCAAGTGCAAGATGGACCGTACCCTGATTGCCTCTAAAATAAAATAAAATCCTTATCTAAGCTAAGTTAATTAGGTTATATATATATAACATACATAAATATATATATATATATATATATATATATATATATATATATATATATATATATATGTATATATATATATATATATATATATATATATATATATATATATATATATATATATATATATATATATATATATATCTTAAGATCAAATATGCATTTTCACGTTTTTTCTTAGTAATGTATAATAGAACATCTTAGCGACCTAATAGCCAATAAGTCAATCTAGCTCAAAATCAGCTAGAATTAAGTAATAAAAGTATAAAACAAATATTTACTACTTAAATATTTGTTTAATTATAAACAAATAAAATTGTTTTGTTTTTACAGACTCGCGAGCAGTAATGTACTGTGAAGTATATTAACAAAAGCTACACCATATTGTCAAGCAAAACTATCAAAACTATGTTTCCATTTTTTTTTATACCAGATAAATTTTAAAACGTAACGCACCTATGATAATTTTCGCTCAATCTACACTTTATGGAGACTATTCCAGAATTTTTTTCAAAATGTTTTGATCACTTCTTTTTGAGATAGGGTCGTTGGACTGGGCGTTTTGGCCATTTTTTAAGAATAATACAAAGAGAAATATGCGTAAGTATTACATCATATATATTTTTAAACTCGTGTTTTCACAAGCTTTGATCTGACACCCCTCTCAATGAACTGGTAAAAAAAACTGTTTTTTTTTTCGCTTCTGATTTCACCCTCCAAAACTAACCCCCTAGGTCAAAATCTAACTTCCAAAACGAGACGGCTCTGATTGGGCCATCAATTCCTATATTTGTGCCAAATTTCAACTTTATACGTCAAACAGTTTCGGGGAAAATGGGGCGTGACAGACAGACACCGAAATGATACCATAAGTGTTCCGTATGGAACACTAAAAATGACACGATAATTAAAAATATAATAATAATATATTCTACTTGATTTAATATATAAGCTAGTCATAACTTTAAAGCTCAGCTAACTAGCCAGGATTTTCAATAACAGAAATAACTGTTTGTTTTAGCTCTCAGTATTCTCCAGTTTACTTCAGTTACTTTAATTTTGATATACTTTGATAGACTTTCTTTGATGCAGAGATTCCAATGTATTAGTATAATGCAGTAAAAAAAGCATTTGAAATTGCACAGTTTAGGTACAGCAATATTATGATTTTATTCTTGCTGGGATATCACCAGGAGTATTGTCCTGAGTTTTGGACCTCAAAAAACTCTTTTGTACATAAACAATTGAGGTTTTCAAAACGCGTTTTTTGAGCTTAAAATGCGAATAACTCCGGTTGTATATGTCGGATCGAGACAAAAAATAAACCAGATTCTCCGTAATGAAATTCCCAAAAATCCTCGTTAGTTTTAAGTCGCTCAAATGGGTACATAACCTATAAAATTAAAAAACCCGACAAAAAAACTTTTTTTTATTGTACAGGCTGACTAAGTGAACCGATCGACTTGAAACTTTCAGAAAATATGCCTTTTGTTATAGCAAAAATACCCTGAAATTTTTGGTTCAAAAATATTAAACTCAGTGGGCACAATTGAATTTGTTATTTAAAATTTGAATTGCCCGGCATTTTATGCCATTTAGTCCAAAATGGATCTTTTTGTTTCAAAATTTAGGTCTTGACGCCAGCTTTCCGATGTCATTAAAAAAAATTGTTTGTGGAGTAATTTTAACCGTTTTTTTTACATTTGTTTATTAATCAAATCAAAACAAATGCGTCTTTTCGGTCATTTTGTAAAAAACTGAAAAATTTTTATCACATCTAGTAGAGAATCGAGACTTTTATTAAAAAAATTTTTCAAAATGTTAGTTGTTATTTGATTAATAAACAAATTTTAAAAAACGGTTAAAATGACTCCAAAAAAATTTTTTTTTAATGGCATCGGAAAACTAACATCGAGACCTAAATTTTGAAAAAAAAACAATGTACAATGAAACCAAAAAAAAACAGATTTTTGCCTGTTTTTTCAATTTTGTACACATTTGAGCAATTTGAAACCATCGAGGATTTGTTGGAAATTTCATTATGAAGAGTTTAGTTTTTTGTTTGTATGGATCCGACTGATATAACCGGAGTTATTCACATTTTAAGCTAAAAAAACGCGTTTTGAAAACTTCAATTGTTTATAAACAAAAGAGCACAAGTTTTTCGAGATCCAAAACTCAGAACAATACTCCTGGTGATACCCCAGAGAGGATAAAATCATAATATTATGTATCTAAACTATGCCTATCTCATCATTATTTTTACCTTTTTTTACTGCCCTAATATAAGTTGTCTTACCTTTGTACTTATTTGATATTTACTAAATATTTTAATAAATCTTCTATATCTAATTGTAGTAGCTCCAGCGTATGCAGAACCACCTTTGGAAATAATGGCACTGAATAATTGCGTGCGTTCGTAAAAGTCAATCTTCGCAAAATCAAGTTCTCTTAAATATCTTGCATTATTCATATGATCAAAAAAGTAATCAACGTCATTGGAGAGGCAGATCCCTAAAAATAAAATAAATAATTAATTACTTCTATTAAGTTAAGGGATGACCTGTAAGTCTTTATTACTGACAACAAATTTTGAGACAACATTCTCTAACATTCATATACTATGAGATTACTATGATAAAAATATTATTATGCATTTAAGACAGACATTATCGTTAATGCAATCTGTTTTTTTTTGCTTCCATGTTGCATTGAAATAAAAAGTCAGAGATTGTGTTCTGATTTTTCAATTTGAAAAAATAGCTTTCTGATAAACTTTACAGTCACTTTATGTATCCAAAATTGCTTTTAACGCAAAAGCCTAATGTCTCCATGGGGAAACCATAATTTAAATAAATTTCATAATTATGTTTTATTAAATTATTAATATAATTTTACTATTTATAGCTTGAATTACGTACCTAAATATAAAATTAATTAAAAGATAAATCATGTATTGATTATTCATTTAAAATTACCAAATATTATCAGAAACACTACAAAAATTATATAATTAAGTTTATTAATTCCTTAAAAGTTGCAAGAGTATCAGTATTTATATATTGTTTTATATTTTTTTTATATTTTGTAAGAGATTTAGTAAAACCATATCGACTCTGTAACTTTAAATTACCGAGATAATCGCCAGTTGTACGTATTGTATTATTATCATCATCATCATCGTTAACTTATTCCATCCATAGTCGGATGTAAGCCTCTCCAAGTTGTCTCCAATGAGTTCTATCGTTTGCTTTTTGCATCCAATCGTGTCCTGCTAATTTTTTATGTCGTCCATTCATCTTGTCTGTGGTCTACCTCTGCATCTTTTTATGTTCTCTAGGCCTCCATTCAATCATACGCCGTGTTCATTTGTTATTATTCATTCTCGCGATATGCCCCGCCCAATTCCACCTTAATATACATATTCGTTGTATTACATCTGTCACTTTTGATCTTCGATGTTAGGAATACGATCTTGGAGTCTAATGTTTAGCATTCTTCTCTTCATTGCTCTTTGGGTTACCTGGACTTTATTTATTATACTTTTATTTAAAGCCCAAGTTTCAGTGCCATATTAATCGAACACTTTATTGTATTTGGAATGTGATGTTCCAAACGCAGACCAAACTCACGAAACTCTTCTATCCAAGTCAGCCTTTAAATTAGTTTTTGATAATTCGACATTTGTTTAATTCTATCAACATTTCTTGTAATTCTTCTTTTGTGTTGACGATCAGAGTGATAGCATCTGCGAATCTTAAGTGATTTAATCGTTCACCGTCCATTAGTATTCCTTTATTTCCCCACTTTAGCGATTTAAATGTGTATTCTAGAGTTAACGTGTATTATAGCATCTTTCATTTAATGATGTGCGGGAATCTCGAGTGTATTCTTATCGTTCATTTTTACTTCAGAAAGTAAAGAATAGAAATTTTTAGAGATGGTTTCAGATTTATAAATAAAAGGTCATAACGCTTACATCTTTGAACGCTCAGACATCGGCTATTCAGGCGAATATCCGCAGATAGCAGGAGGTCATTCAACTTAACAAAGACCTGGAAGAAATTCTATCTTGGGGTGACAGTAACCAAGTGGAATTTAACGCTACAAAAACCCAGGCGGCAGTTTTTTCTAAAAAAGTCAACGTTGCTAAACCCGACATAGTTATGTCGGGGCACTCCATTCCCCTAGCATCGTTACTCAATTTGTTGGGCGCTAATTTGGAAGCAAATATGTCCTGGCATGATGTTGCAGGCATAGCAAGTAGAGCTTCTCAAAGTTGGGAATATTATTTCAAACCAGAAAGCTTTATACTCCACAACAACTGTTAATTCTTTACAAAGCTCAAATTCGACCAACTATGGAATACTGCTCCTGTGTTTGGGGCTCCGCTCCCAAACATACACTGCATTTGCTGGATTCTGTTCAGAGAAGAGCTGTTCGTCTGACTGGAGACCCGGAACTGTCCGGCGGCCTTGATTAGCTGGAATATCGAAGAACGGTTGGCGACTTGAGTCTGTTCTACAAGTATTTTCATGGAAAGTGTTCGAAGGATGTAGCCCGCCTAATTCCTCCCAGAGCGGTGCATGTTAGAAATACACGTCGCGCTAATACTTCCCATCAGTATGAGGTTCAGCTTGTTACTCATCATCCCTTTGGAATAATTTGCCCAGCGCCGTGTTTCCCACCGAGTACAATTTACAGCGATTCAAGAACAACGCGAATCGCTTTTTCCGCACACATGCCGCTCCTGGAGCGCTTTAGGGACTTCCCTGTAGCACGTGTGCTAGACCCATAAAAAAAAAACATCTAACTCTGCCTAACAAAAAAAAGATCTAAAGTACTCAACGTAAATAGGAGTGATTGGTAATATCGAAAGGTGGCATTCCAGCAGCAATAAACAATAGCAAATTCAACTTCAACACTCTCAATTTGAGTTCTAGATCAAAGTGAGACAAGACCAGATGAGAAAAAGTGTAGCAGCTACATTTTATCTCAACTCAGGATACAAACGTTATAAATATAATTAAAAGGGCATTTCTTGCGAGTGTAGCAGAAACCATTAGAAATCAATAAAAACAAAAAACGGCACTGGAAGAGGAAAATATATTGTTTAAGACTAAGAATTACGTAACAGAAACTGAACGTATGAATTACTATACATATACCGATAAATCCGAAACTTGTTCAGTATTCGTCTAAATACACCTCCAAGTACTTACCAAGATCAATTATTGTCTTCAATATTTAAGTAAATAAACGAAATAAATGTTAAATTACTCACTGTGTTAACCAAACCGACGAAGAATTTTTTTTTGTTGATTATTTAAAAAAATTTTTGGTGACAAAAATGTCAGCATGAAAAACAGCAAGACGTAACTTGGTTAAAGTCATGTACAAAAATACGGTCCTCTCGAGACGAAGAAAAAAGTTAAATATTTTTTTTTTGTCAAAAGTGCCATTTTGGGGGTAAGCGAAAGAGGTAATACTTCAAGTAGGAAAGAAAGCTATGATATTTAAGCGATACTGTTTCAGGCAAAGGGAGTAACAGTGGTAGGGGTCGATAAATTTTGCAGTTTCAATAGTGTTATGAGAATTTTCCTAGTTTTCGATTGCGATGAACAAGTTCGAATAATATTTATTCTCATTTTTCCGTTGTAAATATCTCTGAAGTCCTTCCTCTGCTGAATTTCTTTTCGAGTAGGTTATTAAAACGTCCGCTGGTTTGTGATTGTACATTATCATTAGAAATGAAAAACGTATTTCCTTTGTTAACCAAGTCACTATATAGTGATTTGTTTAACAAAGTACACAAATATAGGAATTGATGGCCTAATTATAGCCGTGTAGTTTTGGAAGTTAAATTTTGACTTAAGGGGTTAGTTTTGGGGGTGAAATCGAAAGTGAAAAAAAATTACCAGGTCATCGAATGGGGTGTCAAATGAAAGCTTGTGAAAACACGAGTTTAAAAATATATATGATGTAATACCAGCGTACACTTTTCTTTGTATTATTCTAAAAAAATAGCCAAAAAGCCCTGTCCATCCACCTTATCTCGAAAAGAACTGATCAAAAAATTTTGAAAAAATTCTGAAATACCTCGATAAGGTGTAGATTAAATAAAAATTACCACGAGTGCATACCTTTGAGAATTTCTCTGGTATATAGAAAAAAAATTTCAAGGCAATCAGTTTTAAACAAAAATCGCAAACAAACTTTGGTGAAAATCATTTGTGGTAAGTTTTGTGACGTCATTGATCATTTTATATCTCCGAAACAATTTTTTTTATTTTAAAAGCATTGACCATACACTAATTGCGCAAGTCCGATTTGCACTTAGCCGATATTTTGTTTGTGAGTAATATGTCAATATAAAATACCTATCTTTTAAAATATCGAGTTGTAAAACTTGAATTACATAATTTTTGAGTTTAAGAGCTAAATTCCCTACTTATTTTAGAACTGCGTGTTTGGGAGGAAAAGCACTACTAGTTTTCATTTAGAGAGGAAATACATTTTGTGTTGAAAATTTGTCTAAATTTTAAATATAGCAAATTAGGATTAGTTACATATACTTTTTACCACAAAATGATTTTCGACAATAATTAAAAATTATTTTTGTAATTTAAGAAGTATCATCAGACTGAAATGGCTTCGGTTATATTTTTAATGAATGACTATGCATTTTTTATCTGGCAAATTTATAACCTAGTTTTAATACTTGTTATACTTGAAATTTAATCTGAATAGTCAGTCATCAGGCATTGTTACTTGATAATACGTATAGGTCTACATGAAAAGGCACCTTATTGGAGGTCCTAATTTCCAACGTATTCTCAGTGACAGAGTTAACAAAAAATCGACCAAGTGCAAGTCGGACTTGCGCAATTAATGTTCCGTACGTTGATAAAAAATTTTATTACGGAGGTATAAAATGATCAATGACACAAATGAGTTTTCAACAAAGGTTTTTCCGATCTTTACTGAAAACTGATTACCGTCAAATTTTTGTTTTTTTATAGGCCAGATAAATTATTAAGGGTAATGCACTCGTAATAATTTTCGTTGAAACTACAACCTGTGATCAGTACTTTTCGAAATAAAAGGGGGGGCAGCGGTTTTTCGCAATTTTTTAAAAATAATGCAAAGAAAAGTGTGCGCAAGTATTACATTATATATATTTTTGAACTTATGTTTTTACAACGTTTCATGTGACACCCCACTCGATGACCTGGTAAATTTTTTTTTTCCACTTCCGATTTCACTCCCCAAAACTAACCCCTTAAGTCAAAAATTTAACTTTCAAAACTACACGGCTTTGATAAGGCCATCAAAACTACCAAAATTTCACGAAGCGTTTGTGATAACGAGGCCAGACACCATTCCTGCGAAAAACTATATCGCAGCTAGGGCTTGGTAACAGGTGCGGCTGCCAAGGGCGCAGACCTCAAAAAGACGTATTAACAAGGCTCTTACACAAAATTTAAACAAGAGTTTATATTATATAAACGAACAATTAATGGCAATAGCGCCTAATAGAATCGGAAACAACAATATTGGCTATATATTATTATCCTCATTGTCTTTATTGGATATAAAGCAATGCCAGGCCTCTTACTTACATTAATGAATGTACAAAGTTAATTTAAATATGAATGTTTGCTTATACTACCTTAACTTAAGTTCTTACATTGTGGTCCTATACTAACTTAACCTATATATTATTATCATCTCTACAAATACACTTTTCATATAGATTTGTTAGGCACTATCGACATTAATTTATTAATCCCAGTTCGAGTTTTCATTATAGATAACCTCCACTGAAGAATTAAAAAATTCCGCAGCTGATTTCGCATTAAAATACAAAGAAGATTTAGATGCCCATGAGTTATGTTTGGAAATTGAAAGTTACAAACATCAAATAAAATCATTATTGCCCGATTTAAAAAATGCATACTGCATTGCTCTTCTGATTGTCATGAAATATATGGCTTAGTGACCAGTTATCCCAATATAGGCTTAGCTCTTCGACTAGCATTGGCTCTATCTGTGACATCTGCTAGCTGTGAAAGATCTTTCAACAAATTAAAATTAATAAAAGATTTGCGATCGCAGATTGACGAAGAACGTCTGAACAATCTCGCTATAATTTCAATTAAATATAAAATGCGAAAAAAATTAATCTAAAACATGTCATTGACTAAATTTCATCAGAAAAAGTACATTTTTAACCAAATTCCATTATTTCCGTGATTTTTGTTGTTTTCTGTTCTATAAAATAACTACCTGCGGGAATTTTTTTAGGGACCTAAAAAATGCCCTGGGCGCTCAAGATCCTAGCTAGGACACTGTATATGTATGTATATTTTATATATATATATATATATATATATATATATATATATATATATATATATATATATATATATATACATGGTAAGATATAACGCCTGCCTCGTAGATGGCACTTCGTCGAAGGGCTGACTCGCTTCAACCAGCCGCTAGCCCGACTGATGAGCCGTGATACGGCGAAACGCGTCTCGCTTGGATTCGACAAATAAGAGAACAGTGGGTAGACTTCTGAGATATGAACTTTCGTCCGTTTTCAGTTGTTCTTACTGTTCTATATATATATATATATATATATATATATATATATATATATATATATATATATATATATATATATATATATATATATATATATATATATATATATATATATATATATATATATATATATATATATATATATATATATATATATATATATATATATATATATATATATATATATATATATATATATATATATATATATATATATATATATATATATATATATATATATATATATATATATATATATATATATATATATATATATATATATATATATATATATATATATATATATATCTTCTTCAGCCTGTTTTCGTACACTCTTGAATGTAGGCATCTTCCAAAACTTTCCATGCCCTTCTGTCCATTACAACTTGCGTCTAGTTCGTTTCTGCAATTCTCTGGACATCGTCTTGCCTGCGTTTTTGTAATCTTCCCACACTTCTCTTGGTCTCCCTTGGACTCCATGTTAATAATTTATTCTATCTATTCGACCCACCCATTGCCACGTTAGCCGTGTTTTTTTTCCCATATATCCGGTACTTTTGTTCTTTCTCGAATATCTTGGTTTCTGATTCGGTCTCTAAGTCTTATTCTAAGCAAGGCTGTTTCTATTGCTCTCTGAGTGATTTGGAGCTTGTTAACCGACTTCCGAAGCTGCTGCATTTATGCAGTCTTGTATGTTTGACCAATCATATCGTTCCTTGGAGCAAGGCCAGGTGAGTAGGATGGATGCTCCAACATGAAGGTTTCATGTTTCGCCGAAAAATCCTTGATTGTATGCTGGTGCGTTATCTTGGTGGAGGTTCCAGAAACGATTTTTCCACATTTCAGGTCTTTTCCTTCTCACACGTTCACGAAAGTTGGTCAAAACCTGTTTATAGTAAAGTTGACTAACAGTTTGACCTTGAGACACCCAATTAATGTGAACGGTCCCACGAATTTCAATTTGAATTTTGCTTTGCTCATCCACGCATTCTTTTGCCTTGGTGAGTCTGGGCTTTTCCAGTGCATGGATTGGCCCGTTTCAAGGTCATACTTGAAAAACCATAAATCATCACATATTATTACTCTTTCTAAAATGTTTGGATCGGATTCAATGTTTTTCAGAGTACCAGAGCAAATGGTCATTTGAGCTTTTTTGTTTAGCAGAAAGGATTTTCGGTACCAACTTTGAGTACACATTACTCATGTTAAAACTGTCATATTAAATTTGCCAAACACTTTTTTTGTTAATATTTGTTAACTCACTGACAGTTCTGATACTCGGACGTAGATTTTCTTTAATAAATAATCTTACCGACTTTTTCAATGTTGTCGTCTCTGTTTTTGCCGCTCGTGGACGCCCAACGTCTTCTCTGCCATTTTTGAATCGTTTTACCCACTCAAAAACTTGGGTTTGTGCTACGCAATCATCACCATATACGTCTTGCAGCAAACTTACTATTTCTGTAGCAGACATTCCAAGTTTAACGAAAAATTCCACATTACCTCGTGGCTCAACATTGAGACTAAGCATTTTTGTAAAGCAGAGCAAACACATGAGCCCATTTAAACTAGCGCTGCAGGAGAACAGGAAACTGCACGGTCATCAAAAAAGCGGAATAGGTAGAGGGGATATTCAAACTGAAGATCCCACCATTGTTAACCGCCCGGCACCAATATTATCGGCGTAACAAAATCAGTCCGGTTATTTTATAGCCACACCTCGTATAATATTTTGGTCATATTATGCGTCACCCTGAAACATAGGAAGTTACATCATATTATGCTTAAGGGGCCCTGGAAAAAGAAAAAGTCATAGCCTAAAAATCTTCGGCAGTAGTTTAGGAATTTTCTCGCAGAACTGTTTTGAGTGGCAGTAAACAAAATTATGATTATGAATATGTTAGCCAATATAATAGCCAACGATAATTAAATGGTCGCGGCACGCCCAGAAGAAAAAGATTGTTGCCGATGACCTTTGTTATTAAAATTAAAAGAAGATTTCAAATACTTGCAAAACTAGTTTCAATTCAACTGCTTAACTCAGTAACCGAAACTTGTATTTTTAACCAACTTAATTTCACATTTAAAATTTCTTATAAGGATAGCGACGATTGTGCCGGTCGTAATTCATACAGACAATAAAGTATATTCCTACAAGGTTGTACACACGAAAAAATGGTCACGTGGAAATTGTCGACGATAAAGTATCCTACTTATTATTCACAACAATTTTCGGATGGTTCATGTGTCCCTAGCTCCGTACTATAATTTCTGCTTACAGTATTTATAGTCCAAAATCCCAGAGCCCCCAGACACAACTTATTTTCTGATGGACAAAACTAGTGGGATTACGTAGTATTGGCGTGTACTTCAAATGTCTGCCTACCTGCTAAGCTTGCCTGACGGCCCATTCTCAGGTACCAGGTGAGAAAGGCGAATTAAAACAGGGCTTACTTAAGTTAAGTTCTGATGGCTAATTTTTATATATATATTGTGTAGAATATTATTATAAAATAATTTTTAACCTTGCCAGACACTTCCCGTCGGCTCCAACATTTGCCAGACGCTTTAAAGCTCCAAAAAAATAATTTAACTTAACTTAAATTCTGAAGCTTGAACTCGATATATGTTATTTAGGGGACTATTTCAAAGCTATACGTCATCAGCCAGACAAATCGTAAGGGACAAGCATCCCCCCAGACACCGAAAAACATCCAGCCGTTAGTATGAGCGCGAGAGCATGATGCATGCGTTTTTAGAGCGAGTGAGATATCTATGCGAGCTGTTTTCCCCTTCTTAAACTTACAGTCTACGCTGTGTGTATGCCCAACATACAGTATATAATAGTATAGTATCGAGTCTATGCGTGTCTAACAGTTTTGCCGGTTATAACACGTGTTTTGTGATATATTTGTTAAATTAAAAATATTTGCATTATTCAATAAAATATCATGGCAGAGTTATTAAATTGTGCGTTTTGTAAAAAATCTGATGAGAATTTGACACATTTTACGGAAGAGACGTTAAAAAAATGTGAAATAATTTTGAAACAGAGGAAAATACATAAACCTTAAATTTAAAGACGTAGTTTTGCCAGTTGAATTGTTTGAAAGTGCTTACCACAGACAATGTTACAAATCATTTACCGGGTTAATGAAGAAATATTACTTGCCGAAATTAGCAACACCAGCAGAATCTTCTCCAGAAGAAGATTTACAGAATAGCGCAGTGGATACATCTACAGCATCTACCTCATCAAGTCCAGCAACAATTATTTTACCTGAGTCTTCTGTAGGGGAAATATCTGAGTCAGCTGTTACAACGGAGTTACTCGAACCGGTATCATCTAATTCTGAAGAACATAGTGCGCAGCTAGAATGTGCTGTAGGTTCTCCCTCTACAAGTAATATAACTTTTGATAGAGATGTAAATATTGATGAAAATCAACAAATTTGTATATTTTGCGAGCAAAAGACAAAAAAGCATCGAGGGAAAAGACTACCTTTACATTCATCGAATAAAAAAGATTTTTTAAAAAAGATTGATGAAAAAGACGAAAAATTCGCGGAGTTGATTGAGAAAATTAAAAATTTTATACATTCAAAAATATATTATCATAATAATTGTCAATTAGATTATTATTATAAAGCTTCCTCAAAAGAAAAAACAACTAGAACTAACTGGCATGATGTTCGTCAATACCATCAAGAGGTTTTCAATGAAATGCGTGATTTCATTCAAGAAAATGTAATAAACAAAGGACGTTGTTTTTTTTCTGACTTATCTTCATCGCCATTATATGGAGTTATTGAAAGAGAAGGAAGAAAATTTAGAAGACAGAATTGGAAATTTTACACCACAAAATTTAGAAAGTAAAATAGTAAAAGCATTTAATACAGAAATAAAATTTTTTATTATTCAGAGTAAAAAGTTACTGGCTCCAAAACGTTTAAGTGTTATCGATGAGCAATCTCTCAGGCTCGATGAGCATTCGCTCAGGCGAATTTTGTTATTAGATGCTCTGACACTGACATTGCAATAATAATGTTGGGTAATATGCATAATTTAAAAAACGACGATTCACACGTTTTGATTTTCACAGGCACTGGAAATAAACAAAGATATGTTGATTTAACAAAGATTTACGAGCACTTGGGACCGTCGTTGTGTAGAACTTTACCAGGATATCATGCTCTTACTGGATGCGACTATAATCCTGATTTCTTCAAGAAAGGGAAGCAAAGACCATTCAATATATTAATGAAAAAATATGACTATCAGCAAGCTTTTATGAAATTCGGCGAGCCAGAATCATTTACAAATCAACATGTACAACAGAATATATTCAGTAAAGTACAGAATTTTGTCTGCGACATTTACAATGTTACCGGAACACTTAACGTGGATGCTGCCAGGCTTCAACTGTTTATAAATAGTTATACCGTTTCGGATGTCAATGAAGAGTTCAATCCAAAAAATTTAAAAAGCTTTGATGCCAGCAATTTACCACCATGTCAGAGTGAGCTTTACCAACACTTTCTTCGAGCAAATTATATTGCAAGTATATGGAATAATGCAAGTAAAAAACAACCTAGCATTTTTACTCCTGAGAACAATGGATGGACATTGGAGGAAAACGAGTACCATTTTCACTGGTTTGATGGCGATCAATTACCTGGTTTTGTCAGCGAATCACTCCAGAATGAATCAGGTATTGTAATTAGACATAAAATCTCGAATTCATTATATATTTAGTTACTTGATTTCTAATTTGTTTATCTATTTCTACAGAAACAGCTGCTAGCGATGAGAATGATGATGATGATGACTTCAGTACACGGTATCATGATTGGCTTGATAATGAAGCTTCCAATGGCCTTGACGATGACGACCAGGACGATTGAAAGACAATAACATTTTTTAAAATAAGGAATTATTAAAAATGTATTTGTTATATTTGAAAATTGTCCCAATAAATATTTTTTTTTAATTTGTAAATTAAAAATGCTAGATATGTTCGATACAATATTGTATGTTGGGCATACACACAGCGTAGACTGTAAGTTTAAGAAGGGGAAAACAGCTCGCATAGATATCTCACTCGCTCTAAAATGCATGCATCATGCTCTCGCGCTCATACTAACGGCTGGATGTTTTGCGGTGTCTGGGGGATGCTTGGCCCTTACGATTTGTCTGGCTGATGACGTATAGCTTTGAAATAGTCCCCTAAATAACATATATCGAGTTCAAGCTTCAGAATTTAAGTTAAGTTAAATTATTTTTTTTGGAGCTTTAAAGCGTCTGGCAAAAGTTGGAGCCGACGGGAAGTGTCTGGCAAGGTTAAAAATTATTTTATAATAATATTCTACACAATATATATAAAAATTAGCTATCAGAATTTAACTTAAGTAAGCCCTGTTTTAATTCACCCTTCTCACCTGGTACCTGAGAATGGGCCGTCAGGCAAGCTTAGCAGGCAGGCAGACATTTGAAATACACGCCAACACTACTTAATACCACTAGTTTTGTCCATCAGAAAATAAGTTGTGTCTGGGGGCCCTGGGATCTTACTCTATTAGGGTCTCGTGTTCAATCTCTGGCAGCTCAATATAACACGTAGGCTGAAAAGTTTTTAGTCTGACACATAGATGTAGCCCTTTTAAAAAAATCCATATGATTTTTAGGAAGTACCAACCTTCAAACGATACGTGTCAAAATTTCATGACATTTCAACGATTAGTTTACAAGTTATAGTGATTTTAGTGACGCTACTTTTGATATTTTCAAAACATTGGAAAAAATCGAATTTCGTGATTTGATTAAATACTGTTTTTTGATGGGAAAAAATATCGTTCAAGCAAACCAATGGCTTGATAAGTGTTACGGAGACTGCTTCTGGAAAATCACTCATCATTTACTGGTATGCTGAATTTTAACGCGGTCATACAGACACAAATGATGCTGAGCGCTCTGGACGCCCAAATGAGGTGGTTACACCGGAAAACATAAAAAATCAACAAAATTGTTTTGGATGATCGTAAACTGAAGCTGAGAGATAGATGACACCCTAAAGATATCAAAAGAACGTATTGGTCATATTTTGAATGAACATTTGAGCATGAGAAAGCTCTCTTCGAAATCGGTTGCTCCCAGTGAACCAAAAACAAACGTATTGATGATTCTGAGCGCTGTTTGGAGCTGTTTAAGCGCAATAAAAAGGATTTTTTTATGCTATATGTGACAATACTATACACCGGAAACAAATCGTCAGTCATCTGAGTGGAAAGCAGCCCGTGAAACCCGCCCGTAGCGACCAAAGACACAACAGTCGGCTGGGAAGGTTTTGGCCTCTGTATTTTGGGATGTGCATGGAATAATTTTCATCAACTATGCTAAGAAGGGAAAAACCATCAACATCAAATATTATATAGTGCATTTGAAGCAAGAAATCGCAAAGAAACGGCCCCAAATGAGCAAGAAAAAAGTGCTCTTTCATCAAGACAATGCCCCGTGTCACAAGTCAATGGTTACGATGACAAAATTGCATGAATTTAAGTTCGAATTGCTTCCTCATCCACCGTATTCTCCCGATTTGGCACTCAGCGACTATTAACTATTCGTAGACTTCAAAAAAATGCTCGCGGGAAAGAGATTTGGCTCCAATGAAGAAGGTATCGCCGAAACTGGACCTGTTTTGAAGGCAAAGACAAATCCTTCTACACGAAAGGTATAGAAATGTTAGAAAAGCGTTGGACTGATTGTATCGCTCTTGAAGGAGACTATGTTGATGAACAAAGTCGAATTTTGCAAAAAAATGTGTCTTAAGTACCTAGACAAAAACTTTTCAGCCTACGTGTTATATGTTTATTCTTCAAATTTCTGACAATACTATTTATACTTTACAATATTTCCCGAAAACCATTCCTTGTTTCCTTTTCCCTTGTTAAAATTGAAAGTAATAAAAAAAATGTCAATTGCAAATTGGACTTGTTTTGCATTGCGATTGTCTATAAAAAAAAATTTTTGTTACGGAATTACAAAATGATCAGCGACTTCACAAAACACACCCCAAACGAGTTTTTGATAAAAGAATTTAGAGCCCAGATTACAAAAATATCTAGTCAGATACTGACTCAGCAGGCTAATCAGACCAACCAGAATAAGACAAAAAGTTCCATGTGACATGTATAATAGCCAATAAATGAATCTAAAATCTAATCGGAAGAGTTTGAAACAAATATTTGCTACTTAAATATTTAATTATAAACAAATAAAATATCGTGTACACAGCTCTTGCATACCCAAATGTTTATGCAAAATGTTATGCACGCGTTCACTTGAGATCCCTACAATATTAGTAATCTCCCGAACCTTTAAACGGTGCGGCGATCATTCAAAATCATTATATAGGTTTTCGTCAAGATATCCGGAGTTATCACATAGCTGGGGCGCCCACTGCGAAGCTCATTTGTGTTTGTTCGATCACCTTTATACTCGGAAACCCAGTAATTTACAGTCTTCAATTAAGGAGAAGAATCACTGAGACCATTATCAAGCTTCACTTTTATTTCGGTGGCCGTTTTCTTTTTCAAAAAGTAAGATTTTATCACAGCTAGAATCTAAGTTTTTTCCATGATGTCGGAAATCGCGTATCCACGTTTGTATTTCGACCGGACAAACACTAACCGCAGTGAGCTCTGAACTGTAACTCTAGATGTAATCTTCTAAGGACTCAACCTACATGATCCAATACTGATTTTCATCATAGGGTTGCTATATGTGTTACCTTACTTTTCATACGACCCTCGTAGGCTGTTCACAGCCAAAATAATAATTTTTGGATGATATGGCATTAGGCTGAGTCCTAAGCTTCGATATTTTGTAGGATTTCCTAGCACTCTCGCCTTGATAATTTTTCGCTTTTTTCTTTTATTTTCGATGTTAGCGTAGTTTGTACACGAGAGTGAGGTATGACCCAAATTTTATATATTGACGTAGTTATTCTTTAAGTAGCACGACTTCAATATCATAGAAGATGATAATAAGTCTAAAAGGCGCTAGGCGACGTTAAATTTACGAACTATTTTATTGACGGTGATGCATAAAAACTGGATATGGGACATCTTTGTTTTTTCTTTGGGATACCTAATTCGATCAAGTAGAGTTTGATGGATATAGTTTTAACGGTTCACTTTAAACCAAACAAAACCATACAATAAGATTAAAGGTATAAAAGGGAGACCTTCATTTATTAAATCCATAAAATTTTAAAAAATATGGCACAGTTTTTGTTTGGTTTAACGAGAAACTTTAAAAGTAGACCTATTAAACCACATATCAGTGAGTTCTATTGATAAGTTCTACAGAAAAAAGTGGCATGTCCGATATAAGTTGACCATTCTTGAGATATGTCATTTATTCAGGAATTTAGCAACACTCCAACACACGAGGACCATTCAAAAATAGTTAAAATCATGATATTCTCAGTATTATTCAAAAACGATGTTTTTATGTGTTTAGCAAATTATTTTTAAAATTTTCCTGCATCTCATTTACATATTATTTGGAATTTTCTACTCTGTTTTAGTTTAATTAACTAATTAAAGATCGAATTTTACGAATCGTTAAAAATAGTTTATGTTACTGAAAACATTAAAAACTTAAAATAATAAATGTTACATCAGGTGTTTTAAGAAAATCTAAATAATAATTGGTTTATTTTACCTGCGAGTCAGTTTGTAAACAATCAAGCGGTTATATTACGTAATTGGGGTATTATGTGTTCTACTTAAACACGTCTTTTAGCTACTATGAATGCCTTACTGGGTAACATAAAAATATGAGTTTGTAAGAAAATCGGCTCTCTAAATCATGTCGTTATTCTCCTTTTGACCTTAGGTGTTAATTTAATCTCTCTTAGGCAAGTGTTTTCCCATTGTTATCTTGGCGTAAATACTAGAAAAGACAGTGTCACCCTATAAAAGCTTTGTGTTCTTAAAAAAATCCCCCCAAAATTTCATCACTTTTTACGGTCATTAGATCACTAAAAACCAGTTCGCATTGACCGTCTGTTGCCATGATAACTCTCGAACAAAATGATATATATTAGGAGACATAGTTTTTTAACTTATTATTTTACTAAAATTTAAAACAGAAAAATTACAGACATAAAATAATGGTCGAGAGATTCACCCTGCACTTTGCAAATACGCATTTCCAAAATAAATACTGAATTTAACTTTCTCTCACTAAAGAATGGGTTAATCTAAGTATTACAACCCGGCATTTTACATATTAATAAAAAAAAGACATAAATTAAGTAGAAGAGAGACTTGTAATGAAGTAGAAAATAACGCCCTTGCTTACTAGAGAGAACAGAGTTGCCAGGTTAGGTTTTGCTCGAAATCACGAAAACTGGTCTGTGGATGATTGGAAACAAGTTTTCTTCACAGATGAAACTAGGGTTAGTCTAAAACATCCAGATGGTCGTGAGCGAGTATGGCGAAGACCAGGAGAGAGGTTTGCTACTTGCAATATCTCTGCAAGGATTCCATTCGGCGGTGGCTCTATTATGTTCTGGGGTGGCATCTGCTTTGATGCTCGCACAGAGTTAGTTCCTGTTCGTACGAGATCCATGAATGCTGACTACTATCTTGAGAATATTGTAATAGAACATGTGATGCCTTTCGGTCATGTTGTGGGGCCCAATTTCCTGTTTATGCAAGACAACGCTCGACCTCACGTGGCTAGGGAGGTACTCGATTATCTTAATCAAGTTGATATACCGATTATGCAATGGCCACCAAAAAGCCCGGATCTGAATCCGATAGAACATTTATGGGATCACCTTAAGAAAAATGTGAAACGTCATATACCTGCACCTAGAAACCTGAGGGAACTTGAAAATGCAGTTATCACAGAATGGGAGCAAATTCCTCAAGATTTTATCCAAAATTTAATTAGAAGCAGGCCTAGTCGCATAAACGCTGTCATCCGAAGTAGAGGAGGCAACACACGCTACTAGTGTCCCAGTTACACCATTAATTTTGCTACTAGTGTCCCAGTTTATTTTTTTCATTATTACATAATTTCAACGATTTTGTTATTAGGTCTTAAGAATAATTTTAATTCGAATCTTATAGAGAAATTTGGTAGCTAATTCACTTTTAAAGTATCCGAATAAGTTTTTTCTAACTTTTAGGGTAACCAATGTTCATAAAAAATTATTAAAATTAATTCATTATAGAGATTTGGATGATTTAATATATTGTTGCGTTAATTTTGTCCAGGAGTGTATATATATATATATATATATATATATATATATATATATATATAATATATATATATATATATATATATATATGTATATATATATATATATATATATATATATATATATATATATATATATATAAAATATATATATATATATATATATATATATATATATATATATACATATATATATATATATATATATATATATATATATACATAAATACATATATACATATGTGGTGCCATCTCTCGGACTTTGCACGGACTTTTCAAACCAGCCTCGTATATATACATATATATACACATTTATATATATATATATATATATATATATATATAAATATATATATATATATATATATATATATATATATATATATATAAATATATATATATATATATATATATATATATATATATATATATATTTATATACATATATACATATATACATATATACATATATACATATATATATATATATATATATATATATATATATATATATATATATATATATATATATATACATATATATATATACATATTTATATACATATATACATATATACATATATACATATATATATATATATATATATATATATATATATATATATATATATATATATATATATATATATATATATGTATATATATATATATATATATATATATATATATATATATATATATATATATATATAAAGCAATAGTTGCCGTATCTAACAAAATTCTTAAATATGAAATTAATTGGGGAACTCGGCAAAGGGCGCAACAGATGTTCACGCAATGTTCATTTAGCTAATATTTCAGTCCTAGGATGGGACCTTCATCAGGGCACAAAATGAGGAGTGTGATAATAATCTAACAAAAATGGCCATAAACACCAATTATATAAATGCGACTAACAATTAAGTAAATCTTTTACTACACACTAACATATTAATTCGGTAAAAAGGCATTTACAAAAAGGATGCCATTAAAACTTTGGATACTAAAATCAATTCAAATTAATTCAATTTTAATTAACCACCTGTGACAAATATGTCATACAAATTGCCGGTCACAGGTGGTTAATTAAAATTGATTTTAGCATCCAAAGTTTTAATGGCATCCTTTTTGTAAATGCCTTTTTACAGAATTAATATGTTAGTGTGTAGTGAAAGATTTACTTAATTGTTAGTCGCATTTATGTAATTGGTGTTTATGGCCATTTTTGTTAGATTTATATCAGTCTCCTCATTTTGTGCCTTGATGAAGGTCCCAACCTAGGACCGAAATATTGGCTAAATGAACAATGTGTGAACACCTGTTGCGCCCTTTGGCGAATTCCCCAATTAATTTCATATTTAAGAGTATATATATATATATATATATATATATATATATATATATATATATATATATATATATGTATATATATATATATATATATATATATATATATATATATATATAGCAAAAAGGGTTTTTTTTTATTTATCGGGTTTGCGGTCTGTGACAATTAACACTCGAATGCTGTTAAACTCTCTATATTTCGTTGTACTTCACAACTTCATCGGGAGAATCTACAATGTTCTCAGATATAAAAAGTTACCGTTTGTGCGCGGATTAACAGATTCAATGGTTTCCATCTTCAAAGATTTTCCACACATTAAAATAGTTAAATATAACAGTCTCAGTAGCCGTACCTTGTTTACCCAACTCAAACAGAGACCCCCTCTACTTTATAACACCAATGTAGTTTACATGTTGTCCTGTTTGGGTTGTGTTTCATGTTATATCGGACAGACATCGCAGTGGATAAAACAAAGAATTACACAACACAAGAGCGATTGCCGAATAAATAAGAGGTCATGTGCTTTAGTTGACCATGTTTTAAAAACGGGACATCAGTTCGATTTTGCCAATGTGGAAGTTTTGGAGAGAGTAAATAATTACAAGGATCAGCTGTTTCTTGAAATGTGTCACATAAACAAACATAAGGATTGTGTTAATTATAGGGCAGATACCAGTAAATTAAGTGTAATGTATTGTAATATTTTAAATTTTACAAGTCAATAACTGAACCACCTTATGCATAACTAAACCACTGTATTTGATGATAGTTTTTTCGTTTTTGGTCCGATTTCGGATTTATAGCCTAGATTAGTTCATTGTTAACTGTTATTTATCACTGTGCATAAGTATTTTCTTGTTTCTGTTATGTGTCTAATGTAGTCGATGTTCTTTTATTTTTATAAATGTTGTGACATCTCTTAGTTGGTAAGTTTTTATTTACAAATAAATTTCCTGACACACTGTTTTTTTTTTTTCTAAAAATTATAGTTTCTCCCCGATGAAGTTGTGAAGTACAACGAAATATAGAGAGTTTAACAGCTATCGAGTGTTAATTGTCACAGACCGCAAACCCGATAAATAAAAAAAAAAAAAAACCTTTTTGCTATCAAAGTACGGTAGATAAATCTACACTTATTTATTATATATATATATATATATATATATATATATATATATATATATATATATATATATATATGTATATATATATATATATATATATATATATATATATATATATATATATATATATATGTATATATATATATATATATATATATATATATATATATATATATATATATATATATATTATCCGATTTACCTGCTTTTTTTTTTAAACAAGCATATTATCTCTAGCCAGGTTATAAGAAATATTTTATTCCGTTAGGTAACATAAGGAATAAGCAATGACGATAATAGTGAATCAAGTCGGAAAAAGTTTGCCGCTAGCGCGTTCTCTTGCAATACGCTGCCTAAACCATTAAATATGGAACAATATCATGTAACAAAGAATATAATATATATAAAATGCGACTTCTCTCTGTCTCCCTACTTGTCTGTCCGTTAGTGCGTTATTACTCGAGAACGACTTATCCGATTTACGTTTTTTTTTTAATTCATACATATGTTCTCTGGTCAGGTTATATAATAATAATAATCTATATAATATATATAAAACGTAACGTCTCTCTGTCTGTCTGTCCGTTAGTGCGCTTATGACTCGAGAACTACTTATCCGATTTACGTGTTTTTTTTAATTCATACATATGTTCTCTGGGGATATATTTTATTATGTTACGTAATATAAGGAATGAGCAGTGACGATAATAGGGAATGAAGTCCACGCGGGCACGGAAGCATATATATATATATATATATATATATATATATATATATATATATATATATATATATATATATATATATATATATGTATATATATATATATATATATATATATATATATATATATATATATATATATGTATATATATGTATATATATATATATATATATATATATTATATATATATATATAAATATATATATATACATATATATACATATATATATATATATATATATATATATATATATATATATATATATATATATATATATGTATATATAAGTATATATAAGTATATATATATATATATAATATATATATATATATATATATAGATATGTATATATATATATATATATATATATATATATATATATATATATATATATATATATATATATATATATAAAGGCAATCCCTCTAACCACTTTCCTCACTTTTTTATCCCCTTGTATGCTAACTATTTTATATTTCTGACAATACAATTCACACTTTACAATATTTCGCTATTTATACTTTACAATATTTCACGAAAACCATTCCTTGTGTCCTTTTCCCTTGTTAAAATTGAAAGTAATAAAAAAACCGGTCAGTGAAAGTTGGACTTGTTTCGTACTGTGTTGCGGAAGTATAAAATGATCAGCGACTTCACAAAACACACCCCAAACGAGTTTTCGATAAAATAATTAGGAGCCCTGATTACACACATGTCTAGTCAGATACTGATCAGCAGGCTAATCGGACCAACCAGAATAAGACAAAAAGTTTCATGTGACTTGGAATCATAAATCAGTCTAACTCAATCTAAAATCTAATGGAAAAGTTTAAAACAAATATTTACTACCTAAATATTTAATTATAAACAAATAAAATAAAATTATTCTATCGAAGCGCGGTAATATACAGAAAATAATTCACCTTCACCATTGTAGGGAAACATAGTTTTCACTATTGTTTTTTTATACAAAATAAATTATCAAAAGTGATGCACTTTCGCTTAATCTACACCTGCATCACATGGAAATCCATAGTCAAGCATCCAACGTTTAAAATATTTGATGGTATACCGGGAAAATAAAAAATAATGGAGAGTAAAGTGTGTTAAATTTAGATACAGAGCAAAATATTAATTGAAAATGTTAATAGGAACTAAAAAATTATGCTCACGTTTAAATTTGTGACCTTCCTAGTTATAAATTCAAAAAAACTCCAGTAAACACGTCAGTAATTGTCGGATTATTTATTCAATAAAGGAATACGAAATTAATTAAAAACTACTGACTTTGATTGTATCATATTTTTGTTAAAAATTTGATAACCTTTTTATCTGCTTTGCAACAATTACATCCATAATAAATTTGTGCTAATATCATTTCATTTTGAAATTGCAACATTAGTTAATTACTACGTACATAACATAACAACTAAACATATGGATTAATTCTAACTTTATTGCACAAGTGCTTCAATGAATCCACCGTCCCTTTTTAAACAGGTGATTGTTCTTTTACTATATCTCTAATTACGTCAGGAATTATAGCTTCACATGTTTCCCTAATGACTCTCTCAGGATGATCAACATCTTGAAATGGCCTTTTAAGATAAACCTTTTCTTTTAAGTAGCCCCATAAAAAAAAGTCTAGAGGGGTGATGTCTGGAGACCTTGGGGGCCAAGTAAACTGCACATACCTCCCTATTATTCTTCCGTGTGGAGGAGATAATCTCGAACACTGTGACATGATGCACCATCATGTCACAGTGTTCGATCCATATATGTTGTCTTTCAATTACTGGTAGACGATTAAGAAACTCAGGGAACTCATTATATAAAAATTCTAGGTAATGTTCAGCATTCATACTATTTCGAAAAAAGAATGGTCCAACTATTCTATCTTTAAAAATTCCACACCATACATTGGTTTTAAACGAGTCTGATCTCGAGTTTGGATATTGAAGTTAGGATTAACATCGCTCTACCAGCGACAGTTTTGAGAACTTACTGTTCCATTAGACGTAAATGTTAGCTGTTATTTTCCAAGTCTCCTTGAAACCAAGAGCAAAATTCAAATCTTCGTTCAAAATCTCCTGCTTTTAAAGTATGGGTAAACTGGGGTTTGTATGGTTTAAATTTATTTGATCTTAAAATTCTCGCAACTGTAGTTTTACTCATATTCAATAAAGCTGATCTTTCCCAAAGTGAATCTTTTGGCTTTTCTACATTTTTTGAAACCCCATGCCCGATGTTTCTTTTTAAATTTACATTCAACACTTCCATAAATCTTGAATTTATTTATTAGATATCCCACAGTTGTGAAGTATACAGTTTTATCAAAGTGTCTATTATTAAAGATTTCTGCTGCTTCTCTAAGAATTTTATAATTACCTCCAACTATGAGAATAATTTCAATTTTATCTTCAACACTCAATCTTACTAGTATTTTTAATTATTACAAATACAGAGTGACGGTAGCTTTGAAGTTTATTGGCAGTTGTTAGGTATTTCCAAAGATATGTTCATTTATTTTCAGCCTAAAATTTGTAGAGATTTTGTTTTCTTTTATTCAATAAATAATCCACATAGCAACAGATAGTTGGTTATCAAATTTTTAACAAAATCAGTGCACTAGTTTTTAATTAATTTCGTTTTCCTTTGTTCAATAAATAATCCGACAATTACTGACGTGTTTAATGAAGTTTTTTTTGAATTTTTAACTAGGAAGGCCAGAAATCTAAACGTGAGCATAATTTTTTAGTTCCTATTAACATTTTCAATTAATATCTTGCTCTGTATTTAAATTTAAACACACTTTACTTTTCATTATAAATCATTATTTTTTATTTTCCCTGTATACAATCAAATATTTTAAACTTCTGATGCTTGAGTATGGATTTCCATGTGATGCAGAACTTTTTATCAAGAATACATTTTTTTGTAATATGTAAGATAAGCTTTTTCTCCATTTGTATCAAACTTTTTGGGACACACTGTATATCAAATCGTTTCAGAGAAAACTGGGTGTGACAGACAGACGGACACCGAAGTGATCCTATAAGTGTTCCGTACAGAACACTAAAAACTTCATTTTCAGATTCTTTGACTCCAAAAACCCTCAGAAGGGCACCACTCCTTTAACCCCTTACATGTTTGACTATAAATAATTATGCCTAGAATTTGTTTATTATCTAAAAAAAAAACAGGATAATTTTTCATAACTTTTACAATACAAAATTAATCGACAGCGACACCGTCTTCCCATTCCCTCAAAGCGATATCGTTCAAAAACTATAGGTTTCATCCCTACTTAGAGTATTATACGTGCAGCAAATTTGAAATTGAGTTGACCGACAGACACACCCACAAAAATGGAGAACTACGTTTTTGGTGACTGTAAAACCTCAAAAAGAGTTAAAATCTTGGACGATGATTCTTTCACAAATACATGACTTGACTTTAAAGACAAATAACTTATTTATTTATCTATTATTAAAAACCCAAACAACATTCAACAACTATAACTCAAAATCCGATACATAGACCCATGCAATTTCTTACATCAAAATAATGTTTGCGTTAAGTCACCTATTTTTGTACATGTTATAACTGGATAATATTGGTTTATATTGATTGACAGATAACAGATGGAAAAGATAACAAATCATCCGAAATCAAATAGACTATCTGCCAAAACCTATACTGGAGCAGATATACCTACAGACCATAATTTGCTGCTTACGACTATCAAGATTAGACTAAAAAGTTAAAACATGAACCAAAAAGGCCTTGCATTTTTTTCTATTATTGTTACATATAATACAACTTCTGTTTACGCCGCATATCTAAGAAACTCGACGAACATTTTAGCGTGTCGGCGGCAGCCAGCCGGCTTTGTTTTGCGTCAACGTTTTGTTCCATGTGTTTGTCTTTCTGCAGCAATAGCTATTATTTCTATGTCATCGGTCTATAAAGCGGGCAAATCCTCTTGAGAAATTTCTAAACCATCGTGCACAATATTAAAAACTGCAATTTTAAATACTTTAGCCTTTTTAGTAAGCACTAGGAACATTATTCGTCGATTTGATGACAGCAAATCCTAAAGAAGCCTAATGAACTCCTTAGTTCTAGCCTCAATCGGTTTTTCTGACGTCATCCTGAATCGAGTTCCGGCCCAAACGAAACTGTTTAAACGTCGCCATATACCTTGGAAATCCGCCTTTATGATTGCTGGGTGGATTGAGTAGCTCAGCAGCCATGCTGCCGGTCCCAAGCCCGGGTAAAGGAGGAGGGTTCCCAGGTTAGGCTAGCAGTCTACCTGGAGGAAAAAGAATAATTCGCTCACAGATCCAGACCAGCCTCGGAACGAGGACGGACCTCAAAGATGACAACCCTCGCGAGAAAAAGGAACATGAGTTGGGAAAAGAACATTATTAGAATTGGTGCGTGGAATATTATGTCCTGGTCATCAAAGGACCGCGAAACGATAGAAGACCTGAAGGTCCACAAAGTTGACATATGTGCACTAAGTGAAACGAAGAGAAAGAGGAAAGCAAAAATGGAAATTGATGATTATATATTCATATATAGTGGAGTATAACGAAACAAAAGAGCTCACTCGGGGGTAGGGCTACTAATACACAATAAATTTAAACAGAGCATTGAGGAGGAAAAGTATATAAGTGACAGAATATTACAAGTGACATTAAATATAAACGAAGAAAGAATACACTTGAGAAGTGTATATGCACCAGATATCAGTAAGTACATTGATACAATAAACCAACAAGAAAAACTAATGGCAATGCTAGAATAGGCAACGAAGAACTGACAAACATAACACAAAGATTTAACGAATAAGAGAGAAATGTGCTCTAAACACCTTAGAAATAAATAATACTTTTTTCAAACATGAAATACAGATATACTTGGTAAAACTCTAGAAGCCAACAATCAGTAATAGATTATATTATAATAATAATAACAATAAGAAAATTTTTTGCCAGAAACAATAGTAGATGTACGAACACTGAATTCGGCTAATGTAGCTAGCGATCACAAATCGCTCCTATCCAAACTTAGACTTAAATTAAAAATCCCCACCGAACCTAAAACCTATATACGTTAACAAATATAACATCGAAAGCACAAAAAAATTATATGAGAATCGCTTGAGACAAAAAATAACTCTACACCCAATCAGCGAACAAGAAAGTATAGACAAACAGTGGACATCCTTAAAACAAAACATTATTAACGCGAGAAAGGAAACCTTAGGCCAGAGACGAGTAAACATCAACAAAACAAATAAAACACCTTGGTTCACGGCAGAAATAAAGGAGCTGGCTAAGAATGGCATATATACATTACATACACAACAAAATACAAGACAACTGGAACGCATAATATCGCAAAAAGAAATTTAATAAATAGAGGAAGAAAACAAATTAAAGAAGAGACATTTACTGAAGGGATGGAAAGTGATCTGTATGGTGCTCAAAGGAAAGTCTGGAAAATGTTGAGACGGAACAACTTAATATAAAAGACACGGTACAAACTAATAAAATTACAATTCAAGAATGGCAAACATACTTTGAGGAATCATATAAAGAAGAAGAAAATAATGAAACCATACTTGAAGAAGTGGAAGAAGTAATTTTAGAACAGACAGAAAGAATTATAAGAAGTCTTAAAAATAGAAAAGCCTCAGGACCAGACGACATTACAAATGAGATGTTAAAATATGGAGGAGAAAACCTATATCCCATCAAAAACATAAAATGTAATAAAAAATGCCAAGTCTCGCAACACAGTCCTTCCACCACAAAAACTTGTGAGATCTCATGTAAAACCAAGTGACCGTCTCAATATTAGACATCTTTACTTCTATAATAAATATAATGACTTGGCAATCGCACGACAACATAATCACAATAAGAATAATCTACTATTTCGATTGCTAAGTAAGTCTAAACAGTGCACTTATGAATAAAGTATTTTAAATAGTAGATTATTATGTGATTATGTTGCCGTGCGATTGCCAAGTCATTATATTTATTATAGAAATAAAGATGTCTAATATTGATACGGTCACTATAAATGTTGGTAGGTAACTAAATAGATAACAATTTATGACAAAGTTGTTGAATAGGTGCTTCCATAGATACTAACTAAAATAACTGCCTTGGTTTTTACATGAGATCTCGCAACTTTTCGTGGTGGAAGGACTGCGTTGCGAGACTTGGCATTTTTTTACATTTTATGTTTTTGATGGGATATAGGCTTTCTTCTCAGGTAATATTTCTTTACGTCAGCTATGGATTTTCTTAAAACCCACTCCCTGTCTCTATTGGTTTTTCTCAAAGGCTATGATGTAACAATTTTTGACAAGTCTGAACGATAAGTGCTTCTAAGTCGATTATATTCAACGATTGCGGACTCCTGAGCTTTGATACTACCGAAGTCGACATTAATTAGATGTAATCTGCCCAGACTTGCCACTCTCAAAAGTGCCACATATGCTTGACCGCATGTGAACACTGAAGAACCGATGTCCATCAGTGCACTGTTTAGACTTAGCCCCTGACTTTTGTGTATGGTAATAGCATAGGCTATACATAGCGGAAACTGTTCGCGATGAACATAAGCTCTATTAATAATTTTAAATTTAGTTTTGACTGGACCAAGCTCGTAAAGATGTTCATTATTAAATGTAATATGTATTTTTTTTATTTTATTTGTATTTTCAGGATCAACCTTTACTCCTTGTACTATACCGATAGAACCGTTGACTAAGCTAAGACTCACGTCAATATTTCGTCTTAACGTGACTTTTGCTCCTATTTTAATAACTATATTCTCTTCTAGCCCTGCTGTCATGGAAGCATCATCTCCATACTTTTTTATAATTAAAAGATACTTAAAGTATTTCACTTAACAATTTTCTAATTACACGAAGTAGGTAAGTATTATTAAACGAATATATTTGATAAATGAAAAATATTATTAAATATAATATATTAATTAATAAATAATATAAATTATTCATAATTATGAATTTTTCAGTGATTAATTAACTTTATACGACGTATTATTTACCGGGACTCACGGTTAACCTTGCATTATGCTATGTATGGCTGAGCGCAGCGCGCTCTCCGCGCTCTATCTCAAAAACGGTTCAGCGTATAAAAAAATATTTAGAACAAAATTTGTAGAGAATTTTATGGTCTACAATTTTCATAATAAATGCAAATATCATTGAAACCATAGGAAGCGAGATATTTGCGAAAAACCCATTTTTGTGACATTTGACCTTGAATATCTTAAGACGCGGACATGAGATTTTATGAGACTTTTGAGACAACTTTTAGAATGCCAAAATAAAGATTTATACAAGTTTACAGTTTATTATCTCTCATTCCGACGTTGACCCTCTTTTTTCGGCTTAAGTGACTGTACCATTTAGAAAACGGGACTGAAATTTCGGGATGTTTCAGTTTTTCCTTCCTTTATAGGCTAAACACTAACTAAATTCAAAATTTTAAGTTTGTGTGTCTGCTAGAAGTACCTTAGAATTTTGATGATCGGTGAGTGTATCAGTGACAAAATTAAAGAACTTCGACTGGCGATAGTTCGTAAACTAAACTGTATAAATAGTAAGTAATTTAGGAACATAGCTAGAATAGTCTGTCCTTTTGGTCACTGAAAATTCAGACTTCTAGCTTTATTCACAACGAAGTTACAGGGGGGGTCGAAAGTGTCGTGAGTGGCTTCGAGAAAAGGATGGTACGGCTGTGCTTTCTGCTCAACTTGGCGGGGGCACTGCCGTGCCCCCCAAATCAACAACTAGCACAGCTCGTTACATATATAGTAAGAGATGAACAAATATCTACAGATTGGAAAACTAGCATAACAATCCCAATATTCAAAAAAGGTCAAAAAACGTAAAGTATTAACAAAAATTATACTGGAAGAAATAAGGGTATTCCAATCAGAGAGGAACAGGGATTCCGCAAAAATCGATCGACCATAGATGCCATATTTATAGTAAAGCAGATAATGGAAAAAGCTAAAGAATTTAACAAACCTGCGTATATGTATTTCGTCGATATGACTCAAGCCTTCGATAGAATGCAATTAACAGATATTATAAAATTTTTACAGGAAAAGTAGACAAAGCTAATAAAAATCATACATGACATTAACATAGAATGTAGAACAAGTATTAAAGTGGGACATCGACTGAGCAAGGAAGTAAAAATAAACTCCGGAATAAGACAAGGCGATTCATTTAGTCCCTTTATCTTCAACCTTGACATGGACAGAATAATGGAGAATCTTCCAAAAACTAGAGGATACAAAATGGGCAACACACACTTCCATCTGCTACGCTGATGATGCAGTCCTCATCTCGGATTCTGAGGACAACCTTCAGAAGATCTTTCATGCCTTTAATTTGGAAGCGTGAAAACTAAGCATGATTATCAACACAACCAAATAAAATGTATGGTAGCGTCAAAAGAATTATTAAGATGCAAGCTGGAGATCCAAGGAAGTATTATTGAACAGGTTTAAATTTAAATACCTGGGAATAATGATAACAAGCTACGGAGACTTAAACAGGGAAGTAAAACACTAATAGCAGGTTGTTTGACGGATATGGTATGAAAAAATAAATACCCCGCAGTTGAAAGTAAAATAAGAAAATACAAGACAACAGTGAGACCGATCCTCACATATGCTGTAGAAACAAGAGCTGACACATGTAAAACAGCACAAATGATGAAGACAACAGAAATGAAGGTGATTAGGGATATGCATGGAAAAACTATCCACGACAGAATCCACAACAAAGATCTACAAGCACTAAGTAAGATCCAAGACATATCCAAATGGACCAGAACTAGAAGAAAACAATAGAATAAACACGTAAATCAGATGAAGGACAACAGACTGGCAAAAAGGACCAAACTCAATAAACCCTGCGATAGAAGAACTAGGGGCAGACCCCCGAAAAGCTGGAAGGTATGCTGGACGCCCACATCGGAAGAGGCCTAATGGGGATAAAACAGGCAGTATGCCTACTTACATGCCACACCATATAAGAAAGAAGAATATACCTTGGACTTTCATAAATAACTTTTTATTAAATTATTTTTACTCATTTTTCGGAATAAAACAAAATTTTTTTAAATAGTAATATATGCAAACTGCTGGTTTTTTGTTAAAAAATAAACTGTCAAGAAAAACTCGGAAGATATTGAAACTTAAATCCTAATATTTTTATTTTTAATGGTAATTATATCCCTTATTGAACATTTGGAAAAAAAATAAATAAAAGTGTTTTTTTGTTTAATTTCTCCTGTATTTTTCCGAATCGTTTAATCTCCAATTAGATTAATTTAGCATTTATCATGCACGTAAACAGGTAGAAAATCATTAAAAAATATCTTTTATATAATTATAGCTTTTATTTTTTTAGGTAAAATATACGCATGCAAATGCTGTTTTTATAATCAATTGATGAATATTCAACATTATTAAATATTATTTATTTTGTCCGATCATAGTTCATAATAATTTTTTCGCTTATGTAAACAGCCTGGAAACACCAAAAGTATACTATAAAATAACAAATAAACCGAGTTGTTGATTTACACAACACAGCCAACGTTAAAACAGAATATAATGGCCCTTTTACACGGTCATATCAGTTCTCAGTTCAGTTTCAGTTTCAATCGAACCGTCCGTTTTTCCTATGTGTAAAAAGGAAAAACTGAAAGCAAATCTGAAACGGAGACTGAGACCTGACGGGATGGGGTAGACCTGTTTGTTTCATTTCAGTTCTTAGAATTCCTATGTGTAAATAAACGGGTTATGCCTCGGTTCGTTCGCTCCCGTCAGTTCTTTTGAAACTCTGGCTTCGTATACTTGCAATTGTAGTAGTGCAATTGTAGTAGTGTAATTGCAATTGTCGCTATGGCCAAGAAGGATCACGAGTTTGTGGTAGAATTCATTGAAATTTATAAAAAGTGTCCGTGTTTGTGGAACAACACGGACCCAAACTATCACAGTGTAAACATCAGGGAGGCTGCCTATACCCTCTTATTGGGTTAATATCAAGAATGCGACCAAAAGGCAACAAAGGCGATGGTAAAATCCAAAATTAATAGTCTACGCTCAACTTATAACAAAGACAAACAAAGTTAAATATAGTGAAAGAAGTGGAGTAAGAAATTGAGAAGTATATAAACCATCACTGTGGTATTATGACCTTCTTTCGTTCGTCAGCGACCAACAGCCGATTCTAAGAACTGTCAATACTATCGGAAGTAATAGCCTCCCTCGTGTTGGTTTTCTACTTTTGTATAATATGTGTCACAAGGCGTAATAACACAAGATACACATCCTCGTTCATCCGTAAATAATTCAGTCAATCATATGGTTCTAAGTGAAGTTCTTTCATTAAATTTATATGCGACAGTGAATTCCAGGGTACCAAGCTTTACTCCATCAGCTTCTTTTCTTCCACCGTTTCTTCAACGCCACAGCTAAGGCTGCTGCGGTGAGACAGTCTTCATACATGAGCTATTTTACACATGTACACTTTGGGACAGTATGACAACACGTGTTTGAACGCGAAACATACATAACACTTTGAAAGTGTAACTCTGAGAACTGAACGGACCTTGTAAAAACAAACCTGCTTCCGAACTGAAATGAAACAAAAACTGAAACTGAGACGGAACTGAGAACTGATATGACGGTGTAAAAGGGCCATAAGAGAAATACGGTCACTTCTGTCATTTCACCCAGACTAGCATATCTAATATTACGACCTCTAAGAGATATAAATTCAAAATAATTCAAATACTATATATGCACCAATATCGGAATATGAAAAGGAGAAGTTTCATTAGTTCTACGAAGACATAACAATAGCAATGTCATCCAACAAAACACGCCATTACATTTTAATTAGAAATTTCAATGCCAAAGTAGGAAAGAAAGGAGAAATCAGTGGTTTATTTTCGAATAGGTCAAAAAAATTAATTAGATGTACCAAAAAACAAATTCTTTAACGAACGCAATAACGAAGAATGAGATCGATTTTGTTATAAAAATCTCACAAACATCTAGTTACATATGTAACGAGCAGTGATCATAGAATGGTAAGAGTCAATATAAAAATAAATACGAAATTTTAAAAATAGGTACTTTATAGTAGGGTAGAAAAACTATAGCAGAGGATTTATGGTTGAGCACTCTTTACCTATTATTTCTGTTAAAATTAAAAATAAAACTAAAACCCTGAAAGGACATATAATACTATATATATATATATATATATATATATATATATATATATATATATATATATATATATATAACAATATCTAGCCAAGCTCAAGGGGAGACAAAGACAAAAAAATAGTACTAGAGGAAGGCTCCTCATAGAGGGGGGTGGTAATGGACAAACGGGAAAACATCAAACAACAGTCGCGGGGGCGAAGCATCTTGTACTTGAACTCTAAAAGGGTAGGCCTTTCCCAATAAAGTAAACTAAAAATTGATGGAGATTTTTCACAAAAGAAACGTTTCACACAGTGAAACTCTAATCACTTACATCCAATTTAAAAATGAATAACTGAGGGGAGGGACATTTTTCACAAAAAGGTACCTTTTCATACAGTGGAACTATAATAAATTATACCTAATTTAAAAATCGATCGAAGATTAAGATATAAAAAGGTCTGATTGCAAGTGCGGCGGGAGACATACCTTTTGCCGCCCTTTGGTTACGCTACAGGTTTGACCATAAATAATTATAACCGGTCAAGTACAAGTTGCACTTGCGCAATTAGTGTTCCGTACGTTGATTGCTTTTGAAATAAAAATTTTTGTTACAGAGTTATACAATGATCTATGACTTCACCAGACACACCCCAAATAAGTTTTCAACAAAATTTTTTTCGATATTTACTGAAAACTGATGACCTGGAAATTTTTGTTTTTTTTTATATACCATATTATTAAAAGTCAAGTGATAATTTTCGTTCAATCGACACCCCGTGAAGAATATTCCAGAATTTTTTCAAAATTTCTTAATCAGTACTTTTCGAGGTAAGGGGGGGACAGCGATTTTTCGTGACTTTTTAAAAATAATACAAAAAAAAGTGTGCGCAAGTATTACATTGTATATATTTTTGAACGCGTATTTTTATAAGCTTTCATTTGACATCCCACTTGATGACCTAGTAATTTTTTGTTCAGTTCCGATATCATCCCCCTCTGATGAGACCATCAATTCCTATATAATATATAAATAGTTTCGGAGAAAATCGGACACCGAAGTGATCTTATAAGTGTACCGTATGGAACAGTAAAAATGTTATCTTGTTATTGGTAGCTTATGGTAGCGCCTAAACCGCGCAAGATTTGGCACTACAAATCTGCTAAATGGGAAGATCCCATGGAATATTTTCGAACTTTCCCGTGGTTAGACGTTTGTTTTCGATCCGAAGACCCATCTGACTGCGCCAGGGAGGTTTCCGATGTTATTTTAGCCGGTATGGAGGCTTACATCCCTTTTTCGAAGAAATGCCCTTCCAACGACAAGCCTTGGTTTGACCGAAAATGCAAAGAAGCTGTTGCTTCTAAACATCTTGCCTACTGACAATAGCGTGAAAATCCTAACACCATAAACCGTAACACCTTTGTTCGTGACAGAAACAGATGCAAAGAAATTATCGACGAAACCAAGGAGGCACACAATCAACGAATTAGAAACAAATTTCTCGCTTGTCCCAACAATTCCAGGTCCTTTTGGTCAGTCGCTAAGGCAGTCAGTCAAAATTTCACCAAATCCACCATACCACCACTCACATGGCCAAATAATTCTATTGCAACGACACCTGTTGAGAAAGCGAACTTGTTGGCTGAACTCTTTGCTTCACATTCTACTGTCGATTTCCAAGGAAAAACACCACCTAATATTCCCATAGTGCGGTCAAGGATGCCCGATATTGTCTTCAGACAGCGTATCATAAAACGTATTTTAATGAAGCTAGATACCAAAAAAGCTTCTGACGCTGACGGAATACCTGCCATAGTTCTCAAAAACTGTGCGAGGGAACTAACACCAGTTTTCTGTAGACTTTTCAACCTACCCTACAGAAAAGGAATATTTCCTTCCTGCTGGAAATGTGCCACAGTTCAGCCGATACTTAAAAAAGGCAAGAAGACCTTGCCAAATAACTACCGACCAATCGCACTGCTTTCAATAATATCGAAAGTCATGGAAAAGGCTATCAATCAGCATCTTCTAAAATATCTTGAAGGATTCAACATTATTAGCGATCATCAATATGGATTTCGTAAAAATAGATCAACAGAAGATCTTCTGACTTATGTAACACACGTTTGGAACAACGCAATTGAACACTTTGGAGAATCTCGAGCGGTTGCTCTTGACATATCCAAGGCATTCAACCGTGTTTGGCACGATGGGCTGTTGGCTAAGCTACGCTCTCATGTTTCCTCAGAGAGCGTTCTTTACGAGTGGCAGTCGACGGATTTCTTTCTAACACCTTCACTATCAACGCCGGTGTACCTCAAGGCTTCATACTGTCTCCTACTCTTTTTCTCATTTATATTAACGATCTGCTGGAAAAGACCGAGAATCCAATCTACAGCTTTGCAGATGACAGTACGCGTACCTCTTCATTCACTTTGAACGCTCGGACATCGGCTACTCAGACGAATATCCCCAGACAGCAGAATGTCATTCAACTTAACAAAGACCTGGAAGAAATTTTATCTTGGGGTGACAGTAACCAAGTGGAATTTAATGCTACAAAAACCCAGGCGACAGTTTTTTCTAAAAAAGTTAACGTTGCTGAACCCGACAGAGTTATGTCGGGGCACTCCATTCCTCTTACGTCGTCACTCAATTTGTTGGGCGTTAATTTGGGAGCAAATATGTCCTGGCATGAATATATTGCAGGCATAGCAAAGAGAGCTTCTCAAAAGTTGGGAATATTATTTCGAACCAGAAAGCTTTACACTCTACAACAACTGTTAATTCTTTACAAAGCTCAAATTCGACCAACTATGGAATACTGCTCCCATGTTTGGGGCTCCGCTCCCAAATATACACTGCATTTGTTGGATTCTGTTCAGAGAAGAGCTGTTCGTCTGATTGGAGACCCGGAACTGACCGGCGGCCTTGATTCGCTAGAACATCGAAGAACGGTTGGCGACTTGAGCCTATTCTACAAGTATTTTCATGGAAAGTGTTCGAAGGATGTGGCCGGCTTAATTCCTCCCAGAGCAGTGCATGTTAGAAGTACACGTCACGCTAATACTTCACATCCGTATGAAGTTCAGCTTTTTATTCCTCGTACAACGCTTTTCAAGCAGTCTTTTATATGGAGAACATCATCCCTTTGGAATAATTTGCCCAGGACTGTGTTTCCCACCGAGTACAATTTACAGCGATTCAAGAACAACGTGAATCGCTTTTTCCGCACACGTGTCGCTCCTGTAGCGCTTTAGGGACTTCTTCCCTGCAGCACGTGAGCTAGGCCCATAAAAAAAAACGCTAGCTACCCTTTGATGTAGTTGGGGAAGTTATTCATCTCCCTTTCTACAATTAAATTGCTTTCGATCCGCCTCTGGGACCACCAAAGAAGTGTCGGCGACATGTGTTATTTGTTTTTATTTACTATATAGAGTTTAATAAAATTTTAACTATTTGTTTTTAAGATTATATGCATATAAATGAATTGTCGTGACAAGAAACAGCAAATTCACGAAATGGCGAAATTTAAATTAATATTCCACTGATTCATCACTTATTTATTGCTATAACGAGCAAGTATAAATAAATCCAAGGTGTACATACATTTTTTTAAAGGTAAAATATTGAAATTGCGTTAAAATGTAAACCTACAATTAAAATTAAAGTCTGGTTTGGTCGCTAACGCAATGGTGCCGTGATGTTCAAGGTGTGTACTAATCTGAAGAACAAAAATCTGTCAGAGAAGTTGACCTGCATTTCAAGAAATTAAGTAAAATCGAAAAAATTCTAACATCACGACTAAAAATAGTATTTTTCTTGTCTATGCGAAAGAGAAGTATTTTATTCGTGAAAAAATTACTCTCCGAGATTTTTGCGTTTCTTTACATGTTAGGGTTCCTAAATCATGAAAAACTATCCCGCATTTCCATCGGTCTGCCTGTCTGTATATCTTTTACCACGATAACTCTCCAACGAGATAAGATATGAATTTCAATTTTGGTAGGCTTGTAGCAGAAATAGAATTTATAATTTTTGAGCAAAATCGCTATAGGAAAAAGAAGTGAAAGGGGTGGGGATCAAGATCAAATTTTATATATTTTCTACTTCACTAGATCGATTTTTCCCAGATTCTGGTTGGGATAATAATTGTTTTCAAATATTATTTGTAATCATATAAGGGCTTCAAGAGATGAGGGGAGTTTAAAAGGATCGCTCCGTATGTATAGTGTTATAAGTCCTTTTCAAGATTCTTGAAGGCTAACAATATGAAGATAGTGTTCTTTTTTCATTATTTTCACTTATCTATAGCCAAAGAAGAGCGAGGAAATTCAAGAGATGTCTTCATAAATACCATAGTATATCCCCTTTCAAGTTCTTATCGGTTTCCTCCCCACCTGAATCAGGATTTGCGCTTTTTGTCATATTCTAAAGCGTTGGTTCCCAACAGGTGGGTCGCGACCCACAAAGGGGTCGCCTTGGCTTTTTTGGGGATCGTCGGTTATCAATTTTAAAAACCAAAATTAAATTTTAAAATTTAAAGGCAGGTGTTAGAATGTTAATAATTTATTTATGCTTGGCCACACACGAGATATGCGACGTAATCAGTGGACGGCTGGCCCACGCACTTCTCCTTATGCCTGGCGAAATTCGACTGGGGCAAGCTAGCCGAGTAGTCCGTAGCAATCACGAAAATCCGTAGTTTCTAGAAGAAACATATAAAAGAGAGAAGTTTTTAGACAGCTTGACGTTCCACCGAGCTGAGAATAATCGAGAAACTGATATATAAGCAACGAGCAGCCCTTGAATCTGAAATACAACGTTATTTCCCGAAGTTCTCTGAACAAGAAGCTGCTGTTAGTACGAAGCCCATTTCATGTATTATGGATGTTACCGACATTCTCGATGAAGTGCAGGATGAATTTTTGGAGCTGCGAAATGACTACTTAACTCAATTTTGGTGTGCTATGCGCCATTCGTATCCTAAAGTTTCGATGCTTTCTTTTTGAATATTAGTGCCATTTGCTTCTACTCACCTCTGCGAAAGAGGATTTTCAACTCTTCTGCAGATCAAGACAAAAGCCAGGAATAAGTTAGATGTGTAAGATGGCATGAGATTGGCCTTGACAAAAACTCAACCAAGAATTATAACAGTTGTCAAGCAGATGCAAACTCAATCATCACATTAATCATTAATACTTAATAATTAATGGTTTATAAAAAATATCACTGTTAAGTCCTAAAATATATTTTTTTAAACTATATATTTTTTATTTTATTGATCCAATATGGCGGATGGAAAGGGGGGGGGTCGTAACCATTTTTAAAAAATCTAAAAAGCGTCGCGATTAAAAAAGAATGGGAACCACTATTCTAAAGATATCGGCGAGGATGTAATATCCATCAACCTTGTCCAAGTGCCGAAATATACATTCTTGTATTTTACGACACCTCTTAGACAACATTAACATTTATGGTAAGACATAAAGTTAAACTGAAATTGGAGAGGGTGATAGAGAGGTTGTTGCGTATACCGGGTGTACAAGTATGAAATGCGAATTTTTTTTCTAAAAAAAACATGTTAAATTCGGAAGAATGATAAAAAGTGCTTTATTTAAAGTATGCTCCATCGCTTGTTATACATTTTCCCGTCTTTCGGGCAATTTGTGAATACCACGCCAGTAAAAATCTTCCCCTTTTGCTGCGAACCATTCATCGAGCCATTATTTCACATCTTCGTACGAACCAAAGCGCTCCACAGCAAGTGCGTGACCCATCGATGCAAACAAGTGGTAATCGGAAGCAGCCAAGTCTGGTGAGTAAGCCGCATGGGGCAGAACTTCCCAGCTGAGTGCTTCCAACGTGTCACGAATTGGTTTTGCCGTATGTGATGGAGCATTGTCATGAAGAAAAATGACTTTGTGTTGCCTCTTTCGGTATTCGGGCCTTTTTTCAAGCAGCGAACGGTTCAAATAGGTCAATTGTTGTTGGTAACGTTTAGTAGTAATCGTTTCCCCAGGTTTTAACAGCTCATAATAGACCACGCCCCTCCGGTCCCACCAAACACAGAGCATCGTCTTTCTGCCAAAGCGATTCGGTCTTGCGGTCGATGTGGATGGTGCGCCTGGGTCTACCCATGATTTTTTGCGCTTGGGATTCTCAAAATAATCCACTTTTCATCCCCTGTAACTAAACGATGCAAAAACGACTTCCTTTTGTACCGAGCGAGCAAAATGTCACATGTATTTTTGCGCTTTTCCATTTGCCTGTCGTTCAACTCATGTGGTACCCATCTACCGGTCTTCTGGATCTTTCCCATGTCTCGTAGCCGATTGGCAACAGCTTCTTGACTAACGCCCAATTGCTCGGCGAGTTGTTTTTGTGTTTGGGAATCATCTTCGTCTAACAATGCTTGCAACTCCACATCATCGTATTTTTTTTGGCGGTTTTCCGCGTTCCTTGTCTGCAACATCGAAGTCACACGTATCTTGCGATGGAGCATGTTCACTATACGCTTCTCGAAATAATCGGTATGATTTAACAGCAGTTTTCTTCAAATGAAAATAAAAAATGAATGCTGTCCGCGAATGCTCTTTGTTCGGCATAAATTTCGACATATTGAACACAACGACACAACACTATGCACACACTTTTCCAATTTATCACTAGTGCGCGTCTGACACTTGTTGATGACACGACAAAATGGCGCAGTGTCAAATCTTTATAGCACAAACTGCATTGGTACACCACCTGTTGTCTGAAATCCGCATTTCATACTTGTACACCTGGTATAACGTATTATACGCCCTTTTCATGGTCCTCGGAGTAAAGAAATCTTAATATTGTGTTACTTTTTATTAATTTCAATAATTTATGATAAAACATATAACATGTTAATAAAGTAGCGGCGGGATTAGAGAGGTTGCTTCGTATATATCGTGTTATATGTCCTTTTCAGGGTTCTTGGGGTCAAGAAATCTGCTTCATTTACGTTATTTTTAATTTTCACAAAAACGTCCACTAACAAGCTAAAATTACTGCAAAAAATACACTCGTACACTCTGTACTTCTATTTCAAATTGCAAAATACATCTCAAAACTACGTCGCAAAGGCGCGATTTTTAATGTAATTGATATAAGAAGTGATAAAAAATTTAAAAGGCATTCATAAATTTAAGTACGGAGACTTCCATATGAAAAATATTTTTCGACCCTAAAATAAATGAAGAATTGCTCTGCGTTATCGTCACCATAATTATCATTGATATTATCATTATCTCATTAGAAAAAGTCACGGTAATGGACAGACTTATATTTATCAGACCTATAGACAAACTGTTGCCGACGCAATAAAAATCAATACACAATCTAAATCTTGTCGTAAGTAATAATACATACAAAATAACCATTCAATTATTGTAATAAATAAGAATAACATTATTGATTTAAAATCGACAATACATTAAATTAAACAAACACAGTAATTTATTCGTTGAATTTATTAACAAAATTTGAAAAAATAAACATTATACAATTGTCAATAAGTTTTGAAAGCGACACCTATGGAGCATAACTGCAACCAAATATGAACACCATTTTGAAGCTTTATCTGTCATATGAACACACCCAAAATTCAGGTGGATCTGTTAAGTCATTCATTGTTTATCAACTGGTTAAAGTAGACGTGTTTGAGTATTTTTTAAAAATGAAAAAAATCGACACTTACATAGGAGGAAGGAAAAGCACAGAAAGCTGGAGACTTCTTAAAAATATGACAACAGAACGGAAAAGAGAAATCTTCTCACCACACACCAGAAAAATGGAACCAATACTTTTACAAATATGCTAACAGAAGATAGACCAGAGTTTAAAAGTACCCAACATGGAAACTCAAACATAGTTATACGAGGATCCCCAATAAGGATAACAACATCAGAAGTTAAACAAGTAAAACGCTAAAAAATGGTAGTGCCCCAGGACCAGGAAACATCCCAGGAGAGATAGTAAAATACGGAACTGAAAAGCTATTTAGCGCTTTGAGGAACTTATTCCAAAGATGCATTAACACATCAGAAGTACCTGAGGAATGGAGAATATCATACATAACAACAATTCATAAGAAAGGAGACAACAATAATTGCGATAACTATCGGGGAATAACGGTTACAGAATCTACGAGCAGAATATACGGAAAAATACTGAAAAATAGAATAGAAACGGAATACGCGGACGTAGAAGCTGAAGAACAGGCAGGCTTTAGAGCAGAGCACTGACACAAATCCTAGAAAAGAAAACCGCATTTGATCAGGATGTCCATGTCTTGTTTGTTGATTTAAAAAAGGCCTACGACTAATGAGATTGTGGGAAACGCTACAACAGAGTAATGTAAGCACCGAAATAATTAAAGCCGTAAAATCCTTATACCAAGACGCAAGAAGTAGAATGAAAACCAAATATGGAATAACAACAGGATTCCAGGTCTCAAAGGGTCTCAAACAGGGCTTCTGTATATCCCCAACGCTATTTAAAATCTATTTGGAGAGTGCACTGAAGAACTGGAAAAGGAAATGCAGCAGTATGAGATTACCACTGGAAGACGATACTACATTGTACACGCTATCATTCGCGGACGACCAAGTAGTAGTCGCTCAGGACATCGATGATATGGAATACATGACACGAAAACTTATGGAGGAATATGAAAAATGAGGCCCAGAAGTCAATATTAAAAAGACCGAGTACATGTGCGTCGGAGGACAACAGCAGGACTTGAAACTGGCCATAGGACACACCATCAAACACAGTGTCAGGTATAAGTCTTTGGGAACGAGAATATCTAGGACGGAACACTGGAAGAAGCAATATTCGAGAGGAATATCCAAGGAAAAAAAGCAATTGCAAGCTTAGTAGTATACTGTGGGACAAAAATATAAACATTGAAAATAAGAAGAGAATTTACAACTCAATAGTGAAAAGTATAATAACTTACAGCTCCCAGGTATGGCCATTGAAGGAAAGAACAGAAAAAATACTAAAAGCTACAGAAATGGATTTCTGGAGACGAGCAGCCAGAAAATCCAGAAAAGACCACATACCAAATGACATAAGACGAGCCTTAGAAATAAAGTATGATATAGTGGACGAAATCAGAGCCTAACAGTTAGTATGGTACGGACATGTACAGAGAATGTCACAAGACCGACTACCTAAAAAAATCTTAAATTGCAACCCTCATGGAAGAAGAAAGCGAGGAAGACCACGCCAAAGCTGGAGAGCAGGAATCAACAAGGAAGTACTAGAGAGAGATCTGGAGGAGGAAGGATGGAGAAACCGGGAGGAGTGGAAATTAGGCATCGGAAGACGGAAGACGTTATAAAACCGGTTGATTATATATATATATATATATATATATATATATATATATATATATATATATATATATATATATATAAAGTCGAATATCGTGCAGTGATAAATTTTTTTGTTTTGGAAGGTTTATCGGCAAATGTAAAGTTTAAAGGAGTCTGGTTTTTCATTTCCAACTGTTCATAGATGGACTCTAGAGTTTAAATGTGA
>CM032449.1:132046731-132066731 GCA_019049505.1 Pachyrhynchus sulphureomaculatus | reverse complement strand
AAAAAAATTCCGAAAAAAATATTATCGGAAGGAAAAAAATTGAAGCGTATTTTGGTACCTTAGTTTTTTGGAGCTATAATTAGACAAAGCAAATTTTTTAAAATCTACCACGCTCAGATTATCTCCTAATAATCGAGAAACGCTAAAAAAAGAAGTTGAAAATGAGAACAGTAGAATTGTAGAAAAGGGACATTATGTGCAAAAAAAACACAGATTTTCAGATCCCTTTTTCAGTCATATTTCCTAGGTTACCACGAGCTTGGAAATTAAAATTTTTTGATGGGACCAGAGTTAAATCAAAGCCTAAAATACAATGACTTTAACAAAAAAAAAATGTTAGAATCTATGGAATAGTTTTTATACAATCGAGTTAAGCAAGAAGGCGGACATTTTTGAACGGGACGTCAAGCGGAAACGGATAGAGTCCCTTTAAATTTCAAACAACTAATGTTGATGTATTAGCGACAAAAATTTTAAGTTTACAATTTGTGAAAAAAGTTAGGGTTACTGAGGGAGATTCAATCGGTTAATGTAAAATAAAAAAAAATATTTATATACAGTACTGTGTACAAGCTTTAATTTTCTTCTGAAAAGTAACGTATCATCAGTAGTCACGTGCCTCTCCTATTGTAAAAACTTTTCAACTCACATCCCAACGTCAAAAAAAAAGTAACAAAACATAAAATAAAGGATCAAAAGTACGAAGTAACCACAAAATAAAAATAGTGTCAACATTTTTATAGGTACTAGGTAATTTCTTCTATAGTTTTGTTTACGTTGCTTAATAAACTTATTTACCTAGAAAAAACCTATCTACAACAACGTAATTCTTCTTTAGTAATATATTTTATATACTGACATGTTAATACGTAAAAAAAACCTGAACCTGTTAATACGTAATAAAAATACAATATACAGATACATAGTACGACCAGACTGGGATTGCTCGTTTCGCTTCCGTTGTTAAAGGAAAGTATTATATATTTATGAAAAATCACCCTCCGAGATTTTTGTAGTTCTTCACGGTTCGGATCCCTAGTTCGCAAAAAAACATAGTCTCCCATTTCTGTCAGTTAGTCGATTTGTTAGCACGATAACTCTCGAACGAAATAGGTTATCGACTTCAAATCTGGTACATATGTATTACTTGAAGTAGAAATGGAACATACAGTTTTTGGGCGACACTGATTAAGGGGAAAGAAGCGAAATGGAAAAATTTTACTAATTCAATTTTATTATGAGAATTTTTAATTTATTAGTCAAACATAAAAATAAAGTGAGTGTTAAAGGGGTTGCTTCGTATATATCATGTTATACGTCCTTTTCAGAGTTTTTGGAAAAATTTGAAAATTCTTTATTTTCTATTATCTTCTTTTTTTTTATGGATCTAGCACAACGTGCTGCAGGGAAGAAGTCCCTAAAGTGCTACAGGAGCGACACATGTGCGGAAAAAGCGATTCACGTTGTTCTTGAATCGCTGTAAATTGTACTCGGTGGGAAACACAGTCCTGGGCAAATTATTCCAAAGGGTGATGTTCTCCATATAAAAGACTATTTGAAAAGCGTTGTACGAGGAGTAACAAGCTGAACCTTATACGGATGTGAAGTATTAGCGCGACGCGTACTTCTAACATGCACCGCTCTGGGAGGAATTAGGCGGGCCATATCCTTCGAACACTTTCCATGAAAATACTTGTAGAATAGGCTCAAGTCGCCAACCGTTCTTCGATGTTCCAGCGAATCAAGGCCGCCGGTCAGTTCCGGGTCTCCAATCAGACGAACAGCTCTTCTCTGAATAGAATCCAACAAATGCAGTGTATGTTTGGGAGCGGAGCCCCAAACATGGGAGCAGTATTCCATAGTTGGTCGAATTTGAGCTTTGTAAAGAATTAACAGTTGTTGTAGAGTGTAAAGCTTTCTGGTTCGAAATAATATTCCCAACTTTTGAGAAGCTCTCCTTGCTATGCCTGCAACATGTTCATGCCAGGACATATTTGCTCTCAAATTAACGTCCAACAAATTGAGTGACGATGTTAGAGGAATGGAGTGCCCCGACATAACTATGTCGGGTTCAGCAACGTTAACTTTTTTAGAAAAAACTTGGTTTTTGTAGCGTTAAATTCCACTTGGTTACTGTCACCCCAAGATAAAATTTCTTCCAGGTCTTTGTTAAGTTAAATAACTTCCTGCTGTCTGCGGATATTCATCTGAGTAGCCGATGTCCGAGCGTTCAAAGTGAATGAAGAGTTAAGAGTATTTGTGATCTGCAAAGCTGTAGATTGGATTCTCGGTCTTTTCCAGCAGATCGTTAATATAAAGGAGAAGGAGAGTAGGAGATAGTATGGAGCCTTGGGGTATACCGGCGTTGATAGTGAAGCTGCTAGAAAGAAATCCGCCTATTGCCACTCGTAAAGAACGCTCTCTCAGAAAACATGAGAGCCACAAACACAACTTTTCAGACATACCATAAGAGCGTAGCTTATCCAACAGCCCATCATGCCAAACACGGTCTTCAATCTTCAAATATCTGTGGTCAAACATATAAGGGGTTCATGAGATGGGTTAGGAGGTTAGAGGGGTTTATTATCGTGCTATATGTCCTTTTCACGATCCTTGGAGCCAAAGAATTTGAAAATTGTATTATTTTTTATTATGTTTTAGTGTTCCGTACTTATAAGATCACTTTGGTGTCCGTCTGTCTGTCACACCTGATTTTCTCCGAAACTATTTCACATAGGAAGTTGAAATTTGGCACTAATATACGAATTAATGGCCTCATCAGAGCCGTGTAGTTTTAAAAGATAAATTTTGACTTATGGGGTTAGTTTTGAGAGGTGAAAATGGAAGTTAAAAAAAAATTTTTTTTTACCAGATCATCGAGTGGGGTATCAAAAGGAAGCTTGTAAAAAGACGAGTTCAAAAATATATATATAACGTAACACTTGCGCAATTCTCTTTGTATTATTTTTAAAAAAGTGCGAGAAATCGCTGTCCCCCACCTTATCTCGAAAAGTACTGATCAAAAAATTTTGAAAATATTCTCCACAGGGTGTAGATTGAACGAAAATTATCACGAGTGCATTACTTTAACAATTTATCTGGTATATAAAAAAAAATTCAAGGTCATCAGTTTTCACTAAAGATCGGAAAAAACTCATTTGTGATGTGTTTTGTGAAGTCCCTGATCATTTTATACGCCCGTAATGAAAATTTTTTATTTTAAAAGCAATCAAGGTACGCAACACTAATTGCGCAGGTCTAACTTGCACTTGACCGGTTATAATTATTTATGGTCAAACCTGTAGCGTAACCAAAGGGAGACAAGAGGTATGTGTCCCGCCGCTCTTGCAATCGGACCGTTTTTATATCTTAATCTTCGATCGATTTTTAAATTAGGTATAATTTATTACAGTTCCACTGTATGAAAGAATGTCCCTCCCCTCAGTTATACATTTTTAAATTGGATGTAAGTGATTGGAGTTTCACTGTATGAAACGTTTCTTTTTATGAAAAATCTCCGCTCCTGGGTTATCAATTTTTAGTTCACTTTATTGGGAAAGTCGTACCCTTTTAGAGTTCAAGTACAAGATAGTTTTTTCCATTAAGATGCTTCGCCTCCGCGATTGTCGTTTGACGTTTTCTCGTTTGTCTATTACCGCCTCCTCCATGAGAAGCCTGCCTCTAGTATTATTTTTTTTTCTTAAAGAAATGTCTTCGTCTCCCCTTGAGCTTGGCTAGAGCACTGAGTCAAATCTATAAGGAGTTAATGGGCGGGGGGCAAGAGACTCGAGATATTGCTACATATATATAGTATTATATGTCCTTTTCAGGGTTTTAGTTTTATTTTTAATTTTAACAGAAACAGTAGGTAAAGTGTGCTCAACCATAAATTCTCTACTATAGCTTTTCTACTCTACCATAAAGCACCTATTTTTAAAATATCGACTGTTATTGCTTTGATAAAGTTACTATTTAGTATGAAAAACTCCACTGAGTATGAGTTATACAATTTTTAATACAAAAAATAATCGAAATTTAAAAAGAAATCTGTATTTTTAACACTTGCGATTAGATTAAGTTTCTTTTTTTTAATCATACCCACTTTTAGTACTATAAAGTAAATTACACGTATTCCCCTTTTACGTACAAACGATTAACCCCTTAATTACTTTTAATCCATCATTATAGTGTTTCTTCCGGAGAGTATCAGAGGCGTAGCCAAGTTCGACGGGTGATGGAGAGGGCAGATGGATACAAAAGGTTTTTTCTTTCGGAAAAAGAGAGAACGTTAAAGAAGAAGCTACTTAGAGGAGGCGCGTCTCTTACCAAACCCATAGGGGGAGAGAAGGGGAGGTTTAAAATGTTTGCACCCTGAATAACAAAAAATTCGATGACCTCGTGGGAGCCTTTTGAAGAAAAAAAACTGTTTTCTATAATCAAACTTTAAATATTTACATCCTCCTTTACACCCTAAAAAAGTACCTACGAAAGTTCTTTATTGCAATTTGATTTTAAAATCTTAAACTCTGTCCAAGACAGAAAGAAAACGACGAGCTGGTAGGACCTCTCAAAAAACAACCCTTATAGCATATAATAAAATAAAACCCTCTCTTACTGAAACTGTAAAAAGTTAAACCCTTCTTAAAATTAAAAAAAAAAGCTATGCCTCTAAGGGTGCCCTAATTTCCCAATCTATAGGGATAGGGAGGGGGCATATGCTATTCGCTAGTTCTCCTTGGCCACGGTGTCCGCAGTGTGCAGTGCAAACTTTGCTATTAGTTTCGGTTTCTTAGTAAAATGAGTTAATTTATATTTTCATATTATATGACCACCAATATGCAGATTTAAATTTTTTCTTTTATAATACAGGAACGTAATGATAAGTTTCTAACCCAGCATAGAAAGAACAAGCAAATCTCAAAAACAAAAATACAACGGTTACAAAGTAAAAATACTCTCTAAACCTTTCAAAACAATTCTTCGTATAGGTTTACTAACCAGTCTTCGATATTATTTGTTGTTGCTTCATTTGAATAAATTTCGTATTCTTTAAAATGTTGTTTTTTCCAGTTTTGAGAATAGGTAAGAGTCCGAGGAAACTAAATCAGGGGAATGTGGGGAATACTCAATCGGTTTGAAGCTTAATTCTTTTATTTTTTGCTAAACTAAGAGCGGTTATCAGCATTGTCTTGCAAAAACAGCACCCATTAGAGACTTTTAAGTTCTTCAGCAATTTTTTGGAGAAGTTTAATAAGAATAATATTCTCCAGTCAGTGTTGTGTCGCATTCTAAGTAGTTTGTAAAAAGTATTACATCCTAATTCCAAAAAACGAATGCCAGAACCTTTCTGTAAGCGAAACTTGTCGGGGAGGAGTAAGCCAGCATCTTTTCACTCCTTTCATTGTTCCTTTGTCTCTAAATCATATGGTGAACCCACGTTTCATCCATAGTTACCATTCGATCAAAAAGTTAAATAAATCGTTATCAACACGGCTATAAACCAACTTGGATGTTGTTATTCTCAGTGGTTCTTGGTCGGCGTTCAGATATTTAAAGATCTATTTAGCTGTTAATTTTCTCAAACCCAAATTAGAATGGACAAATGAAAAACACATTGGTATGAAACACGCAGAGTCTCTACTAAATGTTTCAGCCCAATTTGTTGATTCTTTAAAACCATTTCATACACAGACTCAACATTGTTTCGGGTAGATGCAGAAACCTATCTTCCAGCACGGTGTTCACCACCGACGTCGGCTCTACCTCTCTTGAAATCAGCATTTCAATTTTTGGTAGTGGCGTAGGAGGGACACAGTTCCTTCAATGTATTAAGTATGTCGTCGTAAATTTCGTTAGCAGACGATCCTTTCAAAAAGAGGTATTTTATCACTGATCGATATTCCATTTTACTAAATTTAAATTTTTCTCGGTCAGATCAATAAAATCTGGACCACCGAACGTTACACGTAGGCTGAAAATTTTTGGTCTGTCGCCCTTTTCAAAAAATCCATATGATTTTTAGGAACTACCAACCTTCAAACGATACGTGTCAAAATTTCATGACATTTCGACGATTAGTTTACAAGTTACACAGGTTTTCGTGACGCTATTTTTGGTATTTTCAAAACAATGGAAAAAATCGAATTTCGTGTGTTGTTTAAACGCTGTTTTATGATGGCAAGAAATACCGTTCAAGCAAACCAATGGCTTGATAACTATTACGGGGACTCTGCCCCTGGAAAATCACTCATCATTTACTGACACGCTGAATTTAAACGAGGTCGTACACACAAATGATGCTGAACGCTCTGGACGTCCGAATGAGGTGGTTACACCGGAAAACATCCAAAAAATGCACAAAATTGTTTTGGATGGCCGTAAAGTAAGATAGCTGACACCCTATGGATTTCAAAAGAACGTGTTGGTCATATTTTGCATGAACATTTGGGTATTAGAAAGCTCTGTTCAAAATGGATACCGCGTTTGCTCACAGTAGACAAAAAACAACAACGTGTTGATGATTCTCAACGCCGTTTGGAGCTGTTTAAGCTCAATAAAAAGGATTTTTTTATGCGATATGTGACAATAGATAAAACGTCGATCCACTACTACACACCGGAATTAAATCGGCAGTCAGCTGAGTGAACAGCAGCCGGTGAAAACCGCCCGAAGCGACCAAAGAACAACAGTCGGCTGGGAATTTTTTGGCCTCTGTATTTTGGGATGCGCATGGAATAATTGACTATGCTGAGAACGGAAAAACCATCAATAGCGAATATTATATAAAGTTACTGGTGCGTTTGAAGGCAGAAATCGCAAAGAAACGGTCTCAAATGAACAAGAAAAAAATTATCATCAAGACAATGCACCGTGTCACAAGTCAATGGTTACGATGGCAAAATTGCATGAATTGAAGTTCGAATTGCTTCCTCACCCACCATATTCTTCAGATTTGGCCCCCAGCGACTATTATCTATTCACAAACCTCAAAAAAATGCTCGCGGGAAAGAGATTTGGCTCCAATGAAGAAATTATCGCCGAAACTGTGGCCTATTTTGAAGGCAAAGACAAATCCTTCTACAAGAAAGATACAGAAATGTTAGAAAAGTGTTGGACTAATTGTATCACTCTTGAAGGAGACTATGTTGATGAATAAAGTCGAATTTTGCAAAAAAAATGTGTTTTAAGTAGCTAGACCAAAAACGTTTCAGCCAGTGTTATTTACTATATGGTAATATATACCCGTAGTATACTACGGCTTTAACGATCTTTTTGTCAAGAAAGCTTATTCTTATCTATGTCTATGTTTCCTACATTTTAAATTTATTTCTATGATGATAATATGATGATAATATTTAAAGGGGTGATAGTACTGAGTTGAAACTAAAAATCATTTTTTCAGTATTCCATTATGTTGGGAATATGGAATCCCTGGCACTATGGCACTACTCAGTACATATCATCACTACACCAAACCCTTTATTTTTACACTTGACCCGCGTTGCGCTAACCATGTTAGTTTCATCTTCGCTCCTGATGAAGCCATGCCAAATTTTTATGAAATGGCATTTATATTTTTATTTTCTATCTTGTTACAATATATTTAAATATTAAGGCTAACTAAAAAGTTGAGTTCGAAAATAAGAAAAATGGGAATGAAAATAAGCAAAAAGTGTTCATACGAGGGATACCTTTTGAGTTTTTACAAAAACAATGAAAGAAAAAAAAATTTAGTACAAATCGTTTCATTGTTACTCAAAATATTCGCCTTTAGGATCTATATACTTTTGCATGTGTTCAAACCAATTCTCGAAACATTTTTTCCACACTGAAATTGGTACCTCAAAAACATGGTTATTGGAAGGATTCAGCAGCTTCTTGAGGTGATGAAAATCGCTGTCTACGCACTTTTTTTTGACATTCGGGAACAAAAAAGGTCGTTGGGCGATAAATCAGGTGAATACGGGAAATGAGACTTTAATTCGATATTTTTTTCCGTCAAATAATCAATTGTTTGACATTCTATGTGACAGCTGGCCTTGTTATGACGAAGAATGGTGCGACGTTTTCGGTTCTTTTTCTGATTTCATCAATAACTTCTGGCAAATAAAATGTTGTATGCCATTCAGCATTAACTAAAGCACTAGTTGCAACATGTCCAGTATAACCAAAGAAACAATCGATCATATTCGTGGAAGTGCTTCGCGAACGAACCACTTTTGTTGAATTCGGTTCATCTTGATTGTTGCGTAGTGTCCGGCTCGTACGAATATATCCAAGTTTCACCTCTTGTTACGATGTTGTATACGGGCGAATTTTTTGACCATTTGCTTACACTAATTGTCACTAGCCTGTTTTTGAGTTTCGGTCAAATTATGCGGAATCTATCGGGAACACATCTTTTTCACAGCTAAATATTTATGTAAAATCGAATGTACTGCTGTTTTCGATATGTCTAAGGATACTCCTATCTCCGGTAAGTCACATGCCGATCCTCTTCTATCATCTTACGCACAGCATCGATGTTTTTTGGAACAACAACCGATTTTCGTCGACCCTCACGACTTGAACGAACGAACGAAAAGTTGATCAAAGCGATTCGAGGTATTGTTGTTGAGTTAGGCCTTTATTAAAATCGTAAAAAATCATCCAACGAAAACCTTCACGTGAAATTTCCATTTGTTTACAAACCTGTTTTTTTTTTAAACGATGACTGTAAACAAACTACTCGGCCAATTGTTTTAACAATAATAAATGTCAAATTTTACAACAATGGTAATGTCACATCTCGATAGCGCCATCTGGCGGTCGTTTGTAAAAACTTAAAAGGCGGTCTTAGTATTATTTTATTTTACTCAGGTTCGTGTTTTAAAGCAGACTTCTTCCAAATTTCTTAGTTAGGAATAAAGTTTAAAATTTTAGTTTTGAATGGCTTCTACACAAGTACTTTTTTGAATTAAGTGTACTATATAATCCACTTATTTTATTTATCTAATATTTTCCATACTTTTTGAATTTTAGCTATTTTAAAGTTGTTTAAGATACGATAATAGTTTTGACATGTTACCATTTGCTAACAAAATCCAATTATAATATATTCTAACATTAAATTTTTAAGGACAATGACAAGTTAGAAATCTTTCATCTCAAATATTTAACTTTAGCATACATTATAAAAAAACATACTCTATAAACATAAGTCTAAAAATGCTTAATTTCAAGGATACTTGACAGTAGACAGAATTTTATAAATTTTCCAAATATCAACGAAACGGTACAAGACGCGGAAAAGGTATACGCCATACTGAAAAATATAGTGAGTGGTATATTAGAAAAAAAATCAAGCGGTAATAAGGGCATTTATTCGGGCTTCAAATGTGCCAAATTTGAATCAATTATCTTTTACATTCTGTATCTCAGAAACTAAAAATTTTTTATCTTTCTTTAAAGATATATATATATATATATATATATATATATATATATATATATATATATATATATATATAGCAGTATTATGTTCTTGGGGTAAGCGGTCTTTGGAAAAGAACTAAAAAGTTTTTGACACCTTTTTAGCTACGTCAAGCTTTCGTTTCATTTTCTTCATCAGGGCTACAAAATATAGTAGATTATCAGTATTTTTGAGATTAAAAGTAAAGAACAACCCTATTTTATATGTAACATTAAAGTACTTACTGCTAAGTGGTGGGTTCAAAAATTGTTCTTTGTGGGGGCACTTAATTACACTTATTCATCAGAAAAAAAAAAATGAGAAAAACTCTACATACTCATCTCTGGTAAATATAATAATATAATAAACTAACAAAATGAATTAAAGTAATAATACTAACAAAATGAAGTAAAAGTTTATTATATTTCCCAAAGATGAGTATGTAGAGTTTTTCTCATGTGTTTTTCTGATGAATAAGTGTAATAAAGTGCCCCCACAAAGAACAATTTTTAAACACACTACTTAGCAGTAAGTAGTTTAATGTTACATATAAAATAGGGTTGTTCTTTACTTTTAATCTCAAAAATACTGATAATCTACTATAATTGTAGCCCTGATGAAGAAAATGAAATATTTTCGAAAGCTTGGCGTAGCTAAAAAGGTGTCAAAAACTTGTCCAAAGACAGCTTACCCCAAGAACATAATACTGCTGTTTAACTAGTCGGTCAAGACTACCCTTCTCCTCTATATATATATATATATATATATATATATATATATATATATATATATATATATATATATATATACTAGCAGGGCCCGCGGCTCCGCTCGCGTGGACTTGATTCACCACTATCGTCACTGCTTATTCCTTAATTTACCCAACGTAATAAAATATCTCCCATTATTTCCCCTTATCTCTCAATATTTCTCCTTATCTCCCATTATCTCTACATAATTTCGATTATCTAGGCTTAACTCTGCTCATCTCCCATTATTTCTCTTTATCTCCCCTTATTTCTCCTTATCTCCCATTATTTCTCCTTATCTCCCATTATCTAGGCTTATCTCGACTTAATTTTCAATATTTCTCCTTATCTCCCATTATTTCTCCTTATCTCCCATTATCTCACCATAACTCCCATTATCTAGACTCATCTTTGCTTATCTCCCATTATTTCTCCTTATCTCCCATTATTTATATTTATCTCCCATTATCTCACGTTATCTCCCATTATCGAGCCTTATCTCGACTTATCTCCCATTATTTCTCCTTATCTCCCATTATCTAGGCTTATATCGAATTATACAGAACATATGTTTAAATTTATAAAAACACGTAAATCGTATAAGTGGTTCTCAAGTGATAAGCGAACAGACAGACAGACAGAAAGACGTTGCATTTTATATATATTCTAGATAGAAGATTATAGATAACCTGGCCCGAGAACAAATGTATGAATTAAAAAAAAAACACGTAAATCGGATAAGGGGTTCTCGAGTGATAAGCACACTAACGGACAGACACACAGACAGAGAGACGTTGCATTTTATATATATTATATTCTTTGCTACATGATATAGTTCCATATTTAATGCTTTAGGCAGTGTATTGCAAGAGAACGCGCTAGCGGCAAACTTTTGTCCGACTTGATTCACTATTATCGGCACTGCTTATTCCTTATGTCACCTAACGTAACATAATAAAATATATCCTATAACCTGGCCAGAGAACATATGTATGTTTAACAAAAAAGCACGTAAATCGGATAAGTGGTTCTCCAGTGATAAGCGCACTAACGGACAGACAGACAGAGAGACGTTGCATTTTATATATATTATAGATATTCTTTGCTACATCATATTGTTCCATATTTAATGGTTCAGCATGTTTAAAAAATAAAGCACGTAAATCGGATAAGTGGTTCTCCAGTGATAAGCGCACAAACGGACAAACAGACAGATATACGTTACATTTTATATATATTATAGATGTAATAAAATATATATCTATAACCTGGTCACAGAACATACGTATGAATTTAAAAAATCACGTAAATCGGATAAGTGGATCTCGAGGGATAAGCGCACTAATGGACAGACAGACAGACAGAGAGACGTTGCATTTTATATATATTATAGATATAGATTATTATTATTATTATTATGTAACCTGGCCAAAGAATATATGTATGAATTTAAAAAAAAAGACACATAAATCGGATAAATGGTTTTCGCGTGATAAACGCACTAATGGACAGACAGACAGGCAGAGAGACATTGCATTTTATTTATATTATAGATTATAGATATTCTCTGCTACATAATATTGTTCCATATTTAATGGTATTGCAAGGCAACGCGCTAGTGGCAAACTTTTTTCTGAAATCATTCACTATTTTACGTCACTACTCATTCCTTATGCTACATATCGTAATAAAATATAGCCTATAACCTGGCCAGAGAACATATGTATGTTTAAAAAAAAAAGTACGTAAATCGGAGTGGTTCTCCAGTGATAAGCGCACTAACGGACAGACAGACAGACAGACAGACAGACAGAGAGACGTTGCATTTTATATATATTATAGATATAACTAACTATGTTAGCGGTTCAAAAAAGAGAACTTTTTTTTTGAAGTGACACACATTAGACTCGATTTAAATCTTTCCTTGAACCTCCAGAAACAATTACTCACGGCTGGACACGACTTTTTTAAAAACCTTTTTATTACAGCAAATTTTTGCGGAAAAAATGGAAAAACTCGGTCAATTGCCATAAAAAGCGTCAAGAATTAATATATAATGTACGATATTATAACTTTATCCATGCGATTTATTGAAATTATTCATCGTGAATCCTGATAACCTTATCCTCTTTTATATAATGATCATTTTTGTCCATTTTTTGCCCATTTTATATCTTTTAGTCAAATTAACGTCCAGGTACACTTTTTTATGTTCTTTGACCCGCTAACTTCGAATTTTTATGTACCTTGTTGATATTAGGATATCGTTTCCAAATTATGGTCAGATTTTAGACACTTTTTGATTAGAAATGACCATAAATTAAAAATGATGTATTTAAAAATCTTAAAGCAAATGGGGACATTAATTTAACTTAAAGATATAAAATGGGCAAAAAAATAGGAAAAAATGGCAATTATATAAAAGAGGTAAACGTTATCAGGATTCACGAAGAATAATTTCAAAAAATCGCACGGATAAACTTATAATACCGTACATTACATATTGATTTTTTTACACTTTTTGCGGCAACTTAACGAGTGTTTCCATTTTTTCCGCAAAAATTTGCATATTGAGCTGTAAAAAAAAGGTTCAGCCCTGAATAATTGTTTCTGGAGGTCCAAGGAACGATTTAAATCGAGTCGAATGAGTGTTACTTTAAAAAAAATTTTTAACCGCTAACATACCAACAATTTAAGGAAATGCACATATATATATATATATATATATATATATATATATATATATATATATATATATATATATATATACACAGTCGACACTCTATATAGTGAAACACCAAAATGTTGACCGAAATTTCACTATAGAGAGTTTTTCACTATATAACGAAAAAATCCGTATATATTGCTATGTATGTAAGATATTCTAGGTCTTGAAAAAATTGCACTATAAAGAGTTTTTCGCTATATAGAATTTCACTATAAACAGTGTCGACTGTGTATATATATATATATATATATATATATATATATATATATATATATATATATATATATATATATATATAAATACAATACTATTCGCTTGGTTTATATTATAAACATACAATTGCCCGCATTTATATTTCTGTTCCAGTGTCCCAGGAAATTAAAAAAAGAAGTACTAACCTGTGATCACAGTTTCATCCATAATATGCTTCTTCTTTTTAAAAAATCGTGCAATAATAACGCACAACAACGACCGGAAAAAATAATGCAGTTCTAACATAAAATAAAAAATCAAAACCACCCCCGTAATACCCAAAATAAAAAAACATACGTCAAACATTTTTTTACGTGTTATAGTGGTTCTTGAACATTGTCTTTATTTTACTCAATAAAATCAGTTCCTGTATTTTTCAAATCAGGAAAAACCTCCATGCAGCATTTTTATTTTACTCGATACTTTATTTGCCGATTGCTCAATGATACCCGAGTTCTGCTCATAGTTATCGACCGACTGTGCGTCGCGTTTAGACGAGTGGAATTTGCTGACTGTGTCTCCTGTCAGGTGCAATACGGAATCTCAGAAGCTGACCTTAGTCTGTTAAATCATTTTTCGACACTTAGTGCTCATTATAGAATTTCTTAATTCTTAAATTTGTTAGTACATTATTTGCATAATTTCGTTATTTTTGTTTTATTTTTTAAATGTTAAATTTTCATCTTAGTATCTAGGTTCAATATTTACGCTTAATGAAGCCACTCTCCTGATAAAATTGTCGATTGTAAACATACTTCCCGCCAGAATAAAGAAGTATAATAAAGCCATAAAATACTTGTGTCCTATTGGTATTCTATTGTATAAGGTGTTAGGTACTTGACATTCTTTGGCCGCCTGACCATAAACAGTATGTTGTCTTCTTAATAAATTAAATTGCCGATATCGACTTGGGCTTTTGGTCGCCACTTTTTTAAATAAAATAAACAAGTGAATCACCTATACTTAATTTCCCAGTGCCATGTGTGTGTCTCTTTAAAACCTTATTTGTCGAGTTTCAACTAGAATTAAAAAGCATCAACTTTTTGTCGAAAAAAACTGGCCTAACATGGTACATAGGGATCTCAACTCCTTTTGAAATTAAACTTACAGTGAAAATTGTGAGGCGAACATTGGTGGTAACAATCGCTTTTGTGGTTTTGGCATCGTTATCGTAATTAAATTTTGAAAAGTTTTTTCAAAAATTAATAATAAGTAACTGTTAACCACTTCTAAATTAAGATGCAGTGAATAGCTATTCATCTTTCATTTTTTGAAGAACATTTTTTATGATAAAATTGGACTGTTTCCTTTGGTCAAAATTCCCATTTTAGTCCAAATCTTATTATGGATTTTTCTTGTAGGTAAGAGGTCGTAGGAAGCTTCTCTTTAAAGTATGCAAAATTTTATGCTATTCAAGATGGTTAGAAGAAAAATAAGTAGTATACAAAAAACTATCTTTTTTTTCAATTTTCAGCTTTAAAATAACAGTAATTAATACGTTTTTTTTATTCAAATCTTAATTTTATTTTAGAATATTGTTTTAAAATCACTTTTTTATGATATATTTAGGAAAAAATATTGAATAGAAGTAAAGAGAATAAACCAGACCTATTCTAGAGCAGAAGTAAAAAAAAATTATTTTTCGTAACGAAAAAATAGTAAAATAAGATAGTTTTATTCTATATTCTTTATTTTTCCTTCTAACTACCTTGAAAGCATAAAATTTCGCATATTTAAAAAAAAAGCTTTATATAACCTTTTCCCAACAAAAAAAATCATAATAATATTTGAACTAAAATGCGAATTTCGACCAATATTCTTAATATTTTTTAATAAAATTTGGCACTCATTTGGATAACATAAAAGCTACATTTTTCTATAATTTGAAGACCTATTATTTTTTAATGCAATCTACGCAGTTTTTTAGGCAATTTTATGATGAGTAAAATGAATGAAAAGTGGCCTTGCGGTCAAAATTAGGCTGAGAAAACTCGTTAACATTATGTTGGCACTGTATCAACGTAGTTAAATCGATTTCCAAGCTGTACTCAAAATTCTCCAAAGATTAGGAAACTTTTACGGCATTTGCCTACACTATGTAGAACATGTTAATTTACGTTCTAATGTATAGCAGCTTCAGTACGTACGAAATTTATATTACGATATATGATTATTATCTTTTAACTTTTTTGTTACAAAAACTCTTAGCCACATCTGTACAAAGGTCGTTGCAAGCAACCAAGGAAACCGATACCATTGCAGTATATAAAGATTACGTATTACAACAGCTACAATTATTTCTTTATTGGAAAGATTAGGAGAACAATTCACAAATAATTACTAATTGTTTTATTATATTATCCTAGATATCTAAAAAAAAAAAGTTTTTGAGGATGTATTTTTAGTCTCCGAAAAAGCTTTACAGGTTAGTTCAGTTAAATTTATAATTGAATTAAGTATTTATACAATATTTACTTAGGTTAGTCTAGATTACATTAATTAGTTTATGAATTCAACTGTTTATAATTTAAACTTACTTAAATTGACTTAAACTCTATACATAGTTGTTAGTTATTGGGTGATTTTTGAAGCTAGCCGCAGGCAGAGTTTAGTTGAGGTCAAGCCTCTAATGATCGATTGTATCGACTAGTAACGAATCAGTTTAATTCATGGTACTGTCAAGATTAATTAATTAAAACAATGTCATTAAATGTATAATCTAATGAAGTTCCTAGTTTTAGGTAACAGAGAAGAGAGTAAATACTATTATGTTCATTATTACCAACCAAATATTTTAGAAATTTTTATTTTAAAAGTTATATGCAACTAGCTATTAAAAATGAATTAATATAAGTGACAACACGTCTACGGTATCCAAAGTGATTATTACTACAAAACATTTGGTTGTCATTCTAGTTTTTGCGGCGTTGCCATGAATGTATGGTAGCACAAAGTAATTTCTTTTATATCGATAAAAAGTGCTGAACATTGAAGTGAGTTGCAATTCGGTCCAATGTTTTCTACCTCTCATGGATTGGATGATTGATGTGGCGGAAGACGATTATCTAAATAACCTGAGTAGGAACGGGAATTTTGTCGACGAATCGATAATTATCGATATATCGAGTAAAGATAAGCGAATTCAAAAATTATCGATATGTCGATAATTATCGAATAGCGATAGTTATTAAAATATCGAAAATTATCAATATATCGATAGTCATTACTTATTATTTATTTCCACCCCTCGGTCATCAATTTTAGAAAGTCGTAATTTTTTTAGAAAAGAAAGTTCTTTTTTGGAAGTCTTCCCCGCCCGGCTAATTTATAATTTATTTAGATTGCCATCGACTATCGATAGCTACAATCCATTATCACCCATCCCTAGTTTTGCGTATGGCATTTTGTGGTTCAGGTAATCCTAAATTAAACTGTATTTTACTTAATTTATTATTATCAGAACTAACCTGAGCTAACCTTGAATAACTATGCTAAAAATTACATTTTGAAAATTCTAGTTTTTTTTTGAAAATTTTATTTTCAAAAATATTGTTTTGTAAAACACGATCCATTTGAAAATTAATCACCTAAAAAAATTTGCTTTCGATTAGGCTGATTTGAAAATATTGTTTTCAAAAATTATTCAGTGGCTATTTTAAATCACACTCATACTTGGCGCTTATGTTCTAGTATTAAACACACAAGATTATGCAAAATAGTTAATTTTAATTTCAGGTAAAAAGAGAAAGTGACATTGAATAGTTCGTCGTATTGATTGATTCTAAAATAATTTATCGTAATCTGTAATAAATTACCTAAACAATGAAACTAAGCGAAGAAGCATAAGTGACCGTGTTTGTTTTGACCTTAACCTTATTACCTTCTTGGTTATTTAGAGAAAATAAAATTAGATAAATAAATAATAGGAAAATTTCAAACGGTTCTTCCAATGAGTAATAGTTTAGGTTCGAAACTAAAAAATATGTACAGGGTGAGTCAACGATAGAGTAAAGTTCATTACCTCATTTGTTTTGGAAATGAGGAAAAAATGTTAAATACAATAGTTTTAGAGATTGTTAAGGTGCACAGTTTAAAATTAATTTTGAGTATACAGGGTATTTCAAAAAAGTGTGGCAGATATAACATATGTTTTTTCAAATGGAACATCCTATTTTCTAATCTATTTTTAAATTCTGCGTAAAAATTTTATAACTTTTTTATTAATATTGTTATATACCTAAACCTAGTAGTTTTTCTAATATTACAATTTTTTTTAAAAAAAATACTAGTTTTCAGTTTTGTAAAAAATTGCCAGTAGCGCCATTGTTTCTGAAGGTGGAATACTCTAAATCGGTACGAGCGTTCTATAGAGATGAAAAAAAGATATACAGGGTGTGTAAAATAAATTTATACATTTCGACTATTTTAAATTGAAAAATTTCAAATTTCTTAAATGGCACATCCTGTATATTATTATTTTTTCTAATAGATTTTACAAAACCCTCCAACTTTTATTAAGTATGTCATATACCTATTTCTAATAGTTTTCGATTTATTTAAACAAATAGTTAATAATAATTTTAATATAGTTTAACTTATCTATTGATTAATTATTATGACGTAATAAATGTTCAAAAATATGCCCGTCTACTTGAACACACACGTTTAGTCGTTTTACTATATTTTCCTTTACTTTCCTTAGTATAAAGGGCGATATTATCCTACACGCATCCCGTATCCTATTTTCCATATCTACTTGTGTTGTAGGGAGATTCACATAAACACGATCTTTAATATGGCGTCACAAAAAGAAGTCTAAAGGTGTTAAGTCACATGATCGAGGAGGCCACTGAATGAATCCATCCCTACCGATCCATTTTTGTGGGTAACGATCGTTTAAAAATTCCCGAACTTTCCGGTGGTAATGAGCAGGAGCTCCGTCTTGTTGAATCCACATTTGTTCCCTTTCAAAGTTATCACCTTCTTCAAGAAGCTGAGGTAATTCATTTTGGCAAAAAATTTAGATATCTAGGCCAGTTAAGCGGTTCGCGGAAAAAATATGGACCAATAATTCGAAAATATAATATTCCACACCATACATTAAGCGACCAATGGTTTTGGTTTTGAACTTCCCGGACCCAAAATGGATTAACTGTTGAATAATAATGCATGTTATGGCTGTTAACTGCGCCATTACTGCGAAAAGTAGCTTCATCAGAAAACATTATTTTGGATAAAAAATTTGGATCGGCCTCTATTGCTCCATTCATGGTGGTACAAAAGTTTACTCGTCGTTTAAAATCACGGTCTTGAAGTTCTTGGTGTAGTTCCATATGAAAGAGATGGTGCGATTAGCCGTAGATCGGGATATGTCAGATAAGTCAGCTAGTTGACGGCTGCTGACCTGAATTTCCGTTTCGTATACTCAACGCTACCACTACCATCAAACCGTTCCATTAAGCACTGAAAAGGTTTTCTAGATGGTATACATCTATTAGGGTACTTCGCTCCGTAAAGCCTTACTGTCAAAAGACAATTTTTTCCCGCCTCGCCCAGTATATGAACCATATCAATTAATTCATTTTTAGGAAAATCCATAACTGTTACCTTTACACTATTTTTACTTGCTTAATAGACATGTCAAAATGCCTACATTTTTGTTTTGTCTTGGCAATGTGTTATAGCGTAAGTGTATTAAAAACAAGGGTAAAAAATTGAAAATTCAAAATAAATCGAAAACTATTAGAAATAGGTATATGACATACAATACTTAATACAAGTTGGAGAGTTTTGTAAAATCTATCAGAAAAAATCATAATATACAGGGTTGTGTATTTAAAAAATTTGAGATTTTTCAGTTTAAAACAGTCGAAATGTATAAATAGTCGTAGATTGAGATGTGTCAGATAAGTCAGCTAGTTGACGGCTGCTGACCTGCGGATTATCTTCAACATGAAGTAAAATCTCCATTTCTTTTTCCTCATTGGTAGCATTCTGGTTTACTACTTTCCGTTTCGTATGCTTAATGCTACCACTACCATCAAACCATTCCATTATGCACTGAAAATATTTTCTAGATGGTATACGTCTATTAGGGTACTTCGCTCCGTAAAGCCTTACTACCAAAAGACAATTTTATATATAAACCATACCAATTAATTCATTTTTAGGTAAATCCATAACTATTACCTTTATACATCACTTACTACAACAAATTAAACTATTTTTACCTGCCTAATAGACATGTCAAAATTTGACAATGCCTACATTTTTGTTTTGTCTTGGCAACTCTGATGTTATAGCATAAGTGTATTAAAAACAAGGGTAAAAATTGAAAAATCCAAATTAAATCGAAAACTATTAAAAATAGGTATATAACATACTTAATAAAAGTTGGAGGGTTTTGTCAAATCTATCAGAAAAAATAATAATATACAGGGTGTGCCGTTCAAAAAATTTGAGATTTTTTAAATTTAAAATAGTCGAAATGCATAAATTTATTTTGAACACCCTGTAGCATCTAACTCAAATTTCTTTACATACAGTCGACACTGTTTATAGTGAAACTCTATATAGTGAAAAACTCTTTATAGTGCAATTTTTTCAAGACTTAGAATATCTTACATACATAGCAATATATACGGATTTTCTCTTTATATAGTGAAAAACTCTCTATAGTGAAATTTCGGTCAACATTTTGGTCTTTCACTATAGTGTCGACTGTATATCTTTTTTTCATCTCTATAGAACGCTCGTACCAATTATGAGTATTCCAACTTCAGAAACAATGGCGCTACTGGAAATTTTTTTACAAAACTGA
>CM032449.1:132033575-132046631 GCA_019049505.1 Pachyrhynchus sulphureomaculatus | reverse complement strand
GAATCTTAAAAATATATTTGATATAAAACTAATATCAAAATTTTAGTCCACTCCTTATGTAGGTTTTTTCCAAAGTCCCTTAAAAGATATTGGATAGTGACATCTGGGATCTCCCTAGTGTCTATTAGACATTTATTTTAGAAATTTTGTGTTCACTCTTTCCTCTGCTAGTTCTTAACTTTTTTTTAATTAATTAATAATAAGTTTCAATTGGCCGACACCAAGACCCATTTGGTGGATTTGCAGATTTAGGCACGAAATCCAAAAAATTTTCCATTAACAAGTTTACTGTGGCGGTGCACATTGGGGCAAAATCGCAAAATCCTAGTCAAAAGTCGAAGGTATTGATATTTTGATCTGAAAATTTGCATATGGGAGTTTTTGTGGCCGCTGATAACAAATTCGGTCGAAAAAATAAAAAACAAAATGGCAGCTCCAATATGACGGAGTTGTGTACAACAAAAGTACTTTTTTAGCGACATTGGGTTTTTTCGTAGCACACGATGATTTTCTATAAAAACAAAATGGAGGCCTCGAAATGACGGGCTCGACTGTAAAAAGAATAATCCAGTACGTCGTAAATGGAGTTTTTTGTGTCTTAGTAATGATCAGTTTGGATTTTTCATGTATTGAAGGATCAAAAATAATAACGCATCTTATTATTCAAAAACATGTTTATTAACTTCAATCATTAACTGTTATTTTCAACTTAAATACTTTCCTACAACTATTATTTACTAAGATTATCGACCAAAATTTAATCACTATCGGACGAATTATCGGTATTAGTATCGTTATCATCGTCTGAACACTGCATTATCGAAGTTTTCACATGTTCTAAATTTATTGCTGGTAGCTGGAGCAATTCTGTTGCATCAGGCAAGAACGTCTTCGTGTTTTTCAAAGGCAATTTGTGTAAACCGGAAATCACAAGATCAGACGTTATTAAAAGTCTATGAAAAACATCTTCCATAGTTTTTTACCCTACTGCATTTTCGTGAATATTCTTCGCGGAATTTTTTGATCAAATTGTTCCAGGATTCTTGGGCTTCCTCCGACATTTGCCCTATTGGTAGCAGCGATGATTCAATAATTTTCGAGCCGTGAATTAAAATTTTGCGGACAGACTGTATTCTTTTGTGGCTTTTGTGGGAGTTCCGGTCAAAACGTCCTGCACCACGTTCGCTGCATCCAATTTCCCGTCTGCTCGAAGTTGCATTTGTGTACCGAAACCCAACACATCATATCCGAGCTCCTGACAAATTTTTTCTGTTTTCTTTTAGTCCATTCACTCGATTCTTGGAAGGTCAGCGATGGGCGGCCGAAACTTTCATCATTAAACGTTCCTGCTAATGAATTTTCGTCTGGGAAAGACACCATGACGTTCAGCCAATCTGCGTACTTTTCAAAGAATATTTGGAATTTTGGTATCAGTTTTCCGAGATCCGTTTTGATAGTTTCGAGTAGCTTATAAAGCCTGTGAATTTTTTCACAGATAGATTTTTTTCGATACTTTCATAGCACTCATTATTGTTGGCTAGTTGTCCTTTTATCAAAATGAATAAGTCTTTTCTCGACAGAGTAACTTCTCCACCATCTTGCTTGGTGCCTGAAACGTTACGTCAACAAAAAGATCAGAAACAATTCATAAAAACTTGTAACATACTTTTTTAAACATATCAAATATTTTCAATAATCCTTATTGTTTCCGTTTAATTTTAATTATGCAGATTATCCTTTATCAAATTTATTTATATCCAGATTCCCAGATGTTTTCCCAAAAATTTAAATTTCTTATAATTTTTCATATTTCAAAATTATTTTTAAACCCTCTCCCCTCGAATTTTTTTTGCGTCCGTCCTACAAAAACAAGTAATCACACGCACACAAAAAAAAACAACGAGAAGTTTCTGTTTCCATTAACTATAAATTTTAACGTTATATTATGAACGAATGCATTATGCGCGCGATTTGAAGCAAATTTTTATAATTTTCCACAAAACCTTGTACATCAGCCAAATATGCAGCTATCTGCAGCTAGTTTTTTAATATGTTTTAGAAAAATCTATTTCGAATATCAGGGTTGAAATTTGCGGGGGTTTTTACTTATTGCATTATACATTGCCAATTATTACAGCGCGCATTTCATAATTTGTTACACCTTTAGCAATGATGGATATTTTATTTTATTTCATGATTAAAAAAATATTGCTACGGATATAAAAATAGTACTTACGATCAGGAGGGCAGTCCATTTTTCAGAATCACAATCGGTTGAAAATAGAGAAAAATATGCACTTTCAGCACGACCTTTTTTTCAACGTAACAGTCGTACGATGTTGCACCCAAGACGTTTAGTATGAAAAAAATCTGCCGAAGTAGGTGCAAATACCTGCGCTTTGTCGTGGGTGGCATACAATGCTAGACGCCTTATTAAAACTATTCTGACCATTAAAGGTCGATATATCACAACTTGATTAATTGACTTTTGACCAGGATTTTGCGCTTTGGCCCCAATATGCGGTGGTCAAAACAAGGTAAGTTCGTTATGTTTTCGTAAAAAGGAGAAAAAGAAAATGATGGTATTACAGTCAGTGGCACAAAGATAGAGAGAGTTGATAAATTGATGTATGTCAGTAGCAATATCAACGACCACTGGGACCCGTCTGTGGAAGTCAAAATTCGAGAAGGCCCGAGCCACATTTATGAAGAACAAGAAAGTCTACTAGTCACGACCTATTATTGAAACTATGGATGAAAATAGTAGGCTGCTATGTCTTTTCTGGTTCTCTTGTACGGCATGGAAGCGTGGATGCTAACTGAAGCAATGTTTAAACGTCTGGAGGAATTCGACACAAATTAGAATATTTTGTTCACATTATGAGACATCCAGAAAAATGCGAAATCTTGAATCTGGTTATAGAGGGAAAGAGTCCAGGCAGAACGTGGTCCAAGGAGAACATGGTGGCTGAAAAATTTTAAGCAGTAGTACGGAAAGTCAACTTCTCCGAGCGGCTATCAATAAAACAATCATCATCCACATGGTAGCCAACATGATAACCAACGATTGTTGAAAGGTTATGGTACCCGAAGAAGGAGAAGAAAAGGGAGTAGCAAATTTTTTTATGCACGCTTCTGTATCCACCCCACCATTAATTGTACCCGTTGCTTGCCACATAAAATGGAGATTTCCGATGCGAGAAGAATCTCTTTGAAACGCAGTATAAAATTACGTACCGGGTAACGCCAAAGAGTCCTCTTTGACATAAGTTTCGTCGCCAAATCATGCAGGTTTTTTTTTTTGGCCCCACTCAAGTTTTCTAATGATTTTTTGCTGAACAGCTGGAACTTTTTGTTTTCGGTATATTTTTAATTAGCTGACCGCTCGATAATGGTATTTATAATTTAGATTACGTGGACCACACTTTGCAACAGGGTAGTTGTTAAAGTTTGAGGATAGCGATTAATAACTGAGTCGACAATAGAACTTGAAATTTATTGCTGCTTTACAATAAATGCCGTGATATATTTGACTTTTCAGGTAGTTGTCAATAATTTTTCTTCTTGTCTCTTGATTCATTTAAGCACAATCGAGAAACTATTTTGACAATCGATGTCAGCTGTCGGAATTTTAAAGAATTGACGTTTTCTAAATAAACGAGGCAGTAAATTGAATTTTACGAATTATATATATATATATATATATATATATATATATATATATATATATATATATATATATATATATATATATGTTAATTTTACATTCTGTGAATTAGAAGTTCAGGGAGCTAATGTAATCGTACTGCTGTTTTAGAATCTACCATAATAATTCTCTAATTACAGCTAAATTCACTGGTCCGTCAATTTTTGAAACATTTCCGACAATTAGTTGTCATAAAAATTTAATTTTTCTCCATTATAAACATAATCTCCGATTTGACACAGAAAAATATAATTTTTCTCGTCTGCATTTATTATGAAGTGGTTAGACATCCTGCAAGACCACTAACCACCACTCTGAGCTGCTATAAAATTAACGTGATGAACTGATCGAGAAAATAAAAACGCTTATAGCTGCTGTTAGTTGCTATAAGCAGCTTATAGAGAAAGTACTGGTATTTTATATCAGAAACTGTAATATAGTTGTATATATTCGAAAGTTGACAAATTGTAGAATTGGTGTGTGAATTAATTTTGAGGGATATTTCGGCAAAAATATCGCATTATTGTAAAAAAATGGTTACAGATTCATTATTGAAACTATTGTCCATTGCTAGCCACTACTTTTTCTCATCTTTGTGGCAACATATGAATACCACGACTCCACTTTAGAGGCTATCTACGAATTATTTTTTGATATCCTCATAAGAATGGAAGCGCTGTTCAGACAGGCCGTGCATCATCGATCAGAACAATTGATAATCAGAAGGAGTAATGTCTGGTGAGTACGGCGAGTGAAGTAGGATATCGCATCCAAGCGCTTCTAGCCTTTCCTTAACGAATTTTGCAACATGTGGCGAGCATTGTCATGTTGAAAAATCACTTTGTCGTGTTTTGTGGCATATGGCAGTCGTTTTTCCTCAACGCTCGGCTCAGTTACATCAATTGTTGTCGGTAACGTTCTTCAGTAATAGTTTCGTTTGGTTGGAGCAACTCGTAATACACTACACTGAGCTGATCCCACCAGATACACAACATGAGTTTGGAGCCATGAATATTTGCTTTGGCGAGGATGTTGATGGTTCACCTAGCTTTACCCATGATTTTTGCGCTCTGGATTATCGTGGTGTATCCATTTTTCACCACCAGTTACGATACGATACAAGAAAACCTTTCTGATTGTCAGCGCCAGCTCGAGCAAACTCGGCGCCCTAGGCGAATGACTTCAATGACACCCTTTTAAACCGCCCCGCGTGGTCGTGTCGTAGACTCGCTCGTCCCGTATCCCCGCCATGCCGCCCTCCAAATTCGAGCACCCTAGGCCGTCGCCTTGTTTACCTATATGGATGGGCCGGCCCTACCGATTGTGCCGTTGAAGCAGTTGTTTTACAGGTGAAAAATCGCTTTTTAACGTCTCTCGGTCTCAATTCCTACGGCACCCTTGCTTTTGAATCATTCCCACTGCATGTAAGCGCTCGGAGATGGTTGTGCGATCAACTTCTAATGATTCTGCAAGTTCTTTTTTCATTTGGCACGGTTTTCATCGAGTAACGTCTCTAATTCTTCATCTTTAAACTTTTTCGGCTGGCCTGGACGTTCTTTGTCTTCCATGTCGAAATCACTACTTTTAAAGCGTCAAAACCAGTACTCACCTGTTTTTATCGATGGAATATAATTACCATAGGTTTCCGACAGCAATCGATTACGTTCAGGCGCTTTTCTTCGAATTAAACAAGGAAAGTAACGCTTCCCGCAAATGGTGTTTTATTGGCATGTAATTCGACATATTTAATGCTCAAAAAAATGTTGGTTGCACTTCGGCAAAATAACATTACCAAAAATTAAAGTCTAATAATGGTGCTTCACCATGAATATAACAATATGCCCCGAAGCGATATAATACAAGTTAAGCCCTCTCTTAGAAATCCTTCAAAATTAATTCACACTCCGTATACATATATTCTTAAGACTTACACCGGAAAATTCATGAATTTTTATTGTTATTATATTTAATTACTTTTGAAAGCATATTACTTCTAAAATTTTTAAGCATAATCAATAGAATATTAAAATAGCTAATTTTTTAGTAACGTCTTGGACAAAGAAAGAAGCATTCCAAAACTTTTGGCTAGATGTTGTTGAAAATGAAGAAAAACAGATATAAGTTAAAACTTTACATCCTGTAAAGAAATGAAGAAAGAAAAAAATTGAAGTAAACTTTAAAAAATTGTTAAAATATTTTGAGATGAAGTTTGTTCTTTTTTAATATACGTGGTGTTTTCTAAGTTGAGGCTTTTTTTTAATAGTCTAGTACCCAGTAAAATAAGTCACTTCGACCAATATAGCCTATATAGAAGTTCAATAACAAAGGAGATGCGACCTTTTGAAGTTATTTTCAATTTGAATTGATAATCTGGACCTCATTCAACATCATCTTGCCTGCTGGGTATCTTGTTCACTACCATTCGTTGCCAACTTCTTCCGATTAATCAAATTCTTTCTAATACCTTCATTCATTCTAGTATCGCCACTCTTAACGCTGGTGTGCCCTAAGCCTCTTACTCTCTTCCTCATTTACATTAACGATCTGCTGGAAAGGACCAAAAATCCAATTTACAGCTTTGCAGATGACCACTCTTATTTTTTTCATTTACTTTGAACGCTTGAACATCGGTTACGCACACAGCAAGAAATCGTTCAACTGTACAAAGTTCTGGAAGAAATTCTATCTTGGGTGACAGTACCCAAGAGAATTTAACGCTACAAAACCTCGGACGGCAAATTATTCTAAAACAGTTAACATTGTGGAATCCAACGTAGTTATGTCGGGACACTCCATACCTCTAGTATCGTCACTTAAGTTGCTGGGCGTTAACTTGAACACGTCGCATGCATAGCCAAGAGAGCTCCATTAAAGTCTCTTTTTGGTTAAGTTGAGAGCAAATATGTCTTGGCACGAATATGTTGCATGCGTAGCAAAGAGAGCTTCTGAAAAGCTGGGAATATTATTTTGAACTAGAGAGCTTTACACTTCATAACAACTGTTAATTCTGTACCAAAGTCAAATTCGATCAACGATGGAATACTACTCTTATGTTTGTTTCTCTGCTTCTAAACATACACTACATTTGTTGGATTCTATCCAAAAGAGAGCTGTTCGCCTTGGGACATCGAAGAAAGGTTGGCGACCTGAGCCTAGTCTACAAGTATTTTCATGGAAGGTGTTCGATGGATGTAACCCGCTTAATTTCTTCCTGAGCGGTGCATGCTATTAATACACGTCGCGCTAATTCATTCCATCTGTATGAGGTTCAGCTTGTTACTCTTATAATGATTTGCCTAGGACTGTGTTTCCACCGAGTACAACTTGCAGCGGTTCAAGCCCATCGTGAATAATTTTTTCCACACACGCTCCTGTAACGTTTTAGGGATTTCCCTGCAGCACGTGTGCTACGCCCATAAAAAAACATTTTTAAAATATTGCATTTTATTAATATTTTAAAATGCTCCTTCTAGAAATTTTTGTGTCAAGCGCCTTTCAATTAATAACCATGCGTCTTTGGAACCTAATGTTTATTTTTTTTAAAAGGGATTCTTTTTTTTTGTGGGTCTAGCACACGTGTTGCGGGGAAGTCCCTAAAGCGCAACAGGAGCGACACGTGCGGAGAAAGCGATTCACGTTGTTCTTGAATCGCTGTAAATTGTACTCGGTGGGAAACACAGTCCTGGGTAAATTATTCCAAAGAGATGATGTTCTCCATATAAAAGACTTCTTGAAAAGCGTTGTACAAGGAGTAACAAGCTGAACCTTATACGGATGTGAAGTATTAGCGCGACACATCCCTCGAACACTTTCCATGAAAAATACTTGTAGAATAGGCTCAAGTCGCCAACCGTTCTTCGATTTTCCAGGGAATCAAGGCCGCCGGTCAGTTCCGGGTCTCCAATCAGACGAACAGCTCTTCTCTGAATAGAACCCAACAAATGCAGTGTATGTTTGGGAGCGAAGCCCCAAACATGGGAGCAGTATTCCATAGTTGGTCGAATTTGAGCTTTGTAAAGAATTAACAGTTGTTGTTGAGTGTAAAGTTTTTATGGTTCGAAATAATATTCCCAACTTTTGAGAAGCTCTCCTTGCTATGCCTGCAATATGTTCATGCCAGGACATATTTGCTCCCAAATTAACACCCAACAAAGTGAGTGACGATGTTAGAGAAATGGAGTGCCCCGACATAATGTCGGGTACAGCAACGTTAACTTTTTTAGAAAAAACTGCCGCTTGGGTTTTTGTAGCCTTAAATTCCACTTGGTTACTGTCACCCCAAGATAAAATTTCTTCCAGGTCTTTGTTAAGTTAAATGACTTCCTGCTGTCTGCGAATATTCGTCTGAGTAGCCAATGTCCGAGCGTTCAAAGTGAATAAAGAGATAAGCGTACTGTCATCTGCAAAGCTGCAGGTTGGACTCTCGGTCTTTTCCGGCAGATCGTTAATGTAAATGAGAGAGTAGGAGACAGTATGGAGCCTTGAGGTACACCGGCGTTGATAGTGAAGGTGTTAGAGAGAAATCCGTCGACTGCCACTCGTAAAGAACGCTCTCTGAGGAAACATGAGAGCCACAAACAGAACTTTTCAGACATACCATAAGAGCGCAGCTTAGCCAACAGGCCATCGTGCCAAACACGGTCGAATGCCTTGGATATGTCGAGAGCAACCGCTCGAGATTCTCCAAAGTGTTAAATTGTGTTGTTCCAAACGTGTGTTACATCGATTTTTACGGAAGCCATATTGGTGATCGCTAATAATGTTGAGTTCTTCAAGATATTTTAGAAGATGCTGACTGATAGCCTTTTCCATGACTTTCGATATTATTGAAAGCAGTGCGATTGGTCGGTAATTATTTGGCAATTTTTAAATTATTTTGGTAGGTAGTTATATTCTCAGTTATAAACTAAGATTGATAAAAGATTTTCTGTTTTTGTGTGCTTAAAAGCCTCACAAAAACTCGGAATATTATTTCGTGCTAGAAGACTACACCCCAAAATAGCTTTTAATTCTATACAAAGCTGAAATTGGACTACTGATGAAATACTACTCCTATGTTTGGACCTGTGCTACATTCTATCTCCAGGAAAGCTGTTCGCTTCATTTGGAACCCAGAATTCGCCAGAAACCTAGATTCTTTGGAATAGGGCAGAAAAGTTGGTGACTTGAGTCTATTCTATACATACTTTCAAGGGAAGTGTTCGATTGAGAGCGGTGCATGCTAGGAATACACGTCGAGCTATACATCACATTCGTAAAAGGTCTCCCCTCTTACCACCCGCAATTCAACTTTATTCATCAACATAATCTCCTTCAACTCATGCAATTTTGCCATTGTAACCATTGACTTCTGACACGGTGCATCGTCTTGATGAAAGAGCACTTTTTTCTTGTTCATTTGGGGCCGTTTTTTTGCGATTACTGCCATCAAACACACCAATAACTTTATATAATATTCGATATTGATGGTTTTTCAATTCTCAGCATAGTCGATGGAAATTATTCCATGCGCATCTCAAAATACAAAGGTCAAAACCCTCCCAGCCGACTGTTGTGTCTTTGGTTGCTTCGGGCGGCTTTTACCGGCTGCTGTCCACTCAGCTGACTGCCGATTTCATTCCGATGTGTAGTTGTGGATCCATGTTTCATCTATTGTCACATATCGCATGAAAAAATCCTTTTTATTGCGTTGTTGTTTTTGATCCACTGTGAGCAAATGCGGTACCCATTTCAAACAGAGCTTTTTCATGCCCAAATGTTCATGCAAAATATAAATAGGGTGTCGATTATCTCACGCAATTTCACTTTACGATCGTCCAAAACAATTTTGTGAATTTTTTGATGTTTTCTGGTGTAACCACTTCATTTGGGCGTCCAGAGCGTTCAGCATCACCTATGTCCGTACGACCACATTTAAATTCAGCATACCAGTAAATGATGAGTGATTTTCCAGGGGCAGAGTCCCCGTAACACTTACCAAGCCATTGCTTTGCTTGAATGGTATTTTTTCCGCCAAAAAACAGTGTTTAATTAACATACGAAATTCGATTTTTTCCATTGTTTTGAAAATATCAAAAGTAGCGTCACTAAAACCACCGTAACTTGTAAACTAATAATCGAAATGTCATGAAATTTTGACACGTGTCGTTTGAAGGTTGGTACTTTCTAAAAATCATATGGATTTTCTGAAAAGGGCGACATCTATGTGTCAGACCAAAAACTTTTCAGCCCACGTGTTATCTGTAGCGGGTTTACTCTACCTATAAAAACAGTTTTATTCTCTAAAAACAGTGCTATAGAGTCAGATCTTGCAAATGACTTTTTCAATAAAATAATACGAACGACACCTCTACATGTCAATTTTATCATCGACGAAGTAACTTCAAAAAGGAAAGTAAATAATTTTCGAAACATTCGCAGAAGGGCAGTGAAAATTCTGCAAACGAGGCGACTATTTAAATATTGAGTTTCTTAACAGATGGGTGGATCGAAGTGGACTAACTTCTTGACTACCAAAATCAGCGGTCTATAATCCCTGTAATTTTTACCTTTGCTGTTAAATGGAAAATTTCAGTAAACTAATATGATTGAGAAGTATAACGTAATGCGAAGTCATTAACGCACGCAACATTGAATGCGTAAACGACTTTTCTGTGTATAACACCAAAAAATTAGGATATTAAAAATTGACCATCTTTAAAATAGACTGTAGTAAGCGAAAATACTTTGTTTAGTGTATACAATCTTATAATGCTGTCTCCATTACTGAAGTTGGGCTATAATCAAGGCGATTTCTTCTCTATCATTGGCAATTCTTGATAAAGTATGAGTGTCCAGGCCTGTCCAGTCTCGTATATTTTTCAGACAGCAATATTTTCGGCGTTCTGGACCTCTTTTTTTTCAATTTTGCCTTCCATCAATAAGCGGAGAAGCGAGTATACCATAACTCGACAAAAATAATGCTAACAACTTAAAAAATTCGTTATTGATTCAGAAATAAAGATTTGATAAAACTTGTACTCATATTGTTTTTTCTAATTTCCCTATCCTTATGTGTGACTATAAGTAAGATACTAGAAAGTCGTTATAGATAATAAAAAATTGTCTTGTCAGGAAAGGATAAATATTTTAAGTGTTTCAGTAACAGTTTGGATTTATAATCTTTCCTATATGTGTAAAGACAAAGAATATTGGCAACATTGTACAACGTCACCCAACATATGAGAAATTGGTAAACAACAAATAAAAATAAAATCCAGCTGAACCTTATTTTCATTTTATGTAGATTTCAATTTATACCTTTAAGTTGGACTTTGACTTTTAAGTTTAGAATTATACTTTATATTATTTTTATGTAAGAATACTAGAATATATTGGAAAAATGAGCATGAATTTAGGAAATTCATTTAAAATTGGTAAGTTTAAACCATATTTTTGCATAACCTTACATTTTATAGTAATATAGTAATGTTTTCAATAAAAATCAAATCTAATTATTAAAATAATTAGAAATTGTGTTATGTTTAGAAGTAGTTTCTTATCTTTTATTATTTTATGCCATTTATTTTTTTTGCCATGGTAACTAATTGTTATGTGACCTTTGCACTCATAATATTTAATCTTAAAATATGTTTCAGCCAAACAGATAAAATACTTCAGAAGGTTTTTATTCAGAACAATTACCAAAAATAACAACCCATTACACTATTTATCCGAGGGAAGAGGATCCACGATGGAAAGGTAACGTAACAATTTATGGTGACACATTTACATTGACACTTATATTGGAACTTGTTATCTACAAATAAATCTAGCAAGCTAAGGATGTTTTTAAGATGATTTAAAATGCTTTACCGGTAAGTACCGGTCCAAATATTGTCAATTTTGCAATTAAGTAGCAATAATGTGCTAAATTATTAGCCTTGATTAATTAGAGCAAATAGACTCTAGAATTAATTAACAATTAGCCAAAAAATGCAAAAAATATTAGGCCCCCTATTTACTGGTGAACACTTTAAATCATCTTAAATGATGCTAAATTATTTTTGATTGTCATGTAATGTTTTTTGCTTGATTGATAAAGTCAGTTATGCCTAAATTGAGTTAACTTGAAAAAATCCTAGACCTGATGTAAGATTATGTCAGAAAGAAACCAAATTGTCATTTATTGATATAATCTACAAATAAAGTTAATTTGGTGTTCTATGACATGTCAATATCAGGTATTTTAGTTATTTCCTAAAATTAACTGGTAGGCATAGCAGTTTATGCAGTCTTAAGAGTATTATTTTTTAACCACACATCCTATAACCACTAAATTATAAAACCTTGACAGTTAATCTTAAAGTTTTTTATTTTTAAAAATTATTTAAATTAAGCATTCTTGGCCATGCTAATAATTTTTATTTGCAATGTCACAGCGTCTATCAAATTAAAATGTAGCCAAGTTTGTAGGGACCTAAGATTTTCTAAACTATAATATAGTGATTGAAAAAGTTTCAAATAAATGAGAACAATTATTATTATTAATGTCTTATAAACTTTTTTGATGGAGAAAGCTCTACATGTTGCTAAACCTATTTTGGAAATATTAAATTTGCCATAAATTATACAGTGTTCTTAAAGAAAAAAGTGTAAATTGGAAAAACTGAAAATTTGCAAAATAAACTACAAATCAGGAAAAAAGTTAAAGCCTTTTCCTAAAATGTGTAGTTGCAGTAAAGTGAGACATTTGGCTGGAACGACAGTTTACAGATCTTAATTGCAACTGTATACTTTAGAAAAAACTTTGTTGACCCTTTTTCATCGGAGCATATTGGTGCTTGTAAAAAATTTCATAATTTGAAATATGAAATATTTAAAATTTTTAGATTTTTCCAATTTTTTTTTTTTTGTGTTCTGTATGGAACTCACTTCGGTATCCGTCTGTCTGTCCGTTCGTTCGTCTGTCTGGCGACTCGTTTTTCTCTGAAACAATTTGATATAGAAAGTTGAAACTTGTCACAGATATAGGAATTGATGGCCCAATTAGAGCTGTGGATTTTGAGAGTTAAATTTTGACTGAAGGGGTTAGTTTTTGAGGGTGAAATCGGAAGTGAAAAAAAAATTTCATCAGGGCATCGAGTGGGGTGTCAAATGAAAGCTTCTGAAAACACAAGTTCAAAATGTAATACTTTGGCAAAATTTTTCTTTATATTATTTTCAAAAAAATCGTTGTCCTCCCTTCTTATTTCTAAAAATACTAATCAGAAAATTTCAAAAAAATTTTGGAATATTCTCCATAAGGAGATTGAATAAAAATTATCAAAAAATTTCAAAAAATTATGGAATATTTTCCATAAGGTGTAGAT
>CM032449.1:131996075-132023575 GCA_019049505.1 Pachyrhynchus sulphureomaculatus | reverse complement strand
GAGACCTATATATATATATATATATATATATATATATATATATATATATATATATATATATATATATATACATATACAATTTATTTCAATTCTCGTTGATAGCGACCGTAGTTATTGTGTTAAACTTTTTTTCTTTTTCTCTCTTTTTCTTCCTTCTTGGGGGGGCTTTTTTTTTTCCGATTTCCCGAAGAAAACTTTAACTACTTTTTATGTGTATATATATATATATATATATATATATATATATATATATATATATATATATATATTATATATATATATATATATATATATATATATATATATATATAAAAGGTGTACAAATTAATTCAGTACCTTTTTTGCGTCAACAACGTTATTTACAAATTGTGATCGACTGAAGTAAATTTTAATCAGACGAAGACATATCCGGGAAATGCGCCGCGGGCGGGAGAATTTTTTCCAAAAAATAGATAAAATTTCATGCCGTTTTTGCCGTGTGTAGCTTGGCCTTGTCAAGAAGATACGCGATCCAAAAAATTAAAAGCACTGCTTCGAAATCGCTGGTGCCACATGTTTTGTGGGTCACAGACTTTTTATCAAATGATAAATGAAATGAAGCACCACAAATGCTGTTTGTTGAACGACTTCGCTTTTGAGGTTGTGTTTTGAGGTTACGTGATTAGCTGCATTGGATCAAATGGTGATTTTCCATCCCTAGGATTAGTATTTAAATGCATGGGAAATAGATGGAATTGGAAAGTGAATTTTAAATATACTTAATTTATACGTACAAGAACTTGTACAGTTTATTTAGATACACGTCCTATGTACACATCCTAAGTATACTAGCATATTATTAGTATTGAGGAGCTGTAAGAGATGTTCATAAATTCGTCTTTTGCAAGTTTTTACAAAAGTTATTATTATTATACACGTTATTGATAGAATTATGTCAATCATTTAAATGTTGGTCCCTTCCCACTGCCTTTCTGTTTGTATTTTCAACTCCCTATGTTTGTCAAATATTTTCATTGTCATAGATTATTACTATTTGGGATGACAATGTCGTTTGGAAGTATATCCACTAATACAGTGTTCGTCTTCTAGCCATTCTCTATCCTTTTGATATAGGCCTTTCTCATGTGTTTCCATACGTCTCTGTTTTGAGCAACTTGATACCAATCGAGCCCGTCTTACCAACGTTGTTGAGGTCTGCCAGTACGTCTTTTTTCTCTCCATGGTCCCAATCTAGTCACTTTTCCGCTCTAGTTATCAGTATTTCTGGCCACATTATGTCCTGGGCCCTTGTTTTATTTCTTATCCAATCGTCTGGTTTACGATCCCGGATGTTTTAGCATTTTCTATCCAATTGCTCTCTGGTGGACTTGTCACTTTCTAATAACTTTCTTTGTCAGAACCTATGTTTCGCTACTATATATTGTTACTGGCAGAATGCATTCATTATAGACTTTACTTTTAAGTTTTAAAGGTAGTTTGGACTGAAAGACTTGCTTCATTTTACTATAACCCACCCGTCCCAGGCGTATCCTTTGATTGGCTTCCAGTTCTTGTTCTCAGTTTTTTAGTCTGTTATAAGTAATTGTCGGCAGCTAGCAAATTAGGTATTGTGTATGCCTATCATTAATTGTCACTGTTCTGTTTTACTGTACTATTTAATGCTCTTATTTTGATTTTTCTCTAGACTAAACCAATCGGTATCCCGGTGAATAATAAATTTAGGTGTAGTTTATTAGGAAATCTTTCAAATTTTTATTTTAGGAATTGCCACCAATGATGTTGGTATAGCTAAAGATGGAAGTCCTAAGGACAATTTCGAACGCGGCATGGAGCTCCACGCAAAATGCACTATTTTTGCAGAAGGTTGTCATGGACATTTATCAAAACAAATTATTAATAGATTTGATTTAAGAAAGAACTCTGAACCTCAAACGTATGGAATTGGTGAGTTAAATTTTGTTAATTTATTTTAACAAATCAGTTAAGGAATTTCGCCATATGTATTTAATATTCCGAACCTCAACTTTACTCTTGGCAAGTTCGTTAAACTAAAGCAAGCGTGTTAACGTAAATATAAAGCTAAAATACGGATTTTTTACTAAATTTGCCTGCTGGTCTACAACTTTTTCAACGAAATATTTAAATTTTTTTATACTATTTTAAGGTTTAAAAGAATTATGGGAAATCAGTCCATCTAAACACAAACCTGGTAGAGTAGAACACACTATTGGTTGGCCAGTTGATAAAAACACATATGGAGGTTCATTTTTGTATCATTTAAATGAAGACACTCCACTTGTAGCTGTAGGTTTTGTCGTAGGATTAGATTATACTAATCCGTATTTAAGTCCGTTTAAAGAATTTCAAAGGTAACTAAAAATCATAGGGTATATGTCTGAAGAAAATATAAAAAACAAAACTTTTAACACCGATCAGCACCTGAGAATGTTACAATGTGCCAGCATGGCGGAAAGCTTTTTCTATATTTTATTCAGAAATATACTTACGTACTTACTAATGAACAAGCAACAGTTGTAATATTTCAAAAGTCTAGTGTTACAACCGTTACCGTTTCTCGTAGGTTTAAACATCACCCTTCCGTTAAACATTATTTTGAAGATGGTACTAGAATATCTTATGGTGCTAGAGCTTTAGTAGAAGGTGGTTTCCAGAGTATTCCTAAGTTAACATTCCCTGGTGGATGTCTGGTTGGATGCGCGGCTGGATTTATTAATTTACCAAAAATAAAAGGTATGATGATTGTTAAAAACAAAAATTAATATAGGATATTGATAATATTTGGAATAACTGAAGTGTTTCAAGAATGGTCTACTTACACATCCAGCCGTAAATTCCGTCAAGGTTGTTTCATATACATCATATTATAGGCCCTGTGGTCTTGGAAACGAGGAATCTGAAAATTGTGTTATTTTTTTCGTTATTTTGAATTTTAACTGAAATAGTGCGTTAAGAAAAATATTAGGTTTCAGTTGTACATACGAGGTGCTACCCAAAATTTCTGAGAATTTGAATATACCGCCCACACCAGTGGCACTATGAACTTTTGCCGCTAGGTAAAATGGAGCATTTAGCTACTAGTATTTCAAGCGGCATCTTCATGAGCGGATGTGTTTCTTAGTTTTCGTTACACCGTGTTCTCTGCCTGTAAATTCCAAAATGGTTGATGTGAAGCAGCATAGATATGCTCTAACTTTTGTTTTAAGTTTAATAAAACTGCTGCTGAACCCAACCGAATGCTAAGGAAGGCTTTTGGTACACAAGCTCCAAGCCAAGCAAGAACATTTGAGGGGTCTAAGCGTCTCACAGATGGCCGGAAGTCTGTGGAGGATGAAAAACATTCGGGTTGACCGTCGTCATGCACAACTACAAAAACAATCGCGAAGTGTGATGAAGTAGTTCTTGAGAACCGAAATGAGACGATCAATGAGGTTTGTAGTAGGTTTGGACTGTCATACTGGAGATATCAATGCATTCTAATGGATGTGCTGAACATGAGAAGACTATCAGCGGTCTCTTTCTCTCGTCTTCTGAACCACGATCAACGAGACCAACTAGTTGAGGTGTGTATGGAGCTCCAAGCCACAGCTTGAGCTGATCCAAACTTCCCGACCAGAGTCATAAATGTCGATGAAACCTGGGTGTACAGTTATGACCCTGAAACACAGCAGCAAGGTCACTGTAACATCAAGTCAATGCTAATGATTTTTCATGGAATTGTCCTTAAGGAATTTGTTTCACTTGGTTAGACTATTACGGGGAAGTTTGACCGTAATGTTTTTGGAAGATTGATGAAAAAAATGTTAGGCGGAAGTTATGCGGTGTTTAATTAAGAAAAACGTAATTTTACAACACTGTAAACAAAAGACTGCGTTTTTAGCGACAAGAATTTGGCAGGATTAACAATACCAATCAAAACAGGCAAAATACTTTGTCAGGATTAATTATTTAGATTGGTATTGTTAATCCCGCCAAATTCTCGTTGCTATAAGCATCTTCCCCGCGCTCTTTTGTTTACAGTGTTGTAAAATAGCGTTTTTCCAGACCAGTGGAAAATAATCCAGCAGCAGCTCATGGATCGGCACACCCTCAGGAAACACGAGGGCGCTATAGAAAGGAAAGCGCTGGACTGGAACCCGCAAGGAAGCCGAGGAATAGGCAGACCTAAAACAATGTGGAGACGAATGTGATACAAGAAACCGAGCCCGATAGAAAATGTTTTCTTCTGCTCTTTGTTCCAGTGGGAGATATAGGAACTAAGTCAAGTCAAGTTCCAGTAATGGGAAAATCACGACTACTTCGTAAGTGACGGTGGAAATTAGGATCGACCTTAAATTTTCTGATTTATATGAGGAAATTCTCGTAAAATTGAGGTAGCACCTCGTATCTTCGAAGCCCATTCTATGTTCAACTTTTTTTTTTGTGGTTAATATCGACTTGTTGTAACTTGCATCTAACTATTCCTTAGTGTGAGTCTTTTTACTGATTTTTTTAGGAACTCATAATGCGATGAAAAGTGGTATGTTAGCTGCAGAGAGTGTGTATGAAACAATTTTTGGGGAAAAACAACAAACAGAGGGCTTCCAGCCACACAGTTATGAAGAAAAATTTAAAAATAGTTGGATATACAAAGAATTAAAAGCCGTGAGAAATATTAGGCCTAGTTTCCATAATCCATTAGGGCTGTATGGAGGTTTAGCTTACAGTGGATTTTCTGTGGTTATTGGTGGAAGGGAACCATGGACTTTTAAACATGGAGGTAAGTTAAAGGTTTTAGTAACTGTATGTTTTAAATAAAAATTGGATGTTTTGAGTTCGACTATTTACATGAGGCTGCTAATTTAAAATTTATACAACTTCAAGAAAGAAATTGTGTTGTAAAAATAAGCTTTGAGAAGTTTTAACATACACTTTTAAATCTTATAATATTTTTAGATCCTGATTACAAAAGACTAAAACCAGCCAAAGAGTGTAAACCAATAGAATACCCTAAACCTGATGGAAAGATTAGTTTCGACCTTTTAACTTCCGTAGCTTTAACTGGTACTAATCACGAAGGTGACCAACCTGCCCATTTAACATTAAAAGATGATACATTGCCTGTTAGAAGTAATTTAGGTGTATTTGATGGACCTGAGGGAAGATTTTGTCCAGCAGGTAGAAAATTTATAGGTTTTTTTTTTTAAATGAATGGTTTTCTTAGTACTATTAATATGTTTATAAACACAAATTAAGAAAAACTTTAAAAATTCTTGATATTAATAAATTTTCTGTTAAAGAATCGTTTGTCCTCGAATTGACAAATTTGAAAATGATACCCTTAAGGTTTTTAAAATCTCTGACTAGCAGCAATATCACGCTGGTGTAAAACGTAGAGGCGCGTACGTTGATCAATCCTGACCCAGAGAAACTTTTTTCGCTTGTAGTTGTGTCTTTACCGCCATATATTGTTTTATTTGTGTATTGGTGTGTGTAATCCTAACCTGATATTATTTTCTTTCACAAGTGCATGAAAACTGCACAATTAGATCATTTAAAGTATGTTCAAAAAATGATAATGTGCGAAATAAAGTTGATTCTTCTTGAAGTGTCATATCCCATACGGACGTAGGCAAACCTCTCGCCTGCCTGTGATTGGTGCCTTTTTAAGTGTTCCTCAGATAAAGAGGATCTACGGTGTATTGCCGGTTCCGAACGGCAAAATTGTAAGGGCTTTACTAGGCATGATACTACAGGTGGTTTGCCATTGCTTTCCTGAGAGTGGCGATCGTCACGTGGTAAAGGCTTTTTTATTAAATATTTTCCCGAGCCGAGATACGAACTCGGGTCTCCGGCGTAGAAAGCAGACACCTTACTCACTACGCTATGGCCGCTTCATTCCTTGTTCACTGTAACTTAATGAAAAATCACTTTTATGATAATTTAAATTTTTAATTAAATAAAATAATATGATATAATATAGGTTTGTTTAGAATGTAGAGATAAACTTGCTAATTCAAATAACCGGTCAAGTGCAAGTTGAACTTTCGTAATTAGTCAAAATTTAACATTCAAAACTGCACGGCTCTGATGAGGCCATCAATTCCTATATTAGTACGAAATTTTAACTTTCTATGTCAAATAGTTTTGGAGAAAATCGGGTGTGACAGACGGACAGACACCGAAGTAATCTTATAAGTGGTCCGTATGGAACACTAAAAAGGAAATACATCGTTGATCGTATTATTAGAGTTCATACAAATCCTCCGTGGAATTAGTAAAAAAAACCGCTGAGAAAATGCTATTTTTGCGTTTTTTTAAGGACCTATTTTGACTAGAAAATGATTTTACGAGAAATTCCAACGGAATTATATGTTTTTTGGGTTGCTAATTATGAATATAATAATTATTTTGACCCTTTCGCTCCTACTTTCGAATATTGTCCATTTTGACCATTTCTGGAGTCTTTTTTTTTGATTTAATTCGTCTAGAACATTTTCTCGCGAAAAAGCTAACGGAATTTTATGTTTTTTAGTTAATAATTAGGAATATAATAATTATTTTGAACTATTTTAATTCTACTTTCCAATAACGTTTATTTTTGGCCAACTTTTGGCCCTTTTCTGGATTTAATTAGACTAACATTTATAAAAGTTATACTTTATTTTCAACAACTCTAAGGAAATTGTTAAGAAAGAATAGTGAAAGTTATATAGCCCAAAATAAACGCTATTCGAATTATATTCGTAACTATTAACTCAAAAAACATAAAATTCCATTGGAGTTTTTCGGAAAAATATGTTCTAGACAATTTAAATCAAAAAAAGACTTCAAAAATGGCCAAAATGCCAGTATTCGAAAGTAGGAGCGAAATGGGTCAAAACAATTATTATATTCATAATTAGCAACCCAAAAAACATATAATTCCGTTGGAATTTTTTGTAAAATCATGTTCTAGTTAAAATAAGTCCTTAAAAAAATCCAAAAATAGCATTTTCTCAGCGGTTTTTTTTTACTAATACCACGCTCGATAATTCCTAATCTATCCATTTTTGGACTTCGTGTCCATGGAGACTTTTGATTAGAATGGCTTGAAGCATAATATACTACATTTTCAGCCGATTTGACCGGAATCCGATTTCCATAACATTAGTGCGGGGTTCTTCGTTGAAAACTCATTTGGCACCCCATTCTGTAAAGTCACTGATCATTTTTTTCTTCGTAAAAAAATTTTTTATTTCAAAAGCAATTCCTGTACGGAATACTAATTGCGCATGTCCGACTTACACCGTTTTTCCTTTTATAATAAAAATTAAAGTTTTTTTTTTTTTAGGTGTGTATGAATTTGTTCCACTTGAATCCGGAGAGGGTCAAAGACTGCAAATAAATGCTCAAAACTGTATTCACTGCAAAACGTGCGACATTAAAGACCCAAGTCAAAATATTAACTGGGTTGTTCCAGAAGGTGGCGGTGGTCCAGCATATAACGGAATGTAATTTTCTTCATTATTATATTTTCTACTTTATTCAACAAAAATCCCGAAATATAGAGTTAATATTAAAAAAAAGATAACAGATATAAAGGGAAGTAAGAAAATTAAACACAATGTGCATGAATGGTACTCCCCTCCGTCTATTATAACATTTGTTGAATAAAGTAAAATCTAATTTTAGTTTTTTTATATACACAGAGTACATTTTCTTTCTAAGAAAACTTTTTTAATTTTTAAAATCTATACATTGTTATATCAAGTCATAAAGCATATTGTTTATAGACTAAATAAATTAATTTGTTATTTTGTTATATTTTTTTTTATCTTTTAGACGCTAAAGATTTTTAAAATTGGTATTTTTAATTTAGACTAGAAATGAATTTGCCATTTGCATCCAGTTTGCAATAATTTGTTTGTAGTATATATAGGACTACAAACTGAAATTAGAGAAAAAGACTCAAAATAAAGGAGGTTTAATCAAAATATACGAATAGGCAAGTTTTTAGTGTTCACAAAAAATATGTATAGGGCGCCTCACCAAAATCCGGACAAATCAAACAACTTCTTTAGGGGAATGTTTTTTTAATGAAAAATGAACTTTAAAAAAAAATCGTTCCAAATGACAACTCATGTTAATAATAATCATTCAGTGTATCTCCCATTAGCTTAACTAACAACCTCCATTCTCGGTCTGAACCGCCGCACAGTGGGGAAAAAAAAAACGAAAAATCGTGTTTCAAAATTGTCTACAGCCTTCAATTTTGGTTCGATTTGGACGTTTTTTTTTTTTTTTAAATTGAAGCTTATTAAATTCCGAACAAAGTTGTCGGAGCCGATTTTGCAATTAAACTTTTGTTTCAAAATGGCGGACGTCTTCAAAATGGCGGTTTCTGATTATATAGCGACTGAGACACAGAAAACGCTTACAGTTTCAATCCAAGTTGTGCTAAAATGCGTGTCTGTATGTTTTTTTATGTCGCAGATAATATATCTAATATCACAGTTACAAGATTAATAATAATGAACTCAAAATGGCTGCCATGAACAATAAAAGTATTATAAATATGAATAAACGTACCATTATTATTTTATATCCATAACATTTGCATAAATAATTTCTTTAAGGTTGTTAATTATAAATATGTTTCAACAATTGACTTAAAATGACAAATCAAGTATGGCGGATGCCAAAATTGAATCGAGCAAGAAAATTTCTCTGTGGCATTTAGACTGTGGAAGTCAGATCATTCAAGTTTAGTTGCGGGATTTAAATTTTCATGCAGTTATTGCTAGAATATTGCTGCTGTAAATTTTAAGTATCGTAGACAATTTTCTAGCAGATACAAAAAACAGCGATACACGCAGAAAAGGACAGCTCACACAGCTAGAAAATGGCTACAACAGCTAAAACGTTTTGTTAAAATAGGCACAGCTAAATATTTTGCTGCACTAGCCACATTGATTGCTGTTGTAGCAAAAGAGTGGCTGCTATTGCTAAACAGTGGCACAACTTGGTTTGAAACTGTAAGCGTTTTCTGTGTCTCAGTCGCTATATAATCAGAAACCAACGTCCGCCATTTTGAAACAAAAGTTTAATTGAAAAATCGGCTCCGACAACTTTGTTCGGAATTTAATAAGCTTCAACTAAAAAAAAAAATGGTCCAAATCGAACCAAAATTGAAGGCTCTAGACAATTTTGAAACACGATTTTTCGTTTTTTTTTTCCCCACTGTGCGCCGGCACATCCTCTGTAATTCTGCGCTGCTCATATTGGCGAACGCTGCCTCAATAGCGGTCATTAATGATATCACATAGGGATGCGGAAACTTGCTTGTGACCCTTTTAATTACGGTCCATACGTAGTAGTTCTAGGGACTCAAATCTGGACTATTAAGAAGCCAGAATTCCTTGGGCCAAAACATGAAGTTTTGGACCAAATACTCGAGTGAACCGGTACACCGTTCTGCTGGAAAACATACGGCTTGCTCCGCGTAATATCTTCTGTTTACGGCTTCACTATATTGTTCAAACTTAAATATACCTTTGTGGTCAGTTTTCCCTTTTTGGAAGAAATGTGGTGGCATGACACCACCCTCGCTGAATACAACACTTAGTACGTGGACACTAGCTGGAAATTTCGTTCTACCAACAACGGAGCATTCTCGCGGTCGTGAGCAAGCCAGCGATCATTTCTCTGGTTAATTTTTGTATCAACAGTGAAAATTTTTCGTCGGAGAAGAATCTGATGAGTCCCGCCGCATTGTGTTTTAAAGAACGGATATGCAGATTGCAGCGAGCCACTCGCGTTGTCCTGGCATCTTCAGAGAGCATCTATCTTCTCTTAATCGTATAGGAATGGTATCGAAGGTTGTCTTCAATTCCACTCATCCACAAACGACGCCAGTTTTCGTAACGATTGCCCTGGGTCTTCCGAAGTCAGCGCTTGTGTTTTTTTTGATGATCTCGGGGGTCCTCACCGTACATCTTGTCAAGTGACGCTTCCTCGCCCGCGTACTGGAACCTTTGTTGAACTATTCTGGAGCCTTGTACTAGGCCACAACGTCATAAATAGTTAATTTCGAGTATTGGAAAAACTGAATTCCAATGCTGACCGACCAACACGAAGGCCTTCGATGAACCTTGCTTGTCGGTTATGCTCTGCACTTGTTTTCGACATGGCAATAATTTTAAGACTAACACTATTTCAGTTAGATTTCTACTCGAACGCCAATAACTACCTCTGGCGGAAGCATAATATGGCGGGACTTTTCAATTGAAATTTGTCCGGATTTTGCTTACACACCCCATATTAGAAACGTTTTTTATTAAACCTATCTTTTATATCCCCATTTTAAAAGATAAGAACTGAAAACTTATGAAATGCTTTATATGTTGGTCTGCCCTTCAGTAATTGAATGCAGTAATTTTTCCTACATGTATCTAAACATAATTGTCGCTATTAACTCGGACAATATAGCCAGCTATTTGTGTACACACTTTGACACTAGATTAGGGCTCAATGCTTTAAAAGGTAAGTATAATTACATGAGCTATCAACTTGAAGCATTTGTGCGCACTCTGCCGTAGGGTCTGTTTTGTGAAAAGGCGCTTTCTCGAATTTTTAGAAGAAATGCCAAATTGAACCACCGGAAAAAATTAATTCCGCCAAGAAGAATGTCATTTTAAAAATCTTGTTTTGAGCATTCCAAAATGGTTTTCTATCTAAAACTTTGATTCAATGGTAATATTTTTTAAAATTGGAGGCAAAAACTATGCTCCTTCATCTCCAAAGAAATCGATAGAAAAATTCCAAAAAATCGTCCCACCATAATATCTCTTAAATACCTATTACGAAAATAAAATAATAAGCTAATTTTATTAAAGGAGATCAACAGGGTAAGTGTTAAAAAAAGGGGATTTTCAGAAACTTTTGTTTATTTGTGGGTAAAAATTTCCTAAGTGAGCCCGTGGTTTTCGACGTTGTGAAAAAAATTGAAACTAAATACTGAAACATAATCCACTAAGTGGCAGAATGTCACACCATTAATATTTTTGAGAAAATTTGATTTCCCTTTTTACAAGGTGCGATTGAAAATTTTTGCATCATTGATAAAAAAAATTCAAGTAAAATATTCATGGAAAATTGATGAAAATTCGGGAGGATGGTAGGAACTAAATGCAGTCAACAATAACATTCTCAAACACACATAATTATGCACTATTGCTAATTTTTTAAATTATTTTTAGTGTTCCGTACGGAACACTTAGAGATTACTTCGTCCGTCTGTCACACCCGATTTTCTCCGAAACTATTTGACATAGAAAGTTGAAATTTGGTACAAATACAGGAATTGCTGGCCCCATCAGAGCTGTGTAGTTTGAAAGTTAAATTTTGATTTGAGGGGTTAGTTTTGGGGGGGGGAAATCGAAAGTGAAAAAAAAAATTACCAGGTCATCGAGTGGGGTGTCAAATGAAACAAGAGTTCAAAAATATATATGATGTAATACTTGCGCACACATTTCTTTATATTATTTTTAAAAAATTGCTGAGAATCGCAATCCTTTATCTCGAAAAGTACTAATCAAAAAATTTTGAAAAAATTTTGTATATTCTCCACAAGGTTGTAGATTGAACGAAAATTAACACAAGTGCATCACCTTTGATAATTTTTCTGGTATATGAAAAAAAAAACAAAAATTTCAATGTCACAAGTTTTCAACAAAGATCGGAAACAAACTTTGTTGAAAATTCATTTAGGGTAACAATTTTTTATTTATTTTGAAAGCAATCCCCGTACGGAACTCTAATTTCGCAAGTCCGACTTGCACTTGGCCGTTTTTTTAACAAGTGCTATTTTGGCCCTATTCTACATACGAAAATTATTTTTTTTTCAAGGAGTAGAAATTTTCAACGCTATAGATTGTAAAACAGTCTAAACTTCTTGGGCTAACGGAAAATAATTTTATTTGGCGCGCTGCACATGCAGGATTGTGCTTACCTGCGTGGCATATGAACAATTTTATGCAAATTCGAATATGTCAATTCTTTGACTACGGATGTTCTTATAAAGTGCCACTTTGTCAGTTACACACTATCCTCGGCACAGTTTGGAAAGTAATAGTACAAATATCATTATCCTAAAATAGTTATATAAGAAAAAAAAAAGTGATTTTCGTGATGTAGTTTCATGTAGTAGATATAGTATTCCCTTTTGGGGTTTTGGCAGCCGATATCTTCTGAATATTTTGTTTTTGCTGCAGAAGAAGGCTGTCCGCTTCATCACTGGTGCCCATTACAGGGAATCCTGTAGACCTATCTTTCTCTCGCAGGGAATTCTGAGCTCATTTCCCTGTTCATCGTGGAGACCGCCTCGTTGATATATATATTTAAGAATTGCTCAAGTATTCAGCGCGTAGCAACTCAGAGAGGAACTCGACGACAGTCTCTTCACTCACAAAGGGAAATAAAGCCGTTGGAGCATAATTGTACTTTGTTAGAGAGGCACACAGTTCTATGTTGTCTCTTGAATCCAATCCAATGCGCTGTTGATTATCACACCCAGAAAAGATTCAAAGTTGCATGCCTGTTTTATCATTGATGTCATTTTTCCTAATGAAATTTATAATTAACATTAAGGAGCAAGTTATTTTTTATAAACCATTCTTCAAGTTTACCCGTGCTTTTACTCATTCTTACTTTACATTCATCCTTACTTTTTTTTATTTATGATCAGGGAGGTATCATCAATGTAGAGTACTATATTTTGATTTATAACATTAAGTAACTCATTAGCGTAGAAGACATATGGGGGCCCAAGATAGAAACCCTTTCTGTACGTTCAGTGTGTCAAATTTGACGAGTACACTTTCATTAGGGTTCACTACGTGTTTTCTGTCTTGAAGATAAGATTTTATTAAACTCGATGACATTCCACTTAACCCATACATGCAAAGATTGCCACCCAACACTTTGTGATCCACTGAGTCAAATGCTTTAGAAATGTGCAAGCACATCACAGTTTCTCTTTTCTCGTTTAAGAATTGTAGGATTTGTTTTAGCGTTTGATAAACTGTATGCGATATACTTTCCTCCCCTAAAGCCACTCTGTTGTTTCGATTTTGTCTTTCTCTCCTGAGATATCCTTGCTTGAGCTCCTTTGTTTAAATTCCCGTTACAAATATCAAATTAATATGTGCGATCGGTGCCGCAAGCATATGCACTGCTACTTTTAGTAGTATAGTAATGTTCAGAAGAAAATATATGACACAACTTTGGACCAGGTAGGACAGTTAATAGTTATAGAATTTTAAAATAATTTTTCTTGTTTTATCGGTTTAATCATAAATAAAAACGAAATTTTTAGTCTTGTACTACTCGGCTTCATAATTTAGTTCAGGTTAGATGTTGTCAATTTAAAGAAATTTCAAATTAGATCAGTTCTAGAGTAAATTACGCATATAAAGTTTAACATTTTTTTTTAACAAATAAAAATGTCATAATTCCTCCTATGATTAGGACCACCACTGTTATTGAATGTCGTAGAAATAGAGCATGAAGTTCGCAGTTTAAATTCTTGTACATGAAAACTTTTTCTACCTCTTTGTTATATTTATTTAAATATGTGCCAAAAATCAAGGTTGTTTCACTGTAAACGGCGCTATCTCCCGGAAGAGACCGCAGCCTGGATATGGCATTAATACCGTATGAATGTCTAAGATTGTAATATAAGAAAGCGATGCTGCATTGCGTGAACTAGGCACGCTAAAAGTAAATACATAAGTGGTTCTGGTGAGCACGCCCTAGACTTTAGGTCAGTAAATCGACTATGAAACAATAATATATTAACCACATCATCCTAACGAGCGCACGGTGATGTAGCACTTGACTAACTTTATTTTTGTACGGATTACTAGCTTAAAAAAAATCACTTCAACAGTGTTTCTAAGAATTAACTGTTTTACTTATTAATGGTTAAGTCTAAAAAAATTAACACATCAACTTTTTATCCAAGATACTATCACTCACAAGGAGCTTTTTCTCTAAATTCTTTGTGTTAATGTTGGATTGAACTAACAGAATAGAGAATTTCATGATTAGAGTCTCAAGTGCAATGTTCAAAAATAAAAAACAAATACGGGGTCCGGCAAGTATAATACAAAAATTACATATTACCTACAATTAAGAACAAGGCAAATTAAATAACATAGAAATAGGGAACAAAACTAGATACTTATTACATTTACATTAGCTTTCTGGAGTTCCTTGGTTCGCGAGAATATTTTCTGAGTAATTTTCATATGCCTGCTGCTCAGCAATTTGATATTGACATACCCAGTCTTTTGGTTGTCTATCTTTATATATCTAAAAATAATAATTAGCAATATTTACTGTAAAATTTTTATTATTCAGAGTAAAAATAAAAAAGTATGGTTAATTGAAGAGTGGAAAAGTTAGGGAGTCCAAGGGCTAAAATCTTGTCATTGTGATTATCACATAAATAAGAGACTACAGGCCATAACCAATATAGTAAATAACTACTAGGTCAACATTTCTTTTTTTAAGCTTACAGGTTTAATTTATAGTGGAAGTGTTAACTTTTCTTAGGAATAAACCTTTTAAAACTGAAATCTTGCCTTAAACTGCCGAAACTGTACCTATAAACAAGGGTAGCTAACTTTAAACTTAACGAGACCAATTGCAATTTTATCTTTTTTTTTCTACTAAACTTGTAAAAAATAGGATACAGCATTTTTTTGAGATTTGCGATTAGATAATAGTCGCTAGGGGCCAAATTTGGAGAATATGGTGGATGGGAAGCAATTCGAACTCTAATTCAAGCAGTTTTGCCATTGTAACCATTGACTTACGACACGGTGCATTGTCTTGATGAAAGAGGACTTTTTTCCTGTTCATTTGGGGCCGTTTCTTTGCGATTTCTGCCTTCAAACGCACCAATAACTTTATATAATATTTGCTATTGACGGTTTTTCCCTTTTCAGCATAGTCGATGAAAATTATTCCATGCGCATCCCAAAATATAGAGGCCGACTACCAGACGATTGTTGTGTTTTGGTCGCTTCGGGCGGCTTTCACCGGCTGCTGTTCACTCAGCTGACTTCTGATTTGATCCCGGTGTGTAGTGGTGAATCCATGTTTCATCCATTCTCACAAATCACATGAAAAATTCCTTTTTATTGCGCTTAAACAGGTCCAAACAACGCTCAGAATCATCAACATGTTGTTATTTTGGGTCCACTGTGAGCAAACGTGGTACCCATTTCGAACAGAGCTTTCCCATGCACAAATGTTCATGCAAAATTGACCAACAGTTGTTTTAATATCTTTAGGGTGTGAACTATCTCACACAATTTCACTTTACGGTCTTCCAAAACAATTTTGTGGATTTTTTTTGTTTTCCGGTGTAACCTCCTCATTTGGGCGTCTAGAGCGTACAGCATCATTTGTATATGTACAACTGCGTTTAAATTCAGCACACCAGTAAATGATGATTGATTTTCCAGGAACAGAGTCCCCGTAACACTTGTCAAGCCACTGCTTTGCTTGAACGGTATTTTTTCACATCAAAAAACAGTGTTTAATCAACGCACGAAATTCGATTTATTCCATTGTTTTGAAAATATCAAAAGTAGCGTCACTAAAATTACTTTAACTTGTAAACTAATCGCCGAAATGTCACGAAATTTTGACACGTACCGTTTGAAGGTTGGTACTTCCTAAGAATCATATGGATTTTTTGAAAAGGGTGACATCTATGTGTCGGACCAAAACTTTTCAGCCTACGTGTTATTATGAGAAAAATAAAGGAATTTTATTGTTATTTACTGATCTTGGAAAAGGTTTCAATTGTATAAATCATAAAATTTTACTATCTAATACTGGTAATTTTTTAGAAAATTCCTAGCAACTTTTGCAAGTTAGATTGAAATCTGAAAAGAACAAATACCAAAATTGCATAACAATCCTCGGCTTTTTCTATTCCTTCTCTATATCAATGACCACTGTTACGAGTCTGCGTGAATTCTACACTAGCAGATAACATAACAATAACATGGTCTGTTGTTAATGAAGAAGATTTGCACCAAATAATAAATGATGAGCTTCACATAATTCAAAACTGGTTTCATGTGAACATATTGTATTTAAATATTTACAAGTCAAAGTATATGAACATAAATTACAGTGATACAAGTGATAAATGAGTATAAATCCTTTCGAGTGACAATCTCATAAAACCTAATATAATATTTCATCACATGCTTATTCTAAGCTGCTTATTTGCAATTAACACCATGAATTGCAAAAACTGCAACATATTTATTTTTCTTTGTTTAAAATTTTTCTTTGATATAGCCAATTACTGTTTGGCTATTCAGGTTATGTTTATTTCAATGTTACCTTGTGCTGTAAAAAAGCCATATGAATTTTAAGGGGTATTAAAGATCAATGTGCTCATTACAAACTCCATATTAAGAAATTAAAGATTTTAACCATGTCCGATTTTTGTATTTCACAGTAGAAGTTGATCTGAAATGAAGACGATTGAGTCATACGAAATTCGGTAAAAGAACTCTCTTGATACTTCACTTTGTTACGCTCTAACACAATTCATTGCAAAGAAAAAATGTTTTATGGTAAATTACTAGAAAACATGACAAGATAATAAAAGAAATTCTTAAGGAAGCTCTAAACATTTCTTGGATATAGTTATGAAGGTTCCTGACCTAAGTTATTGTCTGAAAGACTACAAGCCAGTTATGAATGGAACATTTTATCATTTTTAGGTAATTATGTTATATCTTTTCTTGAATTTTATTTGTTTATCTGTGCATATGTCATTTATATTTTATTCTAACCATCATATACCAGAGATAATTCTCTGTTTGTTAATAAATTGAATTTGAATTTAATAACACGCTATATTTCCATTAGCAGTGCTGCTGTTAAAAGTTACAATTCTTTTTTTTTATGAGCATAGCACACATTCTGCAGGGAAATCCCTGAAGCGGTACAGGAGAGATGCGTGTGCGCAAAATGCGATGCACGTTGGTCTTGAATCTCTATAAATTGTACTTGATGAGAAACCAAGGCTTGGGCAAATCATTCCAAAGGGATGAGATTCTCCATATAAAAGAGTGCTTAAAAAGGATTGTACGAGGAGTCACAAGGACCTCATATAGACAGAGGTGAAGTATTAGCGCGATGGGTATTCCTAGCATGCACTGCTCTGGAAGGAATTCAGCGGGCTACATTCATCAAACACTCTCCATGAAAATACTTGTAGAATAGACTCAAGTCGCCAATCATTCTTTGATATTCTAATGAAGCAAAGTTGCTGGCCAGTTCTGGGTCTCCAATCAGGCGAACAGCTCTCTTCTGAATAGAATCTAACAAATATAGTGTATATTTGGAAGCAAAGCCCAAACATGGGAGCACTTTTCTATTGTTGGTCGAATTTGAGTTTTGTATGGAATTAACAGTTGTGGAGTATAAAACGTTCTAGTTCGAAATAATATTCCTAGTTTTATGAAGCTCTTTTTAGCATGCAATAGGTTCATGCCCAGATATATTTGCTCCCAAATTATCCAAATAGAGACTTCAGCGAATTATTCAGTTTAATTTTTCTTTATGAAAGCAAACACTGTAGCGTCGTGTGAAAATTAACTAATTAGAAGACATCAGTTGAAAGGAGGACAAAACTGATATTGTAAGAATGTGACATAAAATTTTGAATGAAGGAAGTCATTAGTGTAGGTCATTTTTTGTGATATTATGTTTTTATTATTTAGGCTCTTAAAGTCTTTTACCAATAGTGAAAAATTACTGAGTCACTCTGCCAAAACTATCAACTCATTTGTTAGTTGCATAGCTTTTCCACTGTTTCAACTAAGTTCTCTATTTAACTGATACAATGATATATTTGTAAACAAATATTTATTTTTTACCTTGCATACAAATTCTAATATGGCCATCTTTGAAATTTCTGTTTCTGCCCTTTGACCCCATTTAAATGAGTGTCTTCTAGAAATGTTGTCAACTTCTAATATCAAATATTGCTTTTTTGTCAGTGTTTTAGTAATATAGTCCTTTACATTTCCAAATATACAGTGTTTAAGGTCAACATCAATACCAACAGCTTTTAAAAAACCATACAGAGATACTGAAATATGAAAATAAAAAAATAAGATAACAAATATTAAAGCTTCATACTCCTAGCTTATTAAAATGCAAAGAATTTTATATATTGAGATATGTCTTAGAAAGTAACATTATTTTGACCTAGTATGTTTATTATTTTCTTAATTCTTCCTATATAAAAACAATACATTCAAATTATCCACAATAGTTGTTTCTTAACAATACATCTAGTATTGGATTAGTCTAACCCTAGTTACTTCTTTATTATAGTTTTGTTCTATAGAGACTATTTAAGAGGTTACACCACCTTGAGATTTTAAAAAAATCGAATTATTTTTTTTGGATAGATAAATCGTTTATACTTTTAAGAATATTTTAAACGTTTAACTATTTCAAAATTTAAATTTTTTCTGAAGTTATGGCAATTAGAAGTGAGCGCGGCAGAGAGTCGGCCCGAAACTCAGGTAGCGATCGGACCGGCATCAGCGGTCAAAGCCTTGACAAAAGGTATCGTTCTTTTAGTCAGTCCTTTATAAGAACACTGTTTAGAAGGATACACTCAGAATAACAACTAAAGTCTAAACGCTGTCATTTGGTCTATGGCTCCAAAAGTGGATTACAGTGGCACAAAAATTGTTGAGATTGCATCTTATATTACAGCTAGTATATTTAAGGATGGATATACTAGTGTATTACAAATGATGCAATTATTATAACCTTGTAATTGGCCCAAACGCGCTGCGATTTACCGAGAACTTGAATTCTCAACGAATATCTATAGTCAAGATGAGAGCCCAACAGGAGAGTAAAGAGGCCAGGAAAACAATGGAAGACCTCATGTACGGTCCAGGAATCGCAGATTGAAGGTAATTTAAAAAAAAATATTTGGTTTTAAGACGCTGACGCCATACTGTTTTGTTTTGCATTTTTTCAAAACTACTTTTTTCAAACTGGTGTAGAAGATATCTTAAGATCTACTTAACCGATTTTGTTAAAATTTACAACACATATTCTTTATAATATTATCCAAGATGTAGCATAGGATTTTTTTGATTGGGTGCTACATTCATAAGTTATAAATTTTTTAAACTCAACAGCTGCCATTTCTACAAGAAAGTTTTAAAAAAATTTTTCCTATGCTACATCTTAGCTATTACTTTTCTAAATAGGAAAAAAAATATTTATTATTTTTTAGACTATGCCTGACAAAGAAAATAACACCATCAGCAAGGATTTTCAAAAGAGGGTCCTACTTGATGGCTCATATCTCCCTCATTTTTTATTTTTTTTATTCATTATTATTTCAAATTATTCATAAAACTACTATGTATATGTGTAAAACAAAAATTATTTTATATATTTAATAGCTGTGTCAAAATTTTTTTTTATTTTTATACCTATTTTTTCAAGCACCAAGGTGATGTAACCCATCATCATCATCATCAAAAACTGGCTATAATGACGATATTCAATTAAGTTTAAATAAAAAGTCTTATAACTGACCAATCAGTTATGTGAAGCGGTGCAAGTATGCTTATGTACTTACCATCTGTCACTAAGTTATTAGACATAAAAATATGGGATAAAACAAGGAGTAACACAATCTTATTTGCATCTTCTGGAATTTCTTCGGCATTATCAGTAGGATCCTTAATGTAAGGCAATGCATTACTTATGACATAATGTTTATCTTTTCCTTTTGTACTATCACATACCATAATATTTAAACCATACACCTAAAACATTTTTTATATGCAACAACGTATAGTAAAACCAGAAATATATATGTTTATATTACATAAAATTAACTGAGCTCTAGAGTATAAATAAAAAAGTTGGACATCTATTTACACAGTTGTTCCCCTAACCTATGCAAAAAAAAATTATCTCTACAGCTTTTTGAGGTAATTATATAGTTATATTGTGCCACACCAAATTTTACATATTCTGTAGGAATATATATTTTAGGGTATAGATTACATATATTAAAACTCTAATTTCGATAGGAAACTTCGAAAGATTACGGATCATATAAGTATAACTCGATTTGTCCTGAGTTGACCTGAGTGATGCTAATGTTTCGCCAATCATCCTACCGGCTTCTTCAGAGCTTGTTCCTAGAAGTGAATTTATTTCAGTGCTACATTCTCAAGAACGCCAACAAGATGACTGGCAAGATGTTAGCATCACTTATTCAATTGAGATAGGAGAAATCCAGAAGAATTATTATACCTATGTAGCAGCAAACCTTAATTTTTGAGATATGCTACTGGTGTTTTTTGAATGTTATTGTTTTTTTTTAGGCTTTTAAAATACACCATAAATATAACTCTTTTTATTTAAAAATATTAAAGAATTAAATTCTTTATAAAATTAAATTACATTGTATTTCTAATACCATTTTGCGATAAATTAAAATTTTAAAAAACACACACCTTTGTTTCTAGTTTTTTTACACTATTTTTCTGAGCTGGTACTAGATACCGTCTTGTTTCCCATGTCATTATTGTGGTTTGTAATTGAGGGAGAAACCACTTTACAACACTATAAACAAAAGAGCACAGTGAAAATATTTAATAACAACCAGAATTTAGCAGGACTGATTTTCTATTTTGGTAATCCTGCTATAAATATCTTGGTGCTCTGTTGTTGAGTGTTGTGAACTGGTGTTCCATATAACTACAAACAAGTATATTTGAGAGTTTTTTTAAAAATAAATACTAAATCAAAGTCTGTGTGATTCATCATGATAGTTTTTCCTAACATTTTTAAATAGAAATAATGATGTATTCTAAAATTCTGTCAAAAAGAAAAAAAGCTTCAAAATAAAACAGCAACATTTCAGAAAGGTCGGTTTTTAATTAGGATAAGTCAGAAATAAAAATTTGCTGCCAAATTTAGGGTAAAACTTTGTTACACTAGCTTTTTTTTAATTTTGAAAGACTTATTCATAAGGCTTTCAAAATTAGACCGTTTTAAGCCTATTAAAAAAAAACCCTTCTTCTGAAAAGCCTGTGTAAACAAAGTTTTACCAAATTTAGTTTTGATGTTGGTAATTCACACTCCCAAAGATTGGAAAAAATTTTGAAGTTATTCCTTTTTAGTGGTTTTTAATATTATATCATATTATTAAGAAAAAGCTGAATAACTTACTTCTTTTAAAATATTCCTTACTCTTGTCAATATTTCCTCATATTTGTTACCTGCTTTATGGATAATGTTTCTCATCAGTTCGGCTCTGCTGAAATTCATGTGTTCTCCTGCTCGATAGATAACATATCGGACTAAATTGTTAGCTATTTCATTAGTGTTAATTATCGGTTCTTCAAAAGACTCTTCAAGAGTTTGCTGTGTGCGAGGATTTCGTGATTTGTTACCTGCTCTTCTTTGTGACATCGTAAATAAAACAAGGAACAAAGTAAAGAAAAAATATTTCTAAAGCTTTTATTAAGTTAATGTTTATTCCATTTTTTCCAAAATTATAACATATTAAAGAAAATCTACTTTAACCGAACAAATTTGAATAAACTCACATAAAAAGTATGGTTATTCGTAAGTCTTCTTCTTTTTTAAATAAGTTAAAAATATTTAACCTTGACGGCTCAGGCTATTTAAGACAAAACGAAGACTTAAGGGTGAGTTTATACGATAAATAAATCAGGCCCTGCCATTTGTGATTTGTTATATGTACTTTTTATAATGCAAGTTAAGAGTGTCTGCTATCAATCATTTTTAATAAATATCAGGCTTCTCATTTAATTTGTGTACGTAAACATCTAAACCAACGATGTCCTACACTTGATACATTAATTAAAATTTAAGCAATTTCCCGTTAGCTTTAGGGGTTGAGAGTTGAGATTATTCGAAATTAGGCATTACCTAAATATGTTCGTGCAAATGACCCTTAGTGTGTAATTTTTTTGAGACCTCATAAATTAGTACAGACCCATCTGCAATAATGGAGATTTATTTTAAATAAAAAATTCTCTACTCAGTATATATCACCACTATACCAAACACTCCACGGCCGGCCCAGTCTGCTCAAGGGGGTGGTTCTGAACTGAGTAGAAGCTGTTCATAACTTCTTGCAGAACGGGTTGGGTCGGGGAGTCCTTAACCCCGACACGGCGCGTCCCAATGGCTGATAGGGAATGTCCTGTAGCTATACAGAACAGGTGTGACTAAGGCTTGCCAAATAAGCACCCGCGGATCAACTGAGGGTATGCCATGGGCCAGCAGTCATGTCATTACAGGAGCGTGGCTGTTGAAGAATAACTTCATTAAGGCTCGTTACTCTACAGGCGAGAGCTGCTTATTGACTCAATCGGCTGTGACACTGCGACGCAGAAAGCAACGGGAAACTACTGCGGACATTTTCTTTTTCCCAAGTAAATTTTCAAGGCTCAGAAATATAAGACCTTCAATCCTTGAAAGACTTTAAATGGCCAGAGGATGCTAAGAATACCCCAGCCAGCAATAAAAATTGGCACCTGCAATGTGAGGAATATGTACGAGGCAGGAAGAATCCACAACACTATACAAGAAATGAAAAGACTCAGGATCAACATTTTGGGAATCAGCAAGATGCAATGGCGTGGGTCGGGCGAATGTTCCATAGGCGACCATACCGTATACTATGCAGGGGATGAGAGCAGACACCATTACTACGGAGTCGGTACAATAATCAACCAGCACATAAAAAAATCAATTATCAGCTGCATATATCATTCGGATAGAATAATGATGTTAAAATTTAAAGCATATCCCTTCGACATTAAGATATTACAAGCATATGCATCCACTCAAGACAAGAGCGTTGAGCAAATGGAAGCCTTCTGCAATGAAGTAAATGAAGTAATGAAAAACACCAAGAAACGAGAAGTAACCCTCTTACTGGGAAATTTCAACGCCAAGGTCGAACAAGAAAGAGAGGACACCATAGTGGGTTCATTCGAGCTGGGCTCACGAAATCAGAGAGGGAACCGTCTGGTGCAGTTTTGTAAAGAGAAAGAGTCCCCATCACAAATACATTTTTTAAATTGCTCCGTAGGAGGCTTTATATATGCAAAGCACCACGAGATCGCTCAGATTACTTTATAAGAAATCAAATTGATTTTATTTTAATCAACCAGAGGTTTCGTAACAGCGTACTATCTGCTAAGACATACCCAGAGGCGGATGTGGGATCAGATCACTCTCTTCTTGTATGTCAACTTCACATAGGACTGAGAAAAATAGCTTTTAAGGAGGAAATGAGAATGTTTCAAAATTCCAAAGTGAAAAGCTAACGAAGGAATTATCAAGGGCTCTCCCCAGTCGACTGGAATACCAAGACATCTCCGCAAAGAAACCTAATGATATGTCAAAATGCCTGGATGACGGATGAGATCTTGAATCTAATGGAGAGGAGAAGAATTGCAAAAGCTGTGGACAAAAATATATACAACATCTATAGAAATATCCAAAAGAAGATAAGGGAAGCTAAGGAATCATGAATGAGTGAACAATGTCAGAACTGAAAAGAGGCGACAAATAAAACTAGATGAAAAATGACAGGAGACATAGTGGATCAACAAGGAAGAATAGTGGTTGAAATTGAGGAGAAGCTGAAGATGTTTTTTTTTTATCACTCACCTCCCCGCCTCAGTAGGGATTTTACCCTTTTTTCCATATCCCAAAGATATCGGCGGGGATGTCGGAATACCCCTCAACGTTGTCCAAGTGCTAAAACATACTTTTTTGTATTTTACGGCACCTTTTAGACAACGTGGTAGTGCTGCCTTATCCCACTGCGCCCAGTGTCCGGCGCAGTGGAAAACATACACCGGAGAACTTTTCAAAGATGACCATCGCCCATCGAAACCAGTTATAGACTATATGAAGGATCTAGTGATAACCATATCAGAGATAAAAGATGCTATCTGACTGGTAAAAACTAAGAAGGTTCCAGGATCAGATGATATTCTAATAGAAATACTAAAAATTATGGAAGATGATTTCATTGAGACCCTTACTAATCTTCTCAACAAAATGTATGGCACGGGGATTATACCGGATGACTGGCTGGCATCAACTTTTATCACGATTCCTAAAAAAGCAAATGCAAAATCATATGAAGACTTTGGATCTATCAGCCTTATGAGCCATGTCCTTAAGCTGTTTCTCAAGATACATAGTACCACCACACACCACAGTATAGCAATCGCCGCAGTACAACAGCTGTACGACCAGCCACGTTCCCGAAAAAGTTGGGAAACATTTTCTTCGGAAATTTTTCTGTAACGAATATGTGGAGGAATGGAAATATAGCTGAACGACGAAATAAAACCAAATATTTGTGTATAGGAGGAAAATACTTACTCTAAATATCGATGAGGTCATCGATGCTTGTGAAGAGTATATATATCTCGGAACAAACATCAGTAAAGATGGTAGAACGGAAAAAGAAGTGGAGAGTATAATAAGTAAAGGAAAGGCGGTCATAAGACACCTACACTCTGTTCTGTGGTCGAAGAACATAACATCACAAAGAAAGCACCTCATTTATAATGCAGTATTTAGAAGCATCCTATTATACTGTTGTGAAACTTAGCAATTGACGAAACGATTCTAACAGAAACTAATGGCACTCGAAATAGACTACTGGCGAAGATCGGCTAGAGTGTCAAGAACGGATAGAGTTAGAAATGAAAGAATAAAGGATGTAATGAGAGTAAAAACCACGATTATTGAGAAACTTCAATAATGGCAACTTATATGGTACGGACACGTGGAAAGAATTTAAGAACACCGAATACCAAAGATGGTTCTAAAGTGGATACCCAGCGAAAAGAGGAGAAGAGGAAAGCCAAGAGCGACATGGGTTGGAGGTGTTCAGAGGGCAATGTCAGAGAGAAATCTTAGACCCGGAGATTGGGAAGATCGAGGAGGATAGAAACTGGGAACTGGATGGATGGATGAAATTTTTTAAAATGGAACACTGTTTATTATTCTCGGATAGATTCTAAGCCTATTTTATGTTGAAATCTGAAATTTCTTTGACGACGTAGAGTCTAATCTAAACACAATGAACTGTACGTTCCTATCTTACTTTTACATTCTCTAAACAAAAATATCGAGTTGTCTGTTTAAATATTATGGTGTAGTTAAAATATTATATTTATAGCGGCACAGTCTAAGTATGTAGTAATTATACAATTTTTACATAACATAAAATAATCCTTTTTACCAACACTTCCAAACAATTCAAACACCTGTTTAATCCTCGGAGCCCTAAAAGGATAAAGACGCTAACAAATCATATGAAAATAATCCCTTAAATGACACTAGACACCCTACAAATAGGGATGGAGACCAATTAAAGCAGTTTAACCACCCCTCATACTGGTTAGGTGGATAAATTTAATGACATGAAAAATATATATGTTTTATCACTTGGGATGAATTTAAAACTTTAAAACTGCCATAATCTAATAATATATTGTCTGATAAGAATATGCAATCATTTGTTTTGAACTTTTTTTTTTTATCTTCCCAATACCTAATACATTCCTACCTACAGTCTAGAGTACGTCACTGAGATTCTGGACATGTTTATGTTCTTCTTCTTCTCTCGGTTCCTATCCGTCCCGAATGTTGGCGACCATATTAGCTATCATCACCTTGTTGACTGCGGCCCTAAACAGCTGCGTGGTGGTCGTTGCAAACCAAGTTTGAAGTTTTTGGAGCCAGAAATCCTTCTTCTCCTCACACTTCTCTTTCCACACTTTACATTGTAGTATATTCTGTAATAGATGAAATTTACTCTCATTCTTCATAATGTTGCCGAGGTATTGGAGTTTAAGTTGCTTGATGGAAACTAAAACCTCTTTTTAATTATTCATTTTTTGAAGAATTCTTTCATTCGTGACTCGGTCCACCCAAGATACTCTAAGCATCCTACGATATAGCCACATTTCAAAGGCTTCCATTCTTTTACTTATTGCCTCTGTCACGGTCTGTCTCCACTCCATAAAACAAAATAGAGAATATGTAGCAACGCAGAAATCTCACTTTCGTGTTCAGTATCAAGTTATGGCTTTTGAATATAGAACTCATTTTGGTGAATACTGCTCTAGCCTTTTCAAGTATTTTTCTGGATGATTTCTAAATGACAGTTAGGCAACTGGTTCTTACTAATAACCATTAATTTTGTTTTATTTATGTTAATATCAAGATCATATCTCCGGCTGCAGCTTGTCACTCTATCCATTAGTAATTGCAGGCCCTGTAGACTGTCAGCAAATATGACCGTGTCATCAGCATATCGAATATTATTCATTATCTCTCCATTCAGTAGAACCCCGACATCGAGATCTGCCTGAGCTTCTTCTAATATTTGTTGGGAGTAAATATTAAATAATAGTGGAGACAATATGCATCCTTGTCTAACACCTCGAAGGATTTTTATATCGTCTGTATGTTCTCTTCCTAATCTTACAGAAGTAGACTGATTCCAATAAAGGTTCTTAATAATCCACAGATTTTTGTCATCCAGTTCTTTAGAATATCTATCAGCTTGTGGTGTACTCTGTCAAATGCTTTTTGGTAAGCAAAGCATGCATAGTTTATGTTACTATTTTTTAATAAGACTCTTGACTTATTATTAACTTAGGTTATTACATGCATAATTATAAACATGGTAGAGTAAGAATACTGTGTCCTTTAAATAGTAAATATACAACTTAAAATATATGGCGCTACTACTATCCGCACTTCGCTATTTTTATTATCAAGAACCCGACGAAACTGAAAAGTTTTAGCAATTCATCATGCTGTAAGATTGGCTGAATCAAGACAGTATATATTATTATGTAAGTTTTAACATATGTATCTACACTAACAAAGTGTCTCACATGAAATTAATTTTCTTCGTATTAAGGATTATTGTCATGGCATTGTCCATTAAATTGCCAAGTAATATAAGGACAGCTTTCAACTTGTTGAGTCTAATTCACATTTGAAAAATCTCATCCTCCTGCCCACGACCGTGTTTTCCGCTGAGTACAACCTGTAGCGACTTAAGATCAATAAGAATCGTTACTTCTGCGTACGTATGGCTTTTGCGACGGTTTGGGTATATCCTAGCAGCACGTGTGCTGTGCTCATAAAAAATTAATGCTAATTAGCTTCAAAACTTTCCAGTATTCTTTGAATTAGTACTTTTTGGTGTGATGGACCGCTATAAACATCTTTGGCTATTTATGAATTTGGAGCTGGAAAACTTGGTACTTGTAATGTGGATAAGATGGCCATAGTCGAGCTTAATATGGTAAATCCTCTTTGTTGAATTTTGCTTATATGTAATTTTAATT
>CM032449.1:131916923-131995975 GCA_019049505.1 Pachyrhynchus sulphureomaculatus | reverse complement strand
TGGGCCCTTAATAAGAGGCCCTGCCAACTTACTTATGTTTGACACATTTTCTTTTATTCAAATGTAGTTAGATAAACATGTGGAAGATAAAAATTTTTACTATTTAATTTACGCTGCTTGATATAATTTTAGGGTCGTTAGTATAACATCAAAAGAAAAATCTAAACCTAGACCAGTTGCTTTAAATACAGTTGAATTAATGAGAGTAGCAAGTTCAGGTCTTGGAATGGGACCTCACCATGCTATGCAAATAGCAGAAAGATTATATACCCAGGGATACATCAGTTATCCTCGTACTGAAACTACAAAGTATCCTGAAAATTTCGATTTAGTGTAAGTAAAAAATCAACTTCTGATTTTAATTTAATATTTAAGATGTTATACTTTATTATAAATTAGGTAGTTCAACTTCAGAACGCTAACACTCACTTTAATCTGGTATAAGTTTTTTAATTAATAATCGGACAGTATCATTATTTGCACTTCTATTCTATCAAATAAAAAAAAGTTTGAAATATACAGTGCAACAACAACCAGCATATGTGGTAAGAATTTTAGGACTAATGATGTAATTAAAAAAGTTCCCACCATAAAAAAATTTTAAATTCATAAAATAGAATATTTAATGAATAAGGTAAAGATTGGGTTAAATTTAATGGTGAACTAATATCTCAATTTGATATTTTTTGGACCAAGTTTCTTTGGTTTTACATCCTTCATGACTAACTCTTAAATTATTAGTTATTACCCTTTTTAATAACAATATATTATTTATTAATTTTTATTGATAAGCTGGAAATTTAAGTCTTTTAAAAATAAAAAAAACTTTTTTAGTGGAACATTAAAACAACAAGAAAATAGCCCAGATTGGGGTAAAGAAGTTAAAGAAATATTGACCCAAGGGGTAAATAGACCGAAACAAGGTCACGATGCTGGTAAGGTTTAATTTCAATCTATAGAATAGGAAGGCACTTAAAAGGATATGTATAATAAAAAGCTAATCAAATAAACTTGCTTTTATAAATGACTAGCCGTGCCCGCGGCTCCGCTCGCGTAGACTTCATTCACTATAACTTTACTTTACGTTACTGCTCAACCTGGCCAGAGAACATATGTATGTTTTTAAAAAAAATCACGTAAAGCGGATTCTCGAGTAATGAGCGCACTAACGGACAGACAGGCAGACAGAGAGACGTTGCATTTTATACATATTATATTGTTTGCTACATAATATTGTTCCATATTTAATGGTTTAGGCAGTGTATTGCAAGAGAACGCGCTGGCGGCAAACTTTTTTCCGACTTGATTCACTATTATCGTCACTGCTTATTTCTTATGTTACCTAACATAATAAAATATATCCTATAACCTGGCCAGAGAACATATGTATGTTTTAAAAAAATAACCGGTCAAGTGCAAATTGGATTTGCGCAGTTAGTGTTCCGTACGTTGATTGCTTTTAAAATAAAAATTTTCGTCACGGAAGTATAGAATGATCAGTGACTTCACAAAACACATTACAAAAGTTTTTTTCCGATCTTTAGTGAAAACTGATGACCTTGAAATTTTTGTTTTTTTTTTATATACGAGGTAAACTATTAAAGGTAATGTACTCGTGATAATTTTCATTCAATCTACCTCCTATAGAGAATATTCCAGATTTTTTTCAAAATTTTTTGATCGACATTTTTCGAGATAAAGTGGGGGGGGCAGCGATTTTTCGCATTTTTTTTAAAAATAATACAAAGAGAATTGTGCGCAAGTATTACATTATATATATTTTTGAACTCGTCTTTTTACAAACTTTCATTTGACACCCTACTTAATGACCTGGTAAAAAAAAAACTATTCACTTCCGATATCACCCCCCAAAACTAACCCTTCAAGTCAAAATTTAACTTTCAAAACTACACGGCTCTGATGAGGTCATCAATTCCTATATTATTGCCAAATTCCAACTTTCTATGTCAAATAGTTTCGCAGAAAATCGGGTGTGACAGACAGACAGACGGGCAGACGGACAGACAGATGGACACCGAAGTGATCTTATAAGTATTCTGTACGGAACACTAAAAAGCACGTAAATCGGATACGTGGTTCTCCAGTGATAAGCGCACTAACGGACAGGCAGACAGACAGAGAGACATTGCATTTTATATATATTATAGAAGATTATAGATAACCTGGCCAGACAACAAATGTGTGAATTAAAAAAAAGCACGTAAATCGGATAAGTGGTTCTCGAGTGAAAAGCGCATTAACGGACAGACAGAGAGATGTTGCTTTATATATATATATATATATATATATATATATATATATATATATATATATATATATATATATATATATTATAGATATTCTTTGCTACATGATATTGTTCCATATTTAATGGTTTAGGAAGTGTATTGCAAGAGAACCCACTAGCGGCAAACTTAAGCGACTTGATTCACTATTATCGTCACTGCTTATTCCTTACATTACCTAAAGTAATAAAATATAGCCTACAACCTGACCAGAGAACATATGTATGTTTTTTTTTAATTTAAAAAAAAAACATAAATCGGATAAGTGGTTCTCCAGTGATAGGCGCACTAACGGACAGACAGACATGCAGACGTTGCATTTTATATATTTATTATAGATATAAAATTATAAAAGTTTCAATAATGATTTGATAATATACTTACAACTGAACTCCATAACATTAAAATGTTATTAGGACATTCTAGGCTGCTTTATATTAATATGAGAGCTAATACAACTATTTTGGACATCCATTAAGCAAATTTATTGCCACATAAAAAAGGCGTACCGTTAGATTTTAAAGCCCGAATTTTTATGGTATTGCTCAATTTTTTTTTTAATAAAATGATTTTGTTCGTGTAAGTTTTTTTCCAAAATGTATTTATTTATTTTTTATACGCTGAAATTTAGGAACGATACGTTATAGCCACATCTATTTAACGTCTGAGTTTCAGCCAAATGGGATCTAGAGTTTAACGTGGGATTCGAATTAGATAATCAGTAGATCCGCTGTTTTAGGGTTTTATTCTACACTTCCCCCTTACCATGAACCTCGACGGGGTCATTCTATCAACGCCTTCGTGGCGAAATATGATTTGTTAGTGATATGATACATGTTTCAGGATTAGTATTTTTCGTAGAGTCTAAAAATAATATAATATACAGGGCGTTCCGTAAGATATAACTTGTTTTTAATAATTCCGTGGTCACCTGGGTTGGGATTCTGTAATGAAAATAAGGAAATAGGGGAAAGAGATCAGTTCCTTGTCTCTTTGAAATTTGGTATTCCATTAGACATGCGTTTTTACATAGTTATATTTCTGTTAGAGTCATATCCTTATATTAGGAATATTTCATTTTATTCATTAATATAAAAATTTAAAAGTAGTTAAAAGTAGTTACCAGAAAAATAAATCGACTGGATCACAATACATTACAAAATTGGGTTAAGTTCTTACTTTAAAAAGTAGATGCTATTTCAACATCTGAAGAACAACAATAAGTGGCAAAGTAACATTTCTTTTCCCCTTTAAAATCGGAAGTCGTTTGATTAAAACCGATGATAATTTAACTTCCTTACAAAATGATCAGTTTGGAATTTCTTACGAAAAAAGGATCTCTTCCTTTTGTCTATAACAAATATACCAGTTCTGGCATATATAGAATCATTCTAGATATGTGTATAATGTATTTATCATAAACAAAAAATTATGATTGATTTCTTTATCTTCCCTGTGTGTTTTTAAGGAAATTGCCATACTACATCATACATTTACAGAGTTAAAATATATAACTTCATACAGTTCAGATGTACTAGGTTTAGAGTTAGAAACATTTATCTCAAAGATTTTTAGATTTTTTTGATTAACTCTATAAATATAAGTTTAAGTACTATTTCCTTGCAAGAAATGAAAACTAGCAGCAGTTGGGTTAGATGAAAAATTCTGGTTCTTTGAATAGACCGTGTTAGTTTGGAGTAACTTTTCAACGTTTCGCCTATGATTGCACGAGTCATTTTCGGAGATATTTACTTGCCAAGTTACTCTAAACCCCAAGGATCATGATATCTCGAGTATCTTAGTGAAACTATTGTTGCTATTTACCACTATAAAAGTTTTATTTTTTTGTTTTCTCTTTCATTAATAAAGTAAGTTACATTCTATTGTATTTATGGATGTCTTATTTTTTTGGAAGACACGTAAGGAGAGGTGGAATCGTGCATTCGCATGAAACTAAAGTTGATCCGATGTATGTTTCTATTCTTTGTCCCACTCTTAGAATTTCATCTCCGAAATAGCATATTTTATCTGAAATAGTAAATAATTATTATGTTGGAAGGCATATAGTGAAAAAAAGTTTTATGTTGGAGGGTATATACTGAAAAAAAAGTTTATATAAACATAAATATATACATAAGACTTACTTGATTTGCATGCACCCAATATTTTTTCATTTCCTGTAGCTAAAAGAAAAAACAAATTAATTTAAGATTTGTCCAGTTAAAAAGTTTACTGGATTATTATATCAAAGATGAGATCTATTCATTCGTGAATCATTTTATCGTCGTATGGCAACGTATACAAATTTGCGACGCCTGTCATAGTAAAGAGGAATTAAGATACTTTGAAATGATGGGAACTATGATAGTAGAACATATGCTACTGTGTTTTATTATTAGGGAAGATTTTATTGATAAATTGAAAAGGGAATTGCGCGGTAAAGTAAAATAAGCCTTTTCAATCGTCTTTTTTTAGTTAGAACAAGCAGTTTGTGGTATTTAAAGGATGAATGGTTTGCCTAATCTAATTTTCTTAGTTATTTATGTTCAAATTTCGACACAGATTTCATTTATTCATTAAAAAAAAAAATTCCTAATTGATTTTTACTGTAAAAAATGTAAAGAAAAATATTTTTGTTGTCCACAAGCGCACAAATTGGGTTTCCAATTTGCTAGGAAAATACTATCGCAGATTGAACGTAGTTATTTTATTTTTATTTATTCCGCAACATCATTCCTTGAATTATTTACTGTTGTTCCGGTCATATTTAATTTTAATTTGTTCTCAATTACACATATTTTTATGTTCTAATATAGGCAACTAATTATTACAAAACTTTAGAACGAAAAATAATGTGGCTGAGATTAGATCGTCTCGAAATTGCACAGTGAATGACCCTGGAGAGACACAGCAAGGTATTTATATTGACTTTTATCGTACCGTTACTCATTGTATAGTCGAGCGCCACGTATAGTACAGATCATAACCCGTATCTGTGTTAATTGTTCTTAGAGTATAGTCTTGTCATTTTTGGCAGATGCGATCCTAGCGATTCAACAAAAAATCGCTAGAAGGAATCTTTTTCTATGATGCATTTTAGTAAAAGTGTCAGTCGATTCCGAACTTTCATCGAAATCACGTAAACTCCAAAATGAGTCACTTGTTTACTCGTCGGTTTGAGACAGTTTTTCTTTGTTCTCATCCAAAGGGGCCTAAAATGACACATTCTGCGGCCACTAAATATATTAAAATGTTGGTCTTGTTTGTGAAGAAGTGGGTAAATCATTTTAACGAAACGAAAAATGTCGACGACTTACTAAAACGTGGCTCGGTAGGTAAAGTCACTCCGAAAGTGGAAAAAAGAGAGTCGTTGTTTTCACGGGACTTGAAATTGACGCTGCGTCAAGGAACGATAAAATTAAGAAAATCAGGTTTAAATGTGTCCCATGAGACCATTCGACAACATCTTCGTGCTCATGATGTCAAATTCCGAAATACGTTGAAGAAACCTTTGCTGGGCGAAAATCACGTCGCGAAGCAGCTCGCTTGGACCCACGATAAGATACTAGAGTAGTCCTCACAATCGCCGGACGGCAACGATTGGTTTCTTGTAAAGAGAAAAGACTCTGAGGACTTTGACTCAATTGTTTCCCTAGATTCGAACCATTTACAGAGAATGCAAAAAATCACGTCGACAGCATGCCTCGAAGATGTCAGGCGATTGTTGATGCAGGAGGCGATTGGATAACTTACTAAGGTAATTGTGCCGTTGTGAGCCCACTGAAGAATACAATGGTGGCAAAAAATGTTCTTGAAACACATTTTTTCAAGAGTACGAGCGATCACGTTCTTACTTTACAGACTGTATTTGTAAATATCTATTGTCTTGTTTTTCATTTGAAGACGAAGCAAGAATTTTGATTTCGACTAGATTAATAGTCTGCTCTGGGGAAGGCTGATGTACAATTTGCTGCTTTTTTATACATCTTTCATGTTCTTTAATTCTAATGGATATTTATTTTCTAATTCCTTCTACGTAGATTGTATCACTATAACGAGGAGTTTCATAAAGTTTGCAAAGCAATTTTATTTTTTGGTGAAACCACACTATCCACTAAAGGATTTTATTATATTTTTTCAGATAATCGAGTTTTTAAAGCAGTTAATAGAGCTCTAAACGCTAATGTGTTATTGACAGATATCTTTTTCTAAAGAATGATGGTGTGAGTTACATTTAGATATTTGTTAAAGGAAGTTAGTTTTCTGCAAACAAAATGTACCAATACCTGGTGTACCAGTAAATCATTGAATCCACACGTGGATAATGTAAGGATTTACCTTACACACACATACACGGGGCTAGCGACAAAATTTCCAAATTACTTAAGACTCAAAATTCACAGAATTTTCTACTTTTGAAAATGCTTGAGATGACTAAAAATGCAGTTGCTTTACAAGATAAAGGTTTAATATAAAATTACCTCTTTTTGTAAAACAGTGTATGTCAGAGAAACTGAAAGACTGAAATAATATAAAAGACATATTAAAAAGGAAAAGAGTCATACATGTCGTTAAAATCGCTATAGGATACACCAACAGTGTAAGAGAATAGACTTACGACATATCCACTGATTAGGGCAACACAAAATGTCACTATTCGTGCCATATAAATTATAAACAGGTGCACATCTTTTCCGAACACTCTCCTGATCTTTAAGCTGAACGTTACATTTCGTTCTTGTACAAAATGGAGCCTCTATTTTCCCTCTAAATCCTTTTTGACAGACACACATTGAGCAGCTGTCTTTTGGAAAAAATCGTACACCTTCTTTGTAGGTTTCACCTCCGTATTTGCATGTAAAGTTTGAACCATCTAAACAAAAGAAATTTAATTTATTAATCATAAATTGAAGAACGCCGGCAAATTTTGATGTAAAAAACAATGTCAACAGAGCTTACTATATACTTCCTATTTGCTTGTTTAAATCATGTTCTGTATTTAAATGCTCTGGAATTAAATCTTCAATATCAAAAGAATTTATGGTTTAATATTACAAGAAAGATATATCATAATAGTATTAAACACATACACTTTAGGTATTTAAATACATTATATAAACATCCCCCTTTCTATACTATTTTTGGAATGAATTTAATCATAAAAATGTATTTATACGCGTTTTTTGAATGAATTTTACTGTAAAAAATCCTTTGGTATATTTACGTTGATTTTTAGTGTTCCATACGGAACACTTATAAGATCACTTCGACGTCCGTCCGTCTGTCTGTCACACCCGATTTTCTCCGAAACTATTTGACATAGAGAGTTGAACTTTGGCACAAATATAGAAATTGATGACCCAATCAGAGCCGTGTAGTTTTTGAAGGTTAAATTTTGACTTAAGGGGTTAGTTTGTAAGGGGAAGTAAAAAAAATTTCTATGGTCATCGAGTGGGGTGTCAAATGAAAGCTTGTGAAAATACGAGTTTAAAAATATATATGATGTAATACTCGCGCAAACTTTTCTTCATATTTGTTTTAAAAAGTGGCCAACAATCGCCGCCCCTGCCCCTATCTCGGAAAGTACTGATCAAATAATTTTGAAAAAATTCTGGAATATTCTCTATAAGGTGTAGATTGGGCCAAAATTATCACGTTTGCTTTACGTCTAATAATTTATCTGGTATAAAAAAAAACTCTTTGTCTTAACAATATTATGGAGGTTTTTTTAATATAGTTTTCAGTACACACGCTGGTGACAAATGGATAGGTACAGAGAAAAAAATATATTTTATTTATTTATAATTAAACCAATATTTAGGTAGTAACTATGTGTTTTACACTTTTATTACTAGATTCTAGATTGAGCTAGATTGATTTATTGGCTATTAGGTGGCTAAAATGCTATAACTATTATACATTATTGACTAAGAAAAATCGTGAAAATACATATTGGATCTTAATATAAATAAATATTTGATGGTATACAGGGTAAATAAAAAATGTTTTATAATGAACAGTAAAGTGTGTTTAAATTTAAATACAGGGCAAAATATTAATTGAAAATGTTAATAGGAACTAAAATATTATGCGCACGTTTAGATTTGTGACCTTCCTAGTTAAGAATTCAAAAAAACTTCAGTAAACACGTCAGTAATTGTCGGGTTATTTATTGAATAAAGGAAAACGAAATTAATTAAAAACTAGTGCACTGATTTTGATTGTATCATATTTTTGTTAAAAATTTGATAACTTTATCTGCTTTGCAACAATTACATCCATAATAAATTGTGCTAATATCATTTTATTTTGAAAATTATAAATCATTATTTTTTATTTTCCGTTTATACCATCAAAGATTTTGAACTTTTGATGCTTGATTATGGATTTCCATGTGATGCAGAACTTTTTATCAAGAATAAATATTTTTGTAACATGTAAGATAAACTTTTTCTCCATTTGTATAAAACTTTTTGGGACACACTATATATAACACTGTATCGAATAGCAGTAGCAGCGGGAACACTTGAAAATGCCAAATGAGATTTTGGCGAAACGTCGTGCAAATTCACTGTTAGATGAACGGATTAAAACCCGGAATTTTAATGTATTTCATTCCGCCATCCGTGAAAACCTCTATATATATATATATATATATATATATATATATATATATATATATATATATATATATATATATATATATCCGTGAAAACCTCTATAGTTCCTAATATAACGAAAAGTTTTTTTTTATGGCTTCAATTTTCTGAGATATTTATCACAGCGTATTTGCCATATTTGGGATTTCCAACAATTTTTTTACTCGAAAACTAAAACTTTTAGAGAAATTATGTAAGAGACAAAAAATAATTGCTTTTATTCGTAGAATCACCATGAATTTTTGAAGCACTTTTTAACGATTCGTTATTTTTTTACGATTTTTTTCGTTTTAAAACAACTTGCTAGTGCATGTAGGTGTTATAAGCTTCTTCCGGAAACGGTCGCTGTACGCCATCTTCATTTTTTGATGTTAATATTGCATCATCAAAGCACAATATTTTCAGAGTTTTTCGTCCCATTTTGTATCCGCTGTTGACCTCATTGACACTTTTTATTATTTTGTCCATTATTAAATTAAAAAGGAATCATGCTATCTCCTTGTCGAATTCCAGATGATATTGGTACTTCTTCATTTAGTCCTTGCTGTGTCTTTAGGTGAGTCCTATTGTTTTTATTGAGCTGTTCATTCTCTTGTAACACGTCTCTTAATTGTACCCTATCAAATGCTTTTTTTGGATCAACTAAGCACGGAAATAGAGGTTTATTGAATTTTAATGATTTTTCAATTAATTGTCGGATTTTAATAACTCTCGATCTATTTTCTCTAAATCCTTGTTCTTCACTTATTTTAATGTTTTTTTATTATTTTTGCAATTTTTGGTTAGTAATTTACTAGTACTATTTAACAGGGTAATGGTTCTATAATTGTCGGGGTCATTTTTTAAATTTTGGGATCGTAATACCTATCCTCCACTCTTCACGAATTTTCTGGCTTAAAATTATCTTTTGAAATAAGGTTGTCAAAACTTTTTTCATTCCAATACCATCATACTTGAGCATTTCGTTGGTAATGTTATCAGGCCCAGGGATTGCTTCTTGAGATCTATTCTGTTCTTCATCTAACAGCTCTTCTTCGGCATCTAGTTCCACCTGGAAGTCGTTAATGTCTTCTTGCTGGCTACTGAATAAATTGTTCACGTGGGTTTTCCATTTGTTAGGTGATATAGAATTTACTTGTACTTTTTCATTAACTGCTCTTTTTCTACTCCTGAGTACATTCCAGATTTTCTTTTGTCCTCCTTAAAGGTTGTGTTCCATCTTTGTGGAAAACTTCTCCCAATATGCCTTCTTTTTGTTTTTTATTGCTCCATTGACTCTGTTTCTAACCTAATTGTATGCTTCATATTTTGCTATTCTATACTTAATATATGCTGTTTTCTTTTTTTTTTCGCCAGTGTCTTTACTTCATCGCTGAACCATGGCTTGTTGTTACGTCTTCCATTGATGTTTACTCATCTGATTCCGAGGGCTTCTTGAATACTGCTTATTACAATTGTTTTCCAAATATCCTCTACACTTTCACTTTTTAAAATGGGATTTAATGCTATTTTTTCTTCCATTCTGTCTGCTACAAAGTTTTTGTTGTTTCTTCTTTAAATGACTTTATGTTAAATTTTCCAACGTAAAGAGGACGTTTTTTCTTTTGTAGATTTACTTTTGTACATTTACACACATTTTTACAAAGAACCAATCCATGTTCAGTTCCTACGTTTGCAGATGTTAGTGTTCTTACATTTAGGATTTGACATGGGCATATTTCTCTATTAGTTATAATATAATCAGTGATTGAATTTTGATTTCTTGTGTTACCAAGTGTTGTTCTTTATGTTCATAGAATGTGTTGTTGATACAAAGTTCATTTTGCGCACATACGGTTAGTAACAGTTCGTCGTTGTCGTTGATAATGTCTTTGTTGAATCGCTGCATGAGATATGACATGATTTCCGATTCTGGAGTTGAAATCTCCCAAGATAAAGACTTTTGACTTATTTGGTAGGCTATCGAGTAATTCTTGTAATTAGTCATAGAATTTATTTCTTTCGCCCTTCGGCTTACTCATATCTGGTGTGTAGATACTAATCATGCATATTTTTTCTATATCTGGTTTGAGTGTTATGTACGCAGTTACTGTTTAGGTAATGTACTTCATTAATATGATCTTCAAATTTTTCATGGAGTATTATTCCTGCGCCAGCCTGTGCTCTTTGATGTTTGTCTTTCCCGTTATAGAATATTATGTAGTTTTGGTACTTTCATGTTTTCTTTTATATTATTATAACCAACTAGATAAAACGTTCACAGCCTTAAAACAAAGACGATAGAATTAATATAGATTTCTAAAACTTTAAATTTTTTATGTAAGAACTCTTACTTAGTTTTTTAGCTACATTTTTTAGAGATTTTCAATTCTCTTGTTTTAACTGTATTATCTTGTTTATGTATGTAAATCTAAACTAAGGAAATATTTCTCATGCTTACTTACTACATATTTCGCCTGATGAACAACAGTCTTTTAGATTATACGTTCGGTAACAACCAGGTGGAGGGGTTATTCCAAAATATTCTATACAATCAATTATTGCACATATAAATCTTGGTCTAAAAAGATAATATTTAGAGTATTCACAATAGCACATTTTTCCTTTTGCATATATCAAGCTAAAAATGGCCCTTAACAGATATAATGAAAAAGTATGAACTTTGTTATGACTGGAAAGATGTTTCGATTTTATCGGATTATTTTATTACTATAATACTTCCTTCCTCCAGCAATACTGATTGTGTCAGAACATTTACGCACGTGTTTGTATTCATAGTCTAGTTGGTTCCACACTGATTTAATTTTGTGCAAATCTGGCCGAATATACAGAAAAAGAAGGTATAACTAATTATTAACTAAACTAACTAGACCGGTTAGAGTTGTTCTCACGCACCGAGAGTTCTATACCTTCAAATCATATATGTTGCATGAGACTCTCACTGCAGGAAGAATGTTATAACTTTTCTAAATTTGGATTATTAAGACGCTGAAAACATCTAAGAAATCAGTTTAAAAATGAAATTCAACGGTTCTTATTTCTAATTTTTGTTTTTATAATGTCTTTTTAAAGATAATCTGTAGATAATATTCTGTTGCGCTTTTGATATATTTCGATTTTTCAATAATTTTCTTATGTTTTAAAAATATACCTTATTTTTTGCTCTTTTAAAAAGTTTTAAAAATTTTTGATTTGCAAATAGAAACCTATGTATACGTTTAACTGCTTAACTTTGCAACTACCAATTTATATTTTTCAAACATCCACAACATTTCTGTTTTAAACCTTGGGGCCATTTTCTGAAAATTCCGATTTTTCACTTATAATATAAAAGTCACGTTAAAATTCATTGTCAAGCTATTTTTTACGCTCCAAATTTTTTCTTCTATTTTAACTCCATACGGATAGTCGCCTATGCATACGAGTAGATGAAGAATTTACAATCGCAATAAACCCTTTTGCATTTTATATCCAAACAAATAGTAGTTATTATTTTTTGTCTCGTACGGAACATGTATGGGATCTCTTCTGTGTCCGTCCGTCGGTAACACCCGATTTTCTCCGAAACTATTTGACATAGAAAGTTGAAATTTGACACAATTCTAGTTATTAATGGCTTAATCAGAGCCGTGGGGGGATTTTTTTTGGGGGTAAAACCGGATGTGGAAAAAAATTACCAAGTCATCGAGTGGGGTTGCCAAATGAAAGCTTGTGAAACCATGAGTTCAAAAATTTATATGATGTAATACTTACGCACACTTTTCTTTGTATTTTTTTTAAAAATTTGCCAAAAATGGCCGTCTGCCCTTATCTCGAAAAGTACTGATGAAAAAATTCTGGAATATTCTCCATAAAGTGTAGATTGAGCGAAAATTATCACGAGCGTATTACGTTTGATAATTTATCTGCTATATATAAAAAAATACTAGTGCTATGTTTCCTGACATATGGTGAAGGTTTTTGTAATATTTAAATGGACATTATCGTAACTGACTGGCGAGTCGCTATTGTTCGAGATATCATTTTATTTTATTTGTTTATAATTAAGCAAATATTTAGGTAGTAAATATTTGTTTTAAGTAGCGTATTTGTGGGAATGCAAAGAGGAGGTAAAATTTGGCCTCCTCCTCCGCCTCCCATCAACGTTCCCACAAATTCGCCCCAATACATAATACCCAATCTTGCAAATGTGTGGAAGTAGGAGAATAGAATTTAATGCTATAAGAAGGCCCAGAACTATTAGCTTATTCACTTTTCTTCAATAACCCAAGTAAAAATATCTACACAATTTTTAAAATATTCCTAAGGATGGTTATATCGAATTAACGCTAGAGTGAACGCAAGATGCTTATTTTACTCTAAAATGACACCAAAATACAAGATTTTGAACCATATACTTTTCTTATGTGAGCTTTGAGTTTGAACATATATATTAACAGAAATATCATTTTGCATTTTGACAAAGTTCAATATGATCTGTTAGTTCAAAATATATTGACCAATCTTGTGTTTCATGATCTCCTCCTACATCTCGATAGTAACGAGAACAAGCCTCTGACATAATAAACTCTTCATATATTTCCTTCACTAATTCCTCCATTGTTAGAAATTAATTCAGTTTCACAAAGTTCTTCTTCAACTTCACTGATATAATTTAATATTGTAAGATCTTCTACATAATCTTTCAAACTTACAATTTCCTTATGGAAAGTCCTTTACAAATTCTAGAATATCTAGAGTTTTAAAGTATTCCAGACAAGCATATTTCTTTCTATATTCTGTATAATGATCAATCATATAATTGTAAAAAAGGATTTTTTTTCTGCATAAAAAAACCTGTTCGTCAACCAAATCACAAAATGAAGTATACAATTTTTCAACTTGTTGATTTAAATCACTAATACTTTTTCATGTGTAGACAGTATTTACTTGGGTTATTGAAGAGAAGTGAATAAGCTAATAGTTCGGGGTCTTCTTATAGCACTAAATTCTTTTCCCCTACTTCCACACATTTGCAAATTTTATTTTTATTAGAGGGATTTTGTATTATGTGTTGGGACGGAATTTGTGGGAATGTTGATAAGAGGCGAACGAGGAGGTGAAATTTTCACCTCCGAGAGGCGAAATTTTGCCTCCTCCTCCGCCTTCTCTTTGCATTCCCACAAATACACTACTGTTTTACACTTTTATTACTACATTCTGGACTGAGCTGGATTGATTTATTGCCTATTAGGTAACTAAGATGCATAACTATTATACATTATTGACTTAAGATATCAGGGACCTAATTAACCTAGCCTATGTAAGGTTTTTATTTTATTTTAGAAACAATCACGGTACGAAACACTAATTGCGCAAGTCCCACTTGCAATTGACCGATTTTTTTTTTTCAGTATAATGAGTGCATGTTGCAAAATTACACGAGTCAAACAAAATTTTATTTCCTAACGTAGTTCATACAATGCCTTTTTTGTAGCTTATTCGAAAATAAGTATTTTAAGTAAAGGAAATGATTAATTTTATTAAATATATTAGAATGAGTGGTAAGTCTTATCTGGTCAAATTAATATCGAATACGTCATCAGTTAGGGGATGTTTTCGATTCATAACTACATATTTACGAGAAGTAAAATGTTTCAAAAACTTTCATTAGCTTTGAAAGGCGTCACTATATAAGTTAAAGTTAAAAAATAGATTTAATCCTAACCCTTCATCACAGAAACAGCCAACATCACAAAAAATATCAGGATGATTTATAGAATCACCAATTTTCAATGTCAAATTTTTGTAATAACATTCCTGATTACTATTACATTCATGCAAATGGGGACATGTATATTCTACAGGACACTTATGACATTGATCATATATCGGTGTACAACCCATGTCTTCGTACAAACGAACACCCAGTTGGTCACAATTTTTTTGGCCTAAAAAAATGAAATATCTTTTTAAACAGCAATAATATAAATAAAAACTAATTTAGATAGAAAAAAATACATACCAAAGACAATTGCCATCTTCAAAACAGTGACAATTAGTGTAAGAAAAAGTTTATTTGTCATTGCTTTTGTTTCACCAGAACACTGCTAATTTTTTAATTTATGCTTATATATTATATACTAAAAGAAAAGTAGGTATTGCAGTTAGTATAAATTACAATACAAATATTGCACATATTTAAAACAAAAGTTTTAAATATTATATTTCCGATAACAAGGTACTATAACCTTCCTTTTACATATTTTTCTTTCATTTTTATCTAATTAAATACCCATTTGTTTTATAAATAATATTTGTGTTTGCATGGAAATTGTATTAATAATAAAATGTTGGTCGTTTACTAATAATTAGGCATAACGCTTTGAAAAATACATAAATAAATCATCGAAGGCACGTTTTTTTTTAGATTACAAAAAGTTAAAAAAACACTGTGATATGCATTACATTACTGCATACTGCACATTCCCTTGCTAAAAAGGAGTACTGTATTCTTGATACACTTATAATTTTATATTTCAGTTTAGAGTCTTAAAGTCATAAAAAAACATTCGCCCATTTCCTCGAATTAACTCTCGAACATAGTCAGATATTGATTTTAAATTTAGTACATATATAATACTTGAAGTAGGAATGGAACTTATAGTTTCTAAGTTATATCGCTCCATGGAAAGGAACTGAAATAGGTAGGGATTGATAAATTTTGTATGTTTTTTTCGCTATTATGTGATTATTTATTGGTTTTTGATTGGGAAACTAAACCAATGGTAAGTATAATAATATAGTGCTAGAGGCGAAAGCTTCGAATTCCTCGGATGGCAAAGAAGACCAACATTTTAATCCTCAACAAGCTACAAATAACAGAGAGGCTATCCTAGGGTTTTTCAAATTTTTCGTGCTATTATTGTACAACCATTTCTACAGTTTTCAATATGGGAACGCACGCTTTGATAATTTTTTTATTTGGGACGAGCGAGGATGGTCTGGTTGTGGTCTATCAACACCATTTTGAGTTCTTTATACCTTGAAATAGTACTATGGGCAGGTTAAGAAATAACGCCATTTTGCCACACTGTAAACAAAATAACGCAGGGAAGATGTTTATAGGAACGAGAATTTGGCGGAGTAACAATACCTATCAACAAAGGCAATAAAATTTGGCGGGATTAATTGTTTGTTTTGATTGGTATTGTTAGCCCAGCCAAATTCTTGTTGCTATAAACATCTTTCTCAGCCTCTTTTGTTTACCGGTAGCGTAGAATAACTTTTTTTGGTGTTCTATACGGAACACTTATGAGATCACTTCGGTGTCTGTTTGTCTATTTGTTTGTCTGTCTGTAGCACCCGATTTCCTCCGAAACTATTTGACATATTAAATTGAAATGTGCCATAAATATTGATGATGAAAGTATACGGCTCTGATTGGAGGCCCAATCAGAGCCGTGTAGTTTTGAAAGTTAAATTTTGACTTGAGGGGGTAAATCCAGAAGTGAAAAAAAAAAAAATTACTAGGTCGTGGAGTGGGCTGTCAAATGAAAGCTTGCAAAAACACGAGTTCAAGAATATGTATGGTGTAATATTCGGACACACTTTTCTTTGAATTAAATTAAAAAATTGGCCAAAAAAATCGCTGTCTGTCTTTAAGACTATTGATCAAAAAATTTCGAAAAGTTTCTGGAATATTCTCCATAAAGTGTAGATCAAGCGAAAGTTATCATAAGTTCATTACGTTTGATAATTTATCTGATATAAAAAAAAAAAAAACTGTTCAACTATACAATGGGTGGAAATTTTTTTCGTGAAAATTTACGAATTTAATGCAATCAGTAATATACTCATATACTTCTTAGTACATTACTGCCTTAAGTATTCGGCCAATCACAGATAAAATAAATTTCCATGATGACTGGTGACCAGCGGATAGATACCGAGACAAAATAATTTTTTTTTTATTTGTTTATAATTAAACAGATATTCAGGTAGTAAATAATTGTTTTAAACTTTTATTACAGGGAACCTCGCTTTTTATATATTCTTGGTAATTCTTATATTGAAGATGAATGTGTGACTGAATTTCATAGAATACTTCAGCAATCACGATAAGAAACACTAATTATGCAAGTCCGACTTGCACTTGGCTTTTTTTAGTGTTGTGTGCGAAACACTTATAAGATCACTTCGGTGTCTGTCCGTCCGTCGCACCCCATTTTCTCGGAAACTATTTGACATGGAAAGTTGAAATTTGGTACTAATATAGGAATTAATGCCCTCATCAGAGCCGTGTACTTTTGAAAGTTAAATTTTGACTTAAGAGGTTAGTTTTGGGGGGTAAAATCGGAAGCGGAAAAAAATTTTTACTAGGTCATCAAGTGGGGTGTCAAATGAAAGCTTGTAAAAACATGAGTTTAAAAATATGTATAATGTAATACTTGCGCACACTTTTTTATTTGTATTATTTTTAAAAAATCGCGAAAAATCGCTGCCTCCCCTTTATCTCGAAAAATAATGATCAAAAAATTTTGAAAACATTCTGTAATATTCTCCACAGGGTGTAGATTGAACGAAAATTATCACGAGTGCATTACTTTTTATACTTTGTTTGGTATATAAAAAAACAAAAATTTCAAGGTCATCAGTTTTCAATAAAGATCGGAAATAAACTTTGTTGAGAACTCATTTGGGGTGTGTTTTGTGAAGTCAATGATCATTTTATACATCCGTAACAAAAAATTTTATTTGAAAAGCAATCAACGTACGGGACACTAATTGCGCAACTTCAACTTGTACTTGACCGGTTATTTTTTTTTTATTTAATTACAGACATACATGAATCTTTCGTTAAAATGCAACGATTTTAACAAAAAGAATCTCCCGCGCACTTTTCCTTATTTTAAACCCTGTCACACAGTTTTCGTATTTTCCCCACTTCTTAGCGGCAAAAGAAAAACTAAGCTAAACTGTGTACATTGCCGTGAAATAACACGCCTCTAGTAATACGACCGATTCCCGACCACATTGTCACATGCCTGCGATTAACAGAAGTTATGGCTAGACTGTACATTTCTATTATTTTAAGGTGACCATCCTCCTATCACTCCAATGAAGGCTGCCTCTAGAAATGAGTTAGATGGTGATGCATGGCGATTATATGATTACATCACAAGGCATTTTATTGGAACTTTAGCCAGAGATTGTAAATATTTGAGCACTATAGTTAAAATAGTTATTAATACTGAAGTGTTCTACATAAGTGGCAAAACCTTAATTGACCCAGGGTTTACTAATGTTATGACTTGGCACGTAAGTTAATGATTGTCATTTTTTTTATATATATATAAGATAAAATAAACCCGATTAAAATTCGCTCAGTGCCCGAAAAAACAGAAGCTTGCTGGGGATTTTATTATATGTAGGTACATAAATTACAGGATGGTAATTTAATTCCTAATTTAATCATTATTAGTTTTACAAAGTAAAGGCCTTACAGTAGCGTCTGCTTACTAATTTATATATTTGAATTCATTTTAACGTAAAAAAGGCGACGAAGACCTGGGCTTTTAAATATTCTGGTATTAGACTTATTCTTAAAATTATCGTTAAATTATTAAATAATTATCCCGGTTAAAATTTTTAGATTGATGTTTTCTAGAAATAATGATCCTTTCCAGTATTGGTTTGTAAATATCTATCATAAATACAAAAGTATTCCAAAAATAAAAATGCTTCATTACCAAATATAAAATTTTAATTACTCAGAAGTCCACTAGTTAATATTATAGTATGGAGGGGATATAGGAAAGATCATGAACGAGTACACTAGAGTGACCGGATCTCATAGAGGGGGAAAAAAAATGTCGGAATCTTGTTCGTCTAGACCCCACAAAACTATTCCCCTTTCCAGATATTGAGATAGCCGAAATTTGAGCTCGATTAAACGACGTTAACCCGTGCCGCTCGTCGCTCGAAGTTTGAAAAAATCCAAATTTTTGGCCAAAAAGCTGACATATGGAGCCATAACTCCAGAACGGTAAATAATAGAAACACGCTTAATATCTCAAAAGAAAGCTAATGTTGTTCTTCAAAATTTATATTCTATACATAACTGTTGTTATTTTAAGTCAAACCGAGTTACAACAGCCTTTAGCCCCAAAAACGTGACCTGGTACCACTAGGAGCATACTTCGTATATTTTGTTATTAAGTGATAAATTTTGCTTTTTTTTGGTACATTTTTGAGTTTAAAGTAGAAATATAATAAAAAAAACAAGTAATAGTGATAAGTCTAATGACATTTTTTATTTTAAAATATAAAAATTAGGTATATAATACATACAAAACAGACACAGAAAAGATACAGACGTAGTACCTACATGAGTTGATAATTTTACATAGTTATCTAATCTATTCTAGAGCTTTTGTTAAAGTAGTTTTTGAAACGTCAGGATATAATGCTCGGCATTTACTTACAACTTGCAGGACATATTGCTTTTGGTCTTCATCTTTTGTCAGAAGGTCGTTAAAGTCGGTTATTAATTTAACACCACGCTCAGCCATATCATTAACTACTTTTAATGTTTTGACAATTTTCAATCCTTCTTGGAAGTCATTATTTTGAGGCTAGGTGTTTGGATGTTGTCTTAGGAAATCTGTTTTTATATTAAATTGGTCAAAGAATGTAAACGTTTCTTTGGTAAGTAAATTTACCAATCCTCCATCAACTACCTCTTTTAAGTTTTCTTTCCTAACTTTTGGATTTACAACCCTAGCGTGCTGTGATGGTTCATCTGTGCTACTGAGCAATTTATTAGCCATTAACAACTTTTCATCGTCTGTAATGGTGGGATCAAAAAACGATAATCCCACCAACTTTGCATTCAAATACCACAAATGGTTCGAAAATTTGGTCAGGGCTATTTCTGCAATGTCGTTGACACATTCTTTATAGTCTAACAGACTATGCAAAATACCTAAATCTTGCTTTGGTACAAGATGAGCTTTTGGAGCATTGAACCAAGCTTTAGAATAAATTTTAACTAGGAAAACAGAAATGGCACGCATAGAACTTTCTTCTTCTTTAGACATCTTAAATTGACGACGAAAAATGAACATTTTTAAGCAGTAAATAGCCTTTGCCATCCACCTAGCGTGATGAATGGCTCCTGGAGTTCTAAAACCCACAACATTGCCGTCTAGTGATCCAACAAATACGAGAACCAACTGCAATAGCTCCTTGTAGTCATCTCTGGGGTGGCTCTCAGTTAATTTGGTCTCGAATTCAGCAGTAACATTTGCAATTACTTCTGGAGTTAGCTGCTTTTGTATTAGATTGTCACTGATACCTGTGTCGTATTTTCCTTTGTCTATCTTGGGCCACGCAGTGAGGAATCTCTTGAAAATGTCTGGATAAGGTCCAGTGGTTGATCCCATTTTTGTGTCGAATACGCCTCTTAACAGAATTTCCAAGATATGGTGACGGCAAGCTAGGTATAACAATTCTCTTCCTAACATTTGCTCCAATATGACGCATGCTCCTTTGAGTCTTCCCGTGTTGGATGCTGTAGTGTCGAAGCACATCGCCTTGACGGTGTTGAGAAGACCCCATTCATGTAGGCATTCATATACGGCTACGGCTTGCTCCTCTCCAGAGCTGTTTGCTGTTGCAGGAACTCCCAGGAGCTGTTCCTTTTCGCCATATGAAATAGCTATAGCTATTCCCTCACATTGTTCATTTTTTAAAACACCCGGTAAAAGTTTACCGTCCCAGTGGACAACCACGGGCTCTTTTTCAGGAATGTTTACTTTATCAAAATTTTTTTTATTATATTGTTCTCTGAACATTTGCCTTCTATCATGTAATAAAGTTTTCGAGACTTTGTACTCGAGAGGGTCAAGGTTTAGTGCTTCTAGAGTAGCTATTAAAATTCTCGTGGCATTTCTGTCGGATACCTTACATCGATCTAATAAAATGGACAATTTCATGTTTAAAATCTCTTTAACGCCCCCCTTGCAAATGAAACTTTCATCCTCTTGCTCTCAGATGGTCCTGGATCTTCTGCAGCTTCTTCAGGGATGTCCATTTCCTCCAAGCTCTCAAGTTCCTGGTAGATGCTATCCTCTTCAGTGTCTTCTTCTCCTTCTTCGAACTTGTCTTCATCATCCGTCTCTAAGAAGCAACAAAAGAAAGAGAAAAAAAAAAGACTATAAAAACTTGTCGTTTTAGCAGAATAGTAATAATACATAGGTACTAAATTACCTACTTCTAATTATCAAAAGGTATTATTTAAAAAATATAAACTCAATCATAAAGATGCCAAATCATGCTCTCATGTACAATTTTCTTTTAATTATAATGAAACTATTTACTTATTTGTTTATCTATTTTTTAGAATACTAATAATAAAAAAAAAAACTCACCAATATCAAAAGTTGCTTCTTGGATTTTTGCAAGTTCCTTTTGCACCTTGATTTCGTCAGCTCGAGACAACTTGAGATCCACTCCAGTCATGGAACCTGGGCGGCCCTTCTGCCTCTGTTTCACGAGAAACGCCTTATCTTCTTCCGATTTCATCAGAGCCAAGGCATATTGTTGAGCAATATCAAAGAGATCATCCAACTTTTCAACAAACTGTTTAAATTTGTTCTTGGCCGTTTTCGATATTTTCTTCCGGTCTTTTTGAAGAGTTCTCCACTCGGCGTGAAGTTTTTCCAGCTTAGTAATTGCATCTTGCTCATGTTTAGTCGGGATTCGAGCTTTCTCCAAAAAATGAACACTTCTCGTATTGTAAGTTTTGCTGATTCTCTTACAGTTAATTTCACAGTACGTAAATTATAAAATAAGGCACACAAAACTTGACGATTTGAGGGTAGTTTACAACCGGTGATCTGGTGAATGGGATAGCCCACAAGAAATATTTTATCCTTGGTCCGGCTTTGTACACCTGATGTGGATGCCATTTCAGAGGCCAATAGGTAAATAACAGTTAACTTGGAAAATGAAACAAAATATATTGCAAACTTTAATTTCAATAAAATGTTTTCAAATGTCTTTTTAAAATAATACTATAATAGTTATAAAAACAATAACACACACACTTGGAAAATTAAAAAAAAAAAAAAAAAAAAATAAAACGTTAAAATATCTTCACTAGATAATTGTTCCATCTAACCAGCTCAAAGGCACTTTAGAAACTAAACTGAATAAATAAAAGGTCGGTTGTAGGCTGAAGTAAAATCACCATCCCTAAAATAGAAATTAGATTCACCCTCCTTTTTACCTGTCAAACGGGTCTTTCTTTGGTAAAACTAGTCAGGTAATCCCCATATAATAAAAGATTAAATTTGAACAAAAGGCTCTTTATGTTTGAAAATTGAGTTCCAAAATACTTTTTAACAAAAAAATGTTAATTCCGAGACACATTATGTAAAAACCCGTAAAATTCTTAGAATACTCCCAAACTGGCTCCTACTGGTACCAGGTCACGTTTTTGGGGCTAAAGGCTGTTGTAACTCGGTTTGACTTAAAATAACAACAATTATGTATAGAATATAAATTTTGAAGAACAACATTAGCTTTCTTTTGAGATATTAAACGTGTTTCTATTATTTACCGTTCTGGAGTTATGGCTCCATATGTCAGCTTTTTGGCCAAAAATTTGGATTTTTTTTCAAACTTTGAGCGACGAGCGGCACGGGTTAACGTCGTTTAATCGAGCTCAAATGTCGGCTATCTCAATATCTGGAAAGGGGAATCGTTTTGTGGGGTCCAGACGAACAAAATTCCGACATCGATTTTTTGCGGTCACCCTAGAGTACACAGTCTAATTTTAGTAGGACGCCTCGTGTATCGAAAATGACCGCCATTTTTACCGCGCCGTTAGTTCTGAACTTCAGATTAATGTATTAGGCAACTAATTTCGTATTAGTAACCCGTAGGCTGAAAAGTTTTTGTCTGACACATAGATGTCGCCCTTTTCAAAAAACCATATGCTTTTTAGGAAGTACCAACTTCAAACGATGTGTTTCAAAATTTCATGACATTTCGACGATTAATTTACAAGTTACAGTGGTTTTAGTGACGCTACTTTTGATATAAACAATGGAAAAAAATCGAATTTCGTGTGTTGATTAAACAGTTTTTGTTGACGGAAAAAATACCGTTCAAGCAAAGCAATGGATTGATAAGTGTTACGGGGACCCTGCCCCTGGAAAATCACTCATCATTTATTGGTATGTAGAATTTAAACGCGGTCGTACAGATAGAAATGATGCTGATCGCTCTGGACGTCCAAATAAGGTGGTTACAACAGAAAACAAAAATCCACAAAATTGTTTTGGATGACCGTAAAGTGAAATTGCGTGAGATAGCTGACACCTTAAAGATATTGAAAGAATGTGTTGATCATATTTTGCGTGAATATTTGGGCAAGAGAAAGCTTTGTTCGAAATGGGTACCGCGTTTGCTCACAGTGGACCAAAAACAACAACGTGTTGATGATTCTGAGCGCTGTTTGGACCTGTTTAAGTGCAATAAAAAGGATTTTTTTCATGCGATTTGTGACAATGTATGAAACATGGATCCACCACTACACACCGGAATCAAATCGGCAGTCAGCTGAGTACACAGCACCCTGTGAACGCCAAAGACATAACAGTCGGCTGGGAAGGTTTTGGCCTCTGTATTTTGGAATGCGCATGGAATAATATTCATCGATTATGCTGAGAAGGGAAAAATAATCAATAGCGAATATTATATAACGTTATTGGTGCGTTTGAAGGCAGAAATCGCTAAGAAACGGCCCCAAATTAACAAGAAAAAAGTGCTCTTTCATCAAGACAATGCACCGTGTCACAAGTCAGTGATTATGATGGCAAAATTGCATGAATTGCTTCCTCATCCACCGTATTCTCCAGATTTGGTCCCTATCGACTATTATCTATTCGCAGACCTCAAAAAAATGCTTCACGGGAAAGAGATTTAGCTCCAATGAAGAAGTTATCGCCGAAACTGAGGCCTATTTGAAAGTTATAGAAATGTTAGAAAAGCGTTGGACTAATTGTATCGCTTCTGAAGGAGACTAGTAATAAGGATTACTAGTTTTAAAACATCTGAACAAAAGTTTTGAATCTAATTTAGAATTATGTTTTTTTACTTTTCAATTGGTTAAAGATGACGACACTTCTTCGCCCGTGTTCCTTATTACTACCCTTCGCACAGGGGAGGCATATTATCCATCCTCTTCATTCTCTTGTTAATATCGATAATTCGACTATATAATATTTCACCAATAGCAGACCAAAATAATAAAGAAGGTAATCTCGATGGGGGGGGGGGGGGGGGGGGGGGGGGGGCGATACGATGAATACGACACAAATGCTTTTACCTCTAACTGAATTATTTTACCTATTTATTTTTTGTTATTTTTCAGTTCGATGTATATTGACACAGAAAATATAACCAACGCTACAGAAAGACAACCGGGTGGAACAAAACGCCGCTGCAAAACGAAGCCAGCTGACTACCACCAGATCGTTAAAATGTGCCTCGTTGACTTTCTCAGGAATGCCGCACAAATAGAAGCTGTATTATATGTTACAATAATAGGGAAAAATATGCGCGCATCTCTGATAAACTCCAAGGCACATTTTAACGATCCGGCTATTGCCAGCTGGCTTCGTTTTGCGGCGACGTTTTGTTTCCCGTGTTTGTCTTTCTGTAGCGATAGCTATATTTTGTGTGATACTGCTTATCGAAAAAGAAACCAAACTTTCTGTAGAAAAAATTGACAACAATAAATATTTTCAAAAGTACCTTTATTTATTCAAAATAAAATCTTTCAGCATAAAATCAACGTTCACAACGATTAATTAACATGGCAAAAGATTCTTAGCACCTTGTTCAGTACGACGGCCTCAATGTGGAACAACGATTCCGTTTTATCGAAATTTTTAATTTTGACAACAGGAAACAGCTCCCTGCACGCGACGCTCCAGACGAGTGAGTAAGAATACAAAGCCGCTCCAAAATACCTAAATAATATTCTCCTGTGATGGTCTGGCCATTCTGCAACGCTACATTTGGATCCTGGTTCAAGATTTTACGCAATTTTTTGACATTCTCATCCGTAATCGATATTCGCGGACGACCACTTTTCAGATCGTCTTCAATTGACTCCAGGCCTTCCTTGAATCTACTATTCATAAACTCATACACTTGTTTTCATAACTTCAACTTGCTGTTACATGTAAATGGCGCTAACAGAATTGTTTCTTTTTTGATTAGCTTTATATTAATAAAAAATGGATAGAGTTTTTCTTGGTAAACGTGGTAAATCAATTGTTTTATTGCTTTTTCTAGGCTTTTGGAAAAAATGAAGCTGTGCCAAGTTTAACTGAAAACGAGTTAGTTCCTATTCAAAACACGAAGTTGACAGAACACCAAACGTCACCCCCTGATTATCTAACAGAAGCCGAACTCATAACTCTCATGGAGAAACATGGAATTGGCACCGATGCTTCCATTCCAGTTCATATAAATAATATTTCTCAGAGAAATTATGTAACTGTTACTCCAGGGAGAAGACTTAAGCCTACTACTTTGGGAATTGTGCTGGTACACGGGTACCAAAAGGTAGGTTTAAATTAAATAGTTTTTACAAAAATAACTTACAGAAGTAGTAAACATCTGTTTGCAGAAATCATAATAATTTGTTTTATAATTCTCTAATATCACTGCTAAATGGATTTTTTTTATGTTTTTGGAAGCAAATTTGCGCCTGTGTAAATCAACCGTCCTTGCGTGGCTAGGCATCGGCTCTCTGTCGGTCGGTAGACTGCTAAACGGTTATCCAACGTTAAACCTCGGGCGACACCCACTAGATTCACGTGGTAAAGGGCCTTTCGAAGCCTTGGGTGGAAAAACGGTAAATCAGTGGTCAATGCGTATGTCAGCCACTAGCTTATGGTGGCCTATCTTGGATAATCCCCGAAAAGCCGGAGGGACGAGGAAAAGAAATAAAACTAGCAAATTAACAAAGATACCACTAACTGAAGATGAAGGCTGTGGAGTGAAGAGGAAGGCAGTATACGTGTATGCGCGAGAATGGCACGTGGAATCTAACAAAGTTTGTATGACGGATAGTGGTGCGAACAGTTACGTACATCGAAGCGATGGTAAACGTTCCCGTTAATCACGACGGATACGAACCGTGGACGGCAGGTGGCAGCACGACGATCGGATAGACCAGAATACCTTACCTCAGTCGGGACCCTTTTTCGAACAGCGCCAGACATTTACCAGTAACAATCCCAGTCGCACCGGAATGTCTTATCTCGGCCGGTCTCGCGACGCAAGGCATTCCCTTTCCAACAACATTCGGTCTCGTGGTAAAACTTATCGGGCCCTACTACATACACTGGTCAATGTGTCGCCACCTGTCGTTGGTAAGCTACACGTGCGCGCGCAAACAAGAACGCTGATGACGATGGGTTCATTGATTCCGGCAAGTAGGGGTTGATTTCGAAACGGTGACCAGCTTTGCAGCGAGTCAACAGACGGTGGTGATGGTAGGTTGCACTCTCCGTGACTCTGTAGAAAGCTCCTCTGGACTGTCAGCAAACTCATTTTGGTTTTTTCCCCGACCCAACGCCATGATCGCGATTATGCACCACGTTTTTAATGCGCTTCCGTGCTCGGCTAATTACGTTTGGTACTCGATACGCTTGTAGAGGGTAGGTATATCGGTCTGAGCTTATCTGTCGGTACGTCTGAGCCAGGCGTCAGGCAGGTTCGCAGACAGTCCGCCCTATCTACTGGTGTAATTGTAAGTGTTGACTCGTAGAAAGTATACTGGTCTCGCGGATCCGCAGTATACATCTAGGTGCGGGTCAGACAAAGACGTGCTGCTGCAGACAGTCCGGCCTATCTACCCGTGTATGTATGGGTTTGGTACGCATAAAGGCGCATAATGGTCTCACGAGTCTGTTGTATACCCTAGATGCGTGTCAAACAGCAACGGACTGCTAGTCAAAAACGGATCTGCAGCTAATCCGTCCTATCTATAGGTCTAAGGGTACGTGTATGAGTCGATACGCAGAAAGGCGCATACTGGTCGCACGGTTCGCAGTATACCCCTTAGGTGCGTGTCAGACAAAGACAGGCTGCTGGTTAAAAACGGATCCGCAGACACTCCGCCCTATCTATCGGTATACGTGTGTGTAGATCTAGGTCTAGCGAGATCCGCAGTGAGAAGGATGGTGGTTAACACGGGTCCGCAGATTTCCCCTCATTGCGCACTGGAAGAGACGGCCTGTTCATGCTGCTAGTATGCTTGGCAGTTCAGACGATTGACTGCTTGAGTGTGCGTAACGCTATTTTATAAACGCAGCGAGGCCTTCTAGATGCGCGTACCGAGGCAGCTGCTACGGTTGGTAAATAGTAGCGATCCAAGGCGCGATTGGAAAATTGCAACACCTATTTTCCACGTTTCCGTCCAAAGATTATATGGCTGGATTAATACGCGTAGGTGCATAGCCACTTGTTAAAGTCTTGTTGGATGAAGCACACGGAAGATAGATTCGACACACATATTGCCTCTGAAAAATTACATAACTTATATATATATATATATATATATATATATATATATATATATATATATATATATATATATATATATATATATATATATATATATATATATATATATATATATATATATATATATATATATATATATATATATATATATATATATATATATATATATATATATATATATATATATATATATTATATATATATATATATATATATATATATATATATATATATATATATATATATATATATATATATATATATATATATATATATATACATATATATATATATATATATATATATATATATATATATATATATATATATATATATACATATATATATACATATATATATATATATATATATATATATATATATATATATATATATATATATATATATATATATACATATACATATGTATACAGTGAAGTTTGCTTATAACGAACCCGTTTATAGCGAATTTCCGGTTAAAACAAATTATTTTATAATGCACGAAAAAACTTCTATAAGACCAATGCAAATTTTTATCGGTTATAACGAAGCCGATTATAACGAACTTCCGGATAAAGCGAACCAAATTTGGATGTTTTGTGTCCATTTATAACGAACTTGCCACTCCCTGTGCTCGATGTCTGCGACTTGATCTAAGGAATTCACCGAGACTCGCTATTCTACTTGTTTCCGCCGCGTCGCTAGTTCGAGCAGTATTAAGTGAATTGATACTTGTGTTATGCGGTTCTAATGCATATTTGATCAAAGTAGCAAAGTGAATGTTTTTAAGTTTTTATTTTAAAATGAGTACACAAAAACATAAAGCGTTTACTTTAAAAGACAAAGACGATATTATAAGGAAAATAGAAAATGGAATTAAACAAAAGTGATGTTTGCAAACAGTTGAATTTAACTAAATCTACGGTTTCTACCATATGGAAGAAGAGGCAAGAAATCTTATCAATCTATGTTAAAAGAAACTTTAGTTGTAAAAAAGTAAGAAAATCTACACATGACCAAGTCGTTAAAGGACTCCTTAAATGGTTTAGTCAAAAACTACATGAACATATTTCTATTACCGGCTATACTTTACAAGAGAAAGCTGGTGAATTGGGAAAGAAAATAGAGAACACCGAGTTCAACGGTTCTAGAAGTTGGATTGAACGATTTAAAAAGCGACATAATATTAGTGGGGGTAAGATAGTAGGAGAAACTGTAGGAGTGGATATGACTGTTGTTGATCAGTGGTTAGCCTACGTATGGCCGGAAATTCGAGAAAGCTACATGTGGACTTTTTTAATTCGGATGAAACGGGTTTGTTTTACAAGATGACGCCTGATAAGACATTAAAGTTTGTCGGAGAGAATTGTGCTAGTGGAAGATTATCGAAAGTAAGGATTACTGTGTTGGTAATTCCAAATATGTCTGGAACAGAGAAAAGAAAATTGTTGGTGATAGGAAAATCCGCCAATCCCAGGTGTTTTAAAAACAAACATTTACCAGTAAAGTACAAATCAAACAGTAAAGCCTGGATGACATCACAAATTTTTAAAAACGAACTGATCGAATGGGACAAAGAATTAAAATTCACAAACAGAAAAATATTACTTTTGATTGACAACTGACCAGCGTACCCTCAAGTTGATCTACAGCAAATATTTTTATACCTCCAAACACAATTGCAAAGCTCGAGCCTATGGATCAAGGTGTGATACATTCTTTAAAATGTCACTATAGAAAGATTTTACTAATGAAAATGTTAGAAACGATCGATAAAGGTAACATTTTTTCTGTAACTCTCTTGTACGCTTTAAACTTTATCCATATGGCTTGGCAAAGAGTCGGTAGAGAAACCATTGCAAACTGTTTTAAGCATCGTGGATTTTTAAGGAAGGAATATAGATATGAGCTTTTTTTTCTAAGCATTAGCGCCTAATCTAAATAAAAAAGTAGTGAAAAATGATATTAGATTTTGTTTACTGTTTGTAACAAACTTCGGATATAGCGAACCATTTTTAGTGATTTTTTGGAGTTCGTTATGAACGGACATATATATATATATATATATATATATATATATATATATATATATATATATATATATATATATATATATATATATTTAAAGAATCCTTTTTGGTCTTGCTTTTAGATGTGGAAGTGTTCTTTTTTTTAACTACGATTTAAAGCATTTTTTATTAACTAATATAGAAGCATTTTTAAGCATAAGATCACTTCGGTGTTCGTCTGTCTGTCACATCCGATTTTCTCCGAAACTATTTGACATAAAAAGTTGAAATTTGGCACTAATATAGGAATTAATGGCCTCATCAGAGCCGTGTAGTTTTGGAAATTAAATTTTGACTTAAGGGATAAGTTTTGGGGGTTGAAATCGGAAGTGAAAAAAAAAATTTACCAGGTCATCGAGTGGGATGTCAAATGAGAGCTTGTGAAAACACGGGTTCAAAAATATATATAATGTAATACTTGCGCACAATTTTTCTTACATTATTTTTAAAAAACTGCGAAAAATCGCGCGGAAGTATCCTCCCCCCTTATCTTGAAGAGTACTGTTCAAAAGGCTTTGAAAAAATTCTGACATATTCTCCAGACAATTTATTTGGTATATAAAAAACAAAAATTTCAAGATCATCTGTTTCCAGTAAAGATCGGAAAAGAACATTGTCGAAAACTCATTGAGAAGGGTTTTGTGAATTAATTAATCATTTTGTACCTCCGTAGCAAAAATTTTTATTTTAAAAGCAATCAACTTACGGAACACTAATTGCGCAAGTCCAACTTGCACTTGACCCCTATATTTTGAAATTTAAAAAGAATATTTTTAAATATTACAAAGCTGATTAATGATGTCGTATTCACTTAAAAAAATATATTAAAATTATTGTAATACAGCTTAATATCATGTTATTAATAAAAATTTTAGATTGATGCAGAATTAGTTTACCTACAATGCGGTCAGCAGTAGAAGAACAACTTAATCTTATAGCTTTAGGAAAGGCTAATTTTAATGCAGTATTAAAACACACAATTGATATTTTTAAATTGAAGTTTCAATATTTTGTACAAAGTATCGATGGTATGGATCAACTGTTTGAGGTGTCGTTTTCACCTCTAAGCGCTTCAGGCAAAGCACACTCAAGGTATGATATATAATTTTTTTTAAAACAACAAGTTAATTGGTTACATATACAGTAAGTTTCACAGGAACGTTTGGTTTCTCGTTTCGACCATGTTCCTTGTCAACAATCCTTTGAAGTTATGTCGGTAGTGTTGTTTGTTTTTTATGTGTCAGAGCGAAGTAAGCAAAATGAGTGCGGCGTTTCTTTGCACACATCCAAAAGGACAAAACAGTCATTTGCAGCTGCGGCTCGGTATCTGCAAAAGTCAGAGGCATTTGTTAGGAAGGGTGAAGTAAACGCACCATGAGACGCAAAGTGTTGGCACGTTGCACTCACAGGAAAGGGCGATTAAGATATGTGATGAGAATCCGACATATTTGGTATACCAAGCTAGGAATCTTTTTATTATTAAAAGACATAGAGCTTCAATACTATCAGACAGTTTGATTCTAATGACGGCTGGCGAAGCCCACCTCCGAAACCCTTTTTGAGTGAAAAGCGTTTCGATAAACGTCTGCAATGGGTAAATTGATTCCCATTTTTCATCGTGCATCGTCGATTCGTGCGATTCCTATTATCCAGCGCACAAAAAAGCATCTAGTGAAGGTGCATATGTGAGATAATTTTGTAAACAGGGATTTGAAGCTTTTTACCTGTTTACTGACGATCTCGATTATTAAAATACATGAGCGATATTTATTGAAGTCTGCTCGAACACCAAGTGAAAGCATGAAACTGAAATTGTCACAATGGTTTGGCCAGCCACCTGTTGCCAATTCAATCGAAAACGTGTGAGCAGCCTTGAAAACCAAGCTCAGGGAAAAGTGTTTTTTTTTTTTTAATTTAAGGCAACTGACATGAAAATTTGGAAGTCTTTCTGAAGTGACATCTAAAACAGAATTTGGAAACCTTGTCGACAGTAAACTTCGACGATGTCCGACGAAGTAAATACATCGTAGTTTATTGAACATATTACAGGCCGATATAAGTTGTTTCACAATTTTCCTTTTTTTACCAGGAAAAATTTTCCGAACTTTCTTATGTAACTTACCGTAACATGTTATGTTCGAGGCTAACCTCTCAAACTCTCTCTTTCACACTTATACATTTAAATATAAATTATTATTATTATTATTTTTTTAAACATCAGATTGACGTTTATCGTATTACAATCTGGTCATCTTAACCAATGAGCAATTTTAATCTAACCTAAATTATTAACATGCATATAGCTTAAATTAAGGTATACTCAACAGCGTCCTTAGTGTTCTAATATTCTTGCACACTATGTTTAACGCGTGCACTTCCGCACTGTGCTCTGCTTTTTTATCACTGCACTAGCTCAAAAGGTTTAAGTCTCTTCAGTCTTCTTTCCAGACCAGTGGTGTCGAGTAACTGGATGGCCTCAACATTTTCATGATGATGTAGTCGTATTTCGTGGCTTCTGGCATAGTTCCTGATTATCTCGTCAACAGTCTCCATACCCAGGTCTCGATGGAGGTCGCTGTTTCTAACATACCAAGGAGCGTTTGTAATGCTTCTTAGTATTTTGTTTTGAAAGCGTTGGATCATTATTCTGTTGCTCCTTTTGGTGCACCCCCATATCTGCACACCATTATTATGCTACAAAATTTGTTTGCTCTTCAACCAAACATCAGGTGAAATTCTTATAATACTATTGAAGCTCTACAAAATTTATCGACCCCTCCCTCTTTTAATACCTTCTCCTGAAGCGATATCGCTCAAAAATTATAGTTCCTATTTTAAACACTATTTCTGTACCAAATTTTAAATTGATATAATTTCGGAGGTTATCGTGGCAACAAAATGACAAACGAAAATTGAAAACTATTTTTTCCCTGACCCTGAAACATGAAGAAATTCAAAAATCTGGGAGGGTGATTTTTTCACACATTAGATTGCGATTTATACTAAAAAATCCAGTAATCCAGCTGTGTCAAACAAACTGTATTTTTTGTGAAGTTATAAGATTATTTGTGGAATTGCTTGTGTTAAGAAGAAAAACGTTATTATGTAACGTAGATTTATTTTTTATATCGTATATATTAGTTAGTTTTTTTTTCTCTTGCAGATGTGGCAAATGTAGGCGATACCTAAAATACATACAAGCGAAACCAGCACGGCTACATTGCCCACAGTGCGACGAAACCTATAGCCTACCACAAAATGGTACTATCAAGCTCTTTAGAGAGCTGAAATGCCCCTTAGATGAATTCGAGTTGCTTTGCTGGACTACAGGAAATAAGGGAAAAAGTTTTGTTTTTTGTCCTTATTGTTATAATAACCCTCCTTTTAAGTAAGTGACATATTTTTGAACGTCATTTTTAATGGTTGGTTACTGATACTAAACTTTAAGGTCATTTAAATTCAGACTGTCGTTGATGTCAGTAAACGAAACTAGCAACGACTGCACCTCTGCAGTCATTAATTAATAATGCATGAAACTGTATCTTCGTCCTTCTTTATTTTTTCGTTTAATTTTAGATGCAGTTACAACGCCGTAAAATCATAATGTAATAAATGAATTATACCTGCCATTCAGACAGTATAATATTGTGATATGTCAACGGCATATTGTTATTAAACTTGGAGTGGGTGTTATTGATTTATTGAAAAACCAGATTTAATTATGTAAAATTACAAACATATTATTAAAAATTAATTAAGTGACAGTAACTAAATTATGTGTCAGTGTGACCACCCCACCGTAAATATTTTTGTGTTCTGTCAAACCAGTACATGCCTAGAATGTGCTAATAAAGGATATTAGTTTTTCATGTGCTTAGTATATAAAAATCTGATCGGGCACCATATATAAACTTGATGATACATAAAACCAATAATTCTATCAAAATGGGTATCATTAATAATTCCTTTGTACTATTATTCTAATTTAAGTTCATCATCATTGAATTTACTGTTCAAGTAGAACTAACCAACCACACCAATAGTGTTAACTATTGCGGTCCCATAATTATCAGTATTCTGACACCCTGTGAAAACAATATGTTGTAGTTTTTTTCAAAACCGCTTATTACAACACACAAATTTGTTTGGCTTGTTATACGAAATCAAGGTGATTGCAGAAAATGTAACCTGGATCCTTGGTAATTTAGTCTCTCTGGAACGTGTCACCAACGCGAAATGCGTCGCCCAATGTAATTTACGTAGCGTACTGCAGAATTTTAAGAAAAATGGTCCTACTTTAAATAATTGCAGGAAGATCAAGGACATTAATAAGCTATGCAAATGTGGAGTATGTTTGAGTGTCAGTTTGCCAGAATGTCGCCCTCTCAACAGGCAAACGATTAATATCTTAAATTTACCCAGAAGTTCATTACACTACATCCTTTGTAAAAGCTTATGTCTACATCCCTACAAAATACAGTTGATGCAAATATTCGAACCGACTGATATTGCTCAGAGGTTCAACTTCATTAATCATACGTTTGAACGCTTTATATTTATCAACATCTTATGTTCGGATAACACACTTTTCCACATTAACAATCACGTCAATAAACAGAATTGCCATTATTGGAGTTCGCGGAGAACTTCTAGACGTATTGATATGAAACAATTTGTTTGAAAAATGGTATTTGGAAAATATTTAAACGCCCTATTTGTCTGTGACTACTAAACAGTACAACTTTAAGGAATTATTTTTGACCTTTCAGTGCTGTATATTCTAACTAAAAATTTAACTCGATTCACTTTAATTTTAAGCGAAAGTCAAAAATAAATCGATTATAAATATTTTTGTATAGAGAATGAAAAACTAGAAAAATGAAAATTGACGATATTTTTTTCCTAATTGTAGCATAAGTTACAGAGTTGGAACGTTATTTTAATTACAATATGATTTAAAGATTAATTTCCCAAGTCGCGCATCACAGATCGTTGGAATTTTAGAATACTTTGATATTTTTTCAGAAACGTGCTTAAACAAGGGTTGACCCCCCTTAAGACTGACTTAAATTAGGCACTTTGATTGACAAAGAAAGCTACGCCAGCTATTATTGTGAGCATTAACACCACTAATTAAAATGGCGCGATACCAGTAAATGGATTTTTTGAAATATCCCGTAATTAAAAAAATTGTTTTTTTTAGAAACCCTGCTAATTTTTTCATTTGTTATCTTTTTAGTGTTCCGTACGGAACACTTATAAGATCACTTCGGTGTCTGTCTGTCCGTCCATCACACCCAATTTTCTCGGAAACTATTTGGTTGGTTAGTTTTGGGGGGTAAAATTGGAAGTGAAAAAAAAATGTACTAGGTCATCGAGTGGGATGTCAAATGAAAGCTTGTAAAAATACATTTAATGTAATACTGGCGCACACTTTTCTTTGTATTATTTTACTTATCTCGAAAAGAACTGATCAAAAAATTTTGAAAAAAGTCTGGATTTTTCTCCATAGGGTGTAGATTGAACGAAAATTATCATCTTTAACAATTTATCTGGAATATGAAAAACAAAAATTTCAAGTTCATCAGTTTTCAGTCGGATCGGAAAAAAAATTTATTGAAAACTCATTTGGGGTGTGTTTTGTGAACTCATTGATCATTTTATACCTCCGTAATAAATATTTTTATTTTATAAGCAATCAAAAAAGGAACACTAATTGCGCAAGTCCAACTGGCACTTGGCCGGTTATTTTCTTATATGGGTAGGTTTTTTTTTTTTTTTTTTTTTTTTTTATGGGTCTAGCACACGTGCTACAGGGAAGTCCCTAAAGCGCTACAGGAGCGACACGTGTGCGGAGAAAGCGATTCACGTTGTTCTTGAATCGCTGTAGATTGTACTCGATATAAAAGACTGCTTGAAAAGCGTTGTACGAGGAGTAACAAGCTGAACCTCATACGGATGTGAAGCATTAGCGCGACGCGTACCTCTAATATGCACCGCTCTGGGAGGAATTAAAACGGGCCACATCCTTCGAACACTTTCCATGAAAGTACTTGTAGAATAGGCTCAAGTCGCCAACCGTTCTTCGATGTTCCAGCGAATCAAGGCCGTCGGTCAGTTCCGGGTGTCCAATCAAACGAACAGCTCTTCTCTGGATAGAATCCAACAAATGCAGTGTATGTTTGGGAGCGGAGCTCCAAACATGGGAGCAGTATTCCATAGTTGGTCGAATTTGAGCTTTGTAAAGAATTAACAGTTGTTGTGGAGTGTAAAGCTTTCTGGTTCGAAACAATATTCCCAACTTTTGAGAAGCTCTTCTTGCTATGCCTGCAACATGTTCATGCCAGGACATATTTGCTCCCAAATTAACGCCTAACAGATTGAGTGACGATGTTAGAGAGATGGAGTGCCCCGACATAACTATGTCGGGTTCTGCAACGTTAACTTTTTTAGAAAAAACTGCCGCCTGGGTTTTTGTAGCGTTAAATTCCACTTGGTTACTGTCACCCCAAGATAGAATTTCTTCCAGGTCTTTGTTAAGTTGAACGACCTCCTGCTGTCTGCGGATATTCGTCTGAGTAGTCGATGTCCGAGCGTTCAAAGTGAATGAAGAGATAAGTGTACTGTCATCTGCAAAGCTGTAGATTGGATTCTCGGTCTTTTCCAGCAGATCGTTAATATAAATGAGGAAGAGAGTAGGAGACAGTATGGAACCTTGGGGCACACCGGCGTTGATAGTGAAGGTGTTAGAAAGAAATCCGTCAACTGCCACTCGTAAAGAACGCTCTCTGAGGAAACATGAGAGCCACAAACAGAACTTTTCAGACATACCGTAAGAACGTAGCTTAGCCATCAGCCCATCGTGCCAAACACGGTCAAATGCCTTGGATATGTCAAGAGCAACCGCTCGAGATTCTCCAAAGTGTTCAATTGCGTTGTTCCAAACATGTGTTACATAAGTCAGAAGATCTCCTGTTGATCTATTTTTACGAAAGCCATATTGGTGATCACTAATAATGTTGAATCCTTCAAGATATTTTAGAAGATGCTGATTGATAGCCTTTTCCATGACTTTCGATATTATTGAGAGTAGTGCGATTGGTCGGTAGTTATTTGGCAAGGTCTTCTTGCCTTTTTTAGGTATCGGCTGAACTGTGGCACATTTCCAGCAGGAAGGAAATATTCCCTTTCTGTAGGATAGGTTGAAAAGTCTACAGAAAACTGGTGTTAGTTCCCTCGCACAGTTCTTGAGAACTATGGCAGGTATTCCGTCAGCGCCTGAAGCCTTTTTGGTATCTAGCTTCATCAAAATACGTTTTATGATACGCTGTCTGAAAACAATATCGGGCATCCTTGACTGCACTATGGGAATAGTAGGTGGTGTTTTTCCTTGGAAATCGACAGTAGAATGTGAACCAAAGAGTTCAGCCAACAAGTTCGCTTTCTTAACAGGTGTCGTTGCAATAGAATTATCTGGCCGTGTGAGTGGTGGTATGGTGGATTTGGTGAAATTTTGACTAACTGCCTTAGCGACTGACCAAAAGGACCTGGAATTGCCGGGACAAGCGAGAAGTTTGTTTCTAATCCGTTGATTGTGTACCTCCTTGGTTTCGTCGATAATTTCTTTGCATCTGTTCCTGGCACGAACAAAGATGTTACGATTTATGGTGTTAGGATCTTCACGCCACTGTCGGTATGCAAGATGTTTAGAAGCAACAGCTTCTTTGCATTTTAGGTCAAACCAAGGCTTGCCGTTGGAAGGGCATTTCTTCGAAAAAGGGATGTAAGCCTCCATACCTGCCAAAAAAGGTTATTTAATGAGTTTTGACTAACTTTTAATTCATCCTGTATTTTGACAGTTCTATAGCTATAGTTTTTTTGGTGAAGTTTTTATTTTAATACTTAAAAACCTATAGCACTGGAGTCCCGTTTTCCCTTTCCCCGTAAGTGTCTATATGATTAAAAGATGTCAGTCTCAATTTAATTGAACTTAGAGCGTAGATAAGACTTCCAGAACATGTTCTATGTATTAATAGATTGTTAATACGATTATTATCAAAGATTTTAATTATTAACAGTTAACTAACGACATGTCGGAGGATTTTTCCAACTTTAAAATAACTAATATATATTGAAATAATTAACTTTAAAACAGTCTAAACATTAATTTTTATTAGGGATATGAGAAAAGGTAATGGTTGTAATTCTTGCACTCATCCAACCTGCCAGTTCAGTCTGAATACTAACGGAGTTATTAACTGTGCCGAATGCGAATATGGAGTTTTGGTGTTGGATCCATCATCAGGACCTAAATGGAAATTGGGATGCAACAGGTAGCCTATATATATATATATATATATATATATATATATATATATATATATATATATATATATATATATATAAATATATATATAAATATAAAATCTTTCCATAAATGAAAAAAAAAAAAAAAAATTCAAGAAGAACTAGTGTAGCTATTTTTAAAGATTAATTTAGTTACATGGTTAAGAAATCACTGTAGATTTAAACTGCATTTTTAGTATTTCGTACGTACAAGATCACTTCGATGTCTGTCCATCACACCCAATTTTCTCCCGAAACTATTTGAGTTGAAATTTGGCAGTTATATAGGAATTGACCTCATCAGAGCCGTGTAGTTTTGAAAGTTAAATTTTGACTTAAGGGGTTAGTTTTGGGAGTGAAATTGGAAATGAACAAAAAAGTTTTACCAGGTCATCTAGGGGGGTGTCAAATGAAAGCTTGTAAAAATATATATAATGTAATACTTGCGCACAATTTTCTTTGTATTATCTTTAAAAAATTGCGAAAATCACTGTCCCTCACCATTCAAAATATTTTTAAAAAATTATGGAGTATTCTCCACAAGACGTGAGATTGAGTACAAAAAGTGGGATGAATAGGATTATATGAGACAAGGAGGAAAGAAGGCCAATGTATAGAACCTTATCTGAAGATACCTTCTACCATACCGAAAATATACAGTCTGTCAAGTAAGAACGTGTCCGCGTTAATTAATTTTTGGTAGATGCAATTCTAGCGGTTCAACAAAAAATCGGTAGAGGAAACCTTTTCTACGACGCATTTTAGTAAAAGTATCAGTCGATTCCGAACATTCGTCAAAATCACGTAAAATCCAAAATGAATCGCGCAATTTGCGCGTCGGTTAGAGGCAGTCTTTCTTTGTTTCCATTCAAAGGAGCCTAAAATGACACGTTCCGCGGCCGCTAAATATATTAAAAAGTCGGTATCGTTTGTGAAGAACTGGGTAAATCATTTTAACGGGACGAAGAATGTCGACGAATTGCCAAAATGTGGCTCGGTCACTCCAAAAGCCGAAAAACGAATCGTGTCTTTGTTTTTCACGGGATCCGAAATTGACGTTGTGTCGAGGAGCGGCAAAATTAAGAAAATCAGGTTTGAATGTGTCCCATGAGACCATTTCACAACATCTTCGATGTCCTGATGGCAAATTCCGAAGCACGTTGAAAAAACCTTTGTTGGGCGAAAGTCACGTCGCGAAGCGGCTCGCTTGGGCGCTCGATAAGATATTAGAGTGACTCCCACAATCGTCGGACGCCAACCCTATTGAAAATGTTTGGTTCCTTGTAAAGAGAAAGCTCAGAGGAAAGACCATAAGGACTTTGACTCAGTTGTGTCGTGAGATTCGAAAAATTTGGAGATCATTGCTGAAAATCTCGTCGACAGCGTGCCTCGAAGATGCCAGGTGATTATTGATGCAGGAGGCCATTGGACAACTTACTAAGGTAATTGCGCCGTTATTAGCACACCAAAGAATACAGTGATGGCAAAAAATGTTCTCGAAACACATTTTTCCAAGAATACGAGCGGTCACGTTCTTACTTAACAGAGTATACTAGAAAATAAGAAATAAAGTGAGAGTTGAATTTATAATACGTAAAGCTTAGAATACAGTCTAAGAGAAATACTATTTATTTTACCCAGCGTTACATATTTGATATTACAAACCGTCAAGAGATATAAACTCGAAATAATTTAGGACCAACATCGGAATACGAAAAGGAGGAAGTTGATCAATTTTATGAGAGTAATCATATTCATCAGTAATAATCAATTAAATAAATTGAAAAATTTACTTTCTATCGGGCAGTCATATCTAAAAAGGAAAAATAATTGCGGATTTAAAAAAATCCATTAGAGCATCGAATACTCTTGAATGTTACAGATTCTTCTTCTTAAAGTGCCTATTCGGTTCGAATGTTGGCAATCATTCTGGATATTATTACTTTATCCACTGCAACACTGAAAAGATCAGTAGTATTTGTTAAGAACCAATTGCGCAGATTGTTTAGCCAGGAAATATGTCTGCGTCCTGGTCCCCTTTTTCCAAGTACTTTTCCTTGGCGTATTTGCTGTAGTAATCCATATCTGTGGGGATTTCTCATTATGTGTCCTAAATACTCCAATTTTCCTACTTTAACAGTTTCCATTATTTCCAGTTTTTTATTCATGCGACGTAAGACATCCTCGTTGGTAAATGGTCATCGCCAAATTTTTAAAATTTGGCGATATAACCATAATTTAAATGCCTTAAGTTTCTTAGAAGTGGCTTCAGTCAGCGTCCAAGATTCCACACCATAAAGAAGGACACTGAAGACATAACATTTTAGGAGTCTCATTTTCGTGCTCAATTTTATTGCTGAGCTTTTGAAAACCTGAACTAACCTGAACGATCCCATTGTTCGTTTATCGTGGTACCTAGATATGAATATTGTGGAGTTCTTTGTATTTGTTGATTCTTAACCATCAACAAGGTAGCAGGAACCGGAGACTTGCTGATTACCATATACTTTGTTTTGCTGCTATTAAGTTCGATGCCATATCGATTAGTGACTTCGTTTATTTTTGTCATAAGATGTTGTAGACCCTTTAAGTTATCAGCCACAACCGCCGTATCGTCAACATAATGAATGTTATTTATTCGCTCCCCATTAAGCAGTATTGCTTCATCAGTCTCTTACAGTGCCTCTCTGAAGATGTGCTCAGAGTATATATTAAACAACCCTGCCTTACTCCACGGTCAATCGATATTGCTTCTGAGCGCTCCCCTTCTGCTTTAATAAATGCCATCTGGTTCCAGTAGAGGTTGCCGATAATCCGCAGATCGTTTCCATCTAGCCTAAGGTCTTTCAGAATTTCGACCATTTTGTGATGTTGGACTCTATCAAAGGCCTTTTGGTAGTCGATCAGGCACAAATATAGGTCACAATTGACGTATCTAGATCGCTGAATCAAAACCTGCATAGAAAACAAGGCCTCTCTGATTCCCATGGCATCACGAAAACCTAATTGTGTAGCTCACATGTTTTCTTCACAACTTGTATATTCTTTTGTGAATGATTTTCAGAAATGTCTTTAAAAGATGGCTTATGAGGCTAATTGTTCGATATTCTCCGCATTTTTTAGCGCCTGCGTCTTTTGGGATTGTTATAAACTCAAACTTTAACCAGCTTTCTGGGATTCTGCCTAAATCATCAATTTGTTGATTTGGTCTTGCATCAGAAAATAACTCTGTAATACAATCTTGCCATATCTTCAGTTTCTCTTCCTTATCGATAACAACGTTCATTTGATTTCGTTCTTCGTTCACCAGTTAAGTTTTTGATTTTTCGTTAGATATTAAAGCTATCGTACTTTCCCTGCAACTCATCTATCTCTTTACATCTTTCACCATTCCACCTATCGTTAGCTGATCGAATTTCTTTCTGTATTTGTGTATGTAGTCTGCTATATTCGCTTTCGTTATCTCTGTTTTTGTGTAACCGCCTTTCATCCATTATTCTTCGAATGTCATCTCTGATCCATTCCTTCCTTTTATGTGTTTGTTCCATAGTTAGATACTTATTCTTTAGCCCCTTGATATTTAATTTAACTTTTCTATTTCAGATTCTATGTCTTCGTTTAGATCTGTGTCTCGAAGTTCTTTATTAAGATCTCTTTTAATTACGTTTGTTACTTTTTCATCTTTAATTGTCGCATATCGTATATATTTTTCTGTTTTCTTTTCAACTTTTTCAAGATAATTCTTAGAACCCCTACCAGGGCATTGTGATCCGAATTTATATCAGCACTATTTCTAAAACTTTTATTCACTAGAATATAGTCTATTTGATTTCTGGTGATATGGTCTGGTGAGGTTTCGTTCTTAATTGGAGAAGCATTATTCTGTCTAAAATAGGCGTAAAATTTGTGACGCATTTGTCTGTGGCTTTGTCAACTATAACACCCACTCCATACTCATGTTTATTTTCGGCCGATCCTGAATAGTATATGTTGTAATTTTCCATGCTACAGTGACCCGAACCTAAGTAAGATGACCTACTTAGCTTATTCCCATAATGGATATGCCAAGTCTTTCCATTTCTAGGATCGCATTATGACCTTTTCTTGCCTGGTAAAGAGTTTTTACTTTCCAGGTGCATATTTTGATGTTTTTCAATGTTTTCTTTTCTGATTTAGCAGCATTCAAAACTGCCCCCCCCGAGACCCGATTTGGGGACTAGAGACTCCGGAATTTTGCCATCATGATTTTAACTAGGTATATTCAATTTGAACCATTAATGCAGTGGTTTACCATTTCCTTCTGCATTCCCATGCCGTTGGCGACTTATGTAGTTCATCTGCCTTCAAGGGCGATTTCTCACCCTGAGGACAAGAGAATGCCTTATAGCTAGTTTTGGTCCGCCTCAAGTATTTGATTTCCTTGATACCACTCATATCTGAGTAGCAATCCCCTATCCGCTACTCGGGGAGGCGCCCGATGGAAGACTAGCAACCCCACACGGGAACGTAACATATAATATTTTATTTTCTTATAATTGGTACAAATAAAGCAGAAAAATACATTGTTATGAGAAGTTTTGATGGGTATACAAAGAATATATTATTACCCCAATACGGGTACAGGGTAATTTTCAATAAAAAAACTTTTTCGATGTCTTTTTAAATGCTGAATTTTTAGCTATTTTTATAGATTTTTTTAATCATTTATCTCTATATTTTTTTCAGGTGTGATACTATAATAAACCTCTTCGACGATGCCCAGAAAATAACGATATTAGAAGAAAACTGCGACTGTGGTGCACAACTAGTCAATGTCGAATATAAAGCTGAAAAATCTAAGCTGCCCAATCAAGCTACAGAAGCGAAAGGATGTGTTTTTTGTACGGCGGACTTTGCTAAACTGGTAGATAGACCAAAAGTTGCCGTGGTAAGCAAACCTTCAAGACCTTTCAGGGGTGCAAAAACTGCAGGGGCACGTGGAGGTAGAGGAGGTTCTGGAAGGGGCAGGGGTAAGCCTAAGGATAAGATGGCTCAGTTAGCTGCGTATTTTGTTTAATTGAAAGGGGTTATTTTTGGATTTCTAAATAGAGATGTAAGGAATAGTAGATTCGGTCAAATACTGTAAAAGGAGCATTCTGTTCCCAGCATATTCACTATTCATTACGACCCCAGTTTTTATATTTTAATTGGATTTTACTAACTTATTAAAAAGCTTGCTTTATATAATTATAATATGTAATGTTTAATTAATGCGAACATAGGAAGGATAAAAACATTTTAAGAATCTCAAGCCCACATATGAAAAACCATTTTTAGAGAGAGATCGAGCTTTAAATGTTTTTTCTTTCAATCAAAAACTCCATTAACAAGGAAATTTTTCTTTATTTGTTATTAAAAATTAAATAAAATATCACAAAAATTGAAAAGCTAAAAAGTCCAACTCATTAGGTTGTATTTGCACACATTTTTCATTTCCATATACTTCAATGCGTTATGTCAGCCGTCAGTATTTTTTTTTGTGAGTTTATTGTACTCGGCGGGCATTTTAATTAAAAATATACGAAACGTTTTAATAAATCATCATTGCCAAATAAGTTCGCTGAACAATTTTTATTGAAATAAATTTGCATGTAATCATTTAAAAAAACAACTTTTTATATTATTTCTGAAAATAACAATAATAAAATGTTTTGAAAGAGTATAGTTAAAAAGTTATCTTTTTTTTTATTTGACCCCTGAAAGTACGATATATGCACTTCATTAATAAAAAAATCACTCGTTCATTCAGTGTTCCATTATTATGAAAATGTATTGTAAGCGAACTGCCATTCATTAAATTTCATTATCTATTTATATTAATTTGCATACAACAGAAAATTTGGATAAAAAAATCCAGACAATAATTCGACAGTGCTAGTTAATAAAATATTCAAATGCAGTATGCATAAACAGAGTTTATTTAAATGGTAGGCAGTTTTTTAACCTTTCTTTACTAATTTTTAATTTTAAAAAACATAACCACGTAAAATTATTATTAGTCACGTTGTTATTGCTAGCAAATACTGTTCTAAAAAAATTTTCAGAAATACACCCTTATATTTATTTTTTTTAGTCTAAATAAAACTTTACAACTTGCTTCCTAAAAGAAATTTTTTTTATTTTTTTACATAACTGTTGAAAAAGAAGCACATTGGGTTTTCAAACAGTCAGTGATGATAAAACGTAACAAACAAAGGTTTTTTAAGTTTTAAGCTTATTCCATCCATAGTCGGATGTAAGCTTCCCCAAGCAAACGAAGGATGTAGCCCGCTTAATTCCTCCCAAAGCGGTGCATGTTAGAAATACACGTCGCGCTGGTGCTTCGCATCCGTATGAGGTTCAGCTTGTTACTCCGCGTACAACGCTTTTCAAGCAATCTTTTATATGGAGAACGTCATCCCTTTGGAATAATTTGCCCAGCGCTGTGTTTCCCACCGAGTACAATTTACAGCGATTCAAGAACAACGTGAATCGCTTTTTTCCGCACTCGTGCCGCTCCTGGAGCGCTTTAGGGACTTCCCTGCAGCACGTGTGCTAGACCAATAAAAAAAAAAAAAAAAAAAAAAAAGCTGTCTCCAATGAGCTTTGTTGTTTGCTTTTTGCATCCAGTCGTGTACTGCTAATCTTTTTATGTCGTCCGTCCATCTTGTCTGTGGTCTACCTCTGCATCTTTTCTGTTCTATAGGCTTCCATTCAACTATGCGGCGTATCCATCTGTTATCATTCATCCTTGCCACATGCCCCGACCAATTCCACATTAATATACATATTCGTTGTATTACATCTGTCACTTTTGATCTTCTTCTCTCCATTGCTCTTCGAGCTACCAGGAGTTTATTTATTTTACTTCTATTTAAAGCCCACGTGTCAGTGCCATATGTTAATACTGGCGGTACATATTGATCTAATACTTTTTATTGAATTTGGGATGTCTAATTTAAATGTTAATTGTAACCTTCCGAACGCAGACCAAGCTAACGAGACTCTTCTGTCCAAGTGAGCCTTTAAATTATTTTTTGATATTTCGATTTTTTGCCCTAAATATATGAATGTTTGTACCTTTCCTATTCTTTCACCTTCTATTAACAGTTTCTGGCTGTTATCTTCACATTCGTTGTTCAAATATTTGGTCTTGGTGAAATTTATTTTTAGACCTATTTCTCGAAACTTGTTATTCAACTCCATCAGTATTTCTTGCAATTCTTTTTTTATATTGGCGATCAGAGCGACATCATCTGGGAACCTTAAGTGATTTAATCATTCCATTAGTATACCTTTATTTTCCCACTTTATCGATTTGAACATGTCTTCTAGAGTCAACGTGAACAGCTTTGAGGATATCGAATCGCCTTGTCTAATTCCTCTTTTAATTTTGATTTTATTTGTTTTTTCTTCAAGCTTTATTTGTGATGTGCATTTTTATATATGTATCCAAGAAAAGTTGTGTATCTTTCATCGACTCTCCTGTTACTTAAGGGGTTTATGACTGCCCATATCTCTACGGTATCAAATGCTTTTTTGTAGTCAACCATTACTATCCACAAGGTGACCTTATATTCATTTGCTTTTTCCACTAGTAATCTAATTGTTTGAAGATGGTCCAAAGTGCTGTATCCCCGTCTAAATCCCGCTGTAATTCTCCAATTTAAATTTGTTCCCCTTTTTTAAAAATAAGCACAATCAAGGCGTTTACCCAAGGTGCTGGTATTTTACTTTCTGTTAGGTACCTATTAGATAGAGCTTGAAGAGGTTGTATTATCGATGCCCCTCCATACTTTACCATTTCTATAGTTATTTCATCGTTCCCTGATTCTTTGTTGTTGTGCATATGTTATAGGACGTTCAACTATTTCATCTGTTGTTACATCGGGAATTTCTTCAGATCCCACATTTCTTACTATCACTCTATTTCCCTCTCCTTTTCCGGGTGGTGGCGATATTTTCGTGTCATATACTGTTTGATAATATTTCTCTGTAGCTTCCTTTATTTCTTTGATTTGTGCGATCTCTTGGTTATCGTTATTTATAAGTTTTATTATTTATTCATTTGTTTATTGAGATGTTTCCAACTTTTTCCCTCTTTCAAAGTTTCTTCTATTTTCGAGTTTCTGTACTGTCTGACGTCTTCTCTGATCTTTTTTTTTTAATTTTTGTGTCTATTTCTGCCATTTCTAATCTGCCATGTGTAGGATCATTTCTTAATAGTTTCATAAGATTTTGTGTCTCTTTATTTAATTTTTGTGTTTTCTCTTTTTTCGATGTTGCTATTTGTTTTGTAGTCATGAGTAGGCTGTTGGTTATTTGTGCGTTTAGTTCATCAAGTTCTGTTTGATAGTTTATGTGTTTTATATGATTTTCCAATGCTTGTCGATATTCGTCTGTGTTTTGCTTTATTATTTCTGTTGCTGTCTTTATCTTTATATGCATTATCAATTTACGTCTCTCCTGCTTCAGATTTATTCTTATTTTTGCTCTGAGTATCCGATGGTCACTGTCAATGCTTATCGTGTTTATACATATATATATATATATATATATATATATATATATATATATATATATAATATGTATATATATATATATATATATATATATATATATATACAGGGTGTTATGGAATTCACTGCATATATTTGAACTGGCACCCACTGGCATCAAAGATTTTAATGTATTTACATTTTCCTAAATAATAAAATAGGCTCTTGCTGAATGTAAAAACAGTTTTATTATTAAAATGATTAATTAAATAATAAATTATGATGTAGTATGCGCATGTAAGGGCAGTTAATCGAAAACGCCACAATACCCAGGTTGGCTCAGGGTCACTGTATTCTTCAGTTGTTAAAACGTTATATCAAGGTCAAAACTCTTACTTGTCTGTCTGTCTTATTCCAGCGTTTATTTTTACTTCCTTGCTCAGTAGATGTTCCACTTTTATATTTGTTCTGCATTCTGTGTTAATGTCATGTATGTTTTTTATTAGCTTCTGTTGTCTGCTTTTCTTGTAATAATTTTATATCTGTTAATTGCACTCTGTCGAAGGCTTGAGCCATGGCGACGAAACAATCGATTTTTACAGAATTCCTGTTGTTCCCATCTTATTTGAATATCCTTGCTCATTTCTTCTTGTAGTTAAATTCTTTAGCCTCACTATAAATATAGCCTTTATGGTCGATCGATTTTTGCGGAATCCCTGTTGTTCCTCTCTTATTTAAATATTCTTGCTTATTGCTTCTAGTATGATTTATGTTGATACTTTTAAGGTAGTATTTAAGAGCGTTATTCCGCGGTAGTTTTCGAGTGCCGTCTTTTCCCCTTTTTTGAATATTGGGATTGTTATGCTAATTTTCCAATCTGTAGGTATTTGTCCATTTTTTACTATGTTTGTAAAGAGCTGTGTTAGTTGTTGATGTAGGTTTTCTCCTCCATATTTTAGCATATCATTTGTAATGTCGTCTGGTTCTGAGGTTTTTCTATTTTTAAGACTTCTTATAATTCTTTCTGTCTGTTTTAAAGTTACTTCTAGATTTACTTCTTCAACTTCTTCAAGTGTAACTTCATAATTATTTTCTTTATATAATTTCTCAAAGTATGTTTGCCATTCTTAAATTGTAATTTTATTAGTTTCTACCGTGTCTTTTATATCAAGTTTGTTCCGTCTTAATATTTTCCAGACTTTCCTTTGAGCGCCATACAGATCTACAGTTATATCACATAAATTTCAATTGTTCCGATTTTAATCACGTCATGAATGACATTGTAAAACACGTCAGTCTCCGTAAAAATATGCTTCTCCGTCGCCTTGGTTGTCATATACGTACGTAAGTAGACTTGGTTTTTTCTTGAGTAACGTAAATTACTATTATGACATAATTGTAGGTAACTCTTGGAAAAGGCAAGGAATAAATATTTTTTATCTAATAATTTTTTACTTTATCCATTATATTCTGAGCAAAACTAAAATAATTAAACTTATTTGAAACTTATGTATGTCAAACTCATTTCAGAAAAGTCCATACATATCGTTTGTTAGGTCGCCCTGTATAATACAAATTATTTTTCAAAGAAAATAAAACGATCGATCGAACATTATTTTATACTTTTCTAACGTACTGTATTAATATAAACATTATATTATTTATGCCCTCACCGAAATAACCGAAGATGCATTAATGATATTAATAATTAGTATTATTGTATTATTAAGAATGTAAATACAACTGCCAATTTTGATTTTATTTCAGTGTCAGTCCTAATTGCTTTATTTTTGTATAATAGTATTGTATAGATAACTTTTTATTAATAAATTATTAACACAACTCCAAAGTCTGGTAATTTATTTTTAGAAAAAATGTTTGCAACATTGTTGCAATCAGTGTCAAATATCTTGTGATTGGGCAAATCAAAAGTAAAGGTTATTCCATCCCAAATCATGCGGGACATTGACGCCACTATAATATAGTATACTAGCCAACTAAAAAACATCGCACGTTGTTTTAAGTCAGGTAACATTAGGTAAACAAGTAGTTTGACCAACTTTAATGGGTATCGGAGCTACGAATGTTGTTTTCGACCTAACCAGCGTCCTCCGTCAATATACCTTTGAAGTATAGCTTTCGGTATAGAGTATCGAGCCATTCTCAATATATGTCGCAAGTATAACATTGAACGTTTTATAATATTTCTTCTCTTTCACACTGACTCTGTGAAACTCAAACTATCGTTTGATAGCTGAGCAGTTCAGTCTGGGAAGTATGCATATTTCAAAGGTATTTCGGTTTAGTTAGTTACCACACCATATACGAGGCTCGTTTTGAAAGTAAGTACCGTTTTGAAGTTAACAAAATGCCATTTTTTTTAACAATTTTATTTTTACATGAACGCCCGGACCTAAATCTACTTTTCATTGTAATTTCCACCATCATATAATTCTGCCTCCTGGTTCTCTAACTACTGCAAAGGAAACATATTAGATAATGATGAAATTGTAAAGCGTCTGTTTTGTTCAACTTTTTCATCAATTTCCCACACTAGGTCATCGTTAATGACGGACGGTCGCCCACTTCGTTCCTCATCGTGCACGTTTGTACGGGCATCTTTTAATACTGTAACCCATTTTCTTACTATTCCATCGCTCATGGCCTTTTCGTCATACACTTCATTTACGTCTCTTGCATTTAAGAAATGAAGTACAGCGCGTATTTTACAGTCGGCAAGATTTTCAATGGTCTAAGGCATTTTATACACGCACAAACAAATGTAAGCTGGATGTAATAGGGTGTGTGGCTAGCAAATACATGTAAGTATTCAGCGCACATGCGCGGAATGGCGACTATAGGTCTTCGAGGTTGTTAGCTAAGATTCTAATATCGTTGGCATAACCAATGCTATTGTGATGCCAATGACTATGACACATCTCTTTTAATTCTCTAACATATATTAAAATATTAGATATTAAACAAAACAGGTGATAATACCAAAAAAAATTCTGGAATATTCTCCACAGGGTGTAGATTGAACGAAAACTATCACCTTTAATAATTTATCTGGTATAAAAAAAAAGAAAAATTTCAGGGTCATCAGTTTTCAGTAAAGATCAGAAAAAAACTTTGTTGAAAACTCATTTGGGGTGTGTTTTGTGAAGTTACTGATCATTTTATACCTCCGTAACAAAATTTTTTATTTTAAAAGCAATCAACATACGGAACACTAATTGTGCAACACCAATTTGTACTTAACCGGTTATTTTTACCCATAAGGCGTTTAAGAAGACGGTGAAAATATACCATTAGTTTCTTTGTCTTCTGTTTTAGGCGAAAAAACAGTAGGAACTCAGAGTAATATATTATTTATTTGTGAATTGTTAACACTTCAGGTGGCTGTTAATACGATATTTAGAAAACCAAGAATTATAATAATAAGCTATCTGTGCCCGCGGCTCCGCTCGCGTGGACTTCATTCACTATTATCGTCACTGTTCATCTATAATACATATAAAATGCAACGTCTCTCTCTCTCTCTGTCTGTCCGTTAGTGCGCTTATCACTCGAGAACCATTTATCCGATTTACGTGATTTTTTGTTTTAAATTCATACATAGGTTCTCTGGCTAGGTTATAGGATATATTTTATTATGTTAGGTAACATAAGGAATAAGTAGTTACCATAATAGTGAATCAAATCGGAAAAAAGTTTGCCGCTAGCACGCTCTCTTGCAATACGCTGCCTAAAACGTTAAATATGGAACAATATCATGTCTCTCTCTGTCTGTCCGTTAGTGCGCTTATCACTCGAGAGCCATTTATCCGATTTACGTGATTTTTTTTTTAATTCATACATAGGTTCTCTGGCTAGGTTATAGGATATATTTTATTATGTTAGGTAACATAAGGAATAAGTAGTGACGATAATAGTGAATCAAGTCGGAAAAAAGTTTGCCGCTAGCACGCTCTCTTGCAATACGCTGCCTAAAACGTTAAATATGGAACAATATCATGTAGCAAAGAATATAATATATATATATATATATATATATATATATATATATATATATATATATATATATATATATATATATATATATATGTGTGTGTGTGTATATATATATATATATATATATATATATATATATATATATATATATATATATATATATATATATATAATGCAAAGTATCTCTGTCTGTCTGTCTGTTTGTTAGTGCGCTTATCATGCGAGAACCACTTATCCGATTTATGTTTTTTTTTTTAATTCATACATATGTTCTTTGGCCAGGTTATATAATAATAATAATAATCTATATCCATAATATATATAAAATGCAATGTCTCCCTGTCTGTCTGTCCGTTAGTGTGGTTATCACTCGGGAATCACTTATCCGATTTACATGATTTTTTTTTAATTCATACATATGTTCTCTGACTAGGTTATAAATATATCTTTTATTACGTTAGATAAAATAAGGAATAAGTAGTGACGATAATAGTGAATTAATACGCTGCCTAAATCGTTAAATATGCAACAATATCATATAGCAAAGAGCATAATATATATAAAATGCAACGTCTCTCTGTCCGTTATTGCGCTTATTACGTGAGAACCACTTATCCAATTTACGTGTTTTTTTAATTCATACATATGTTCTTTGGCCAGGTTATATAATAATAATAATAATAATCTATATAATACATATAAAGCACAACATCCCTCTGTCTGTCTGTCCATTACTGCGCTTATCATTCGAGAACCACTTATCTGATCAACGTGTATTTTTTTTAATTCATACATAGGTTCTCCGGTCATGTTATAGGATATATTTTATTACGTTAGGTAACATAAGGAATAAGCAGTGGCGATAATAGTGAATCAAGTCTACACGAGTGGAGCCGCGGGCACGGCTAGTTCCTTATATTACCTAACGTAATAAAATATATCATATAACGTGGCCAGAAAATATATGTATGAATTAAAAAAAAACACGTGAATCAGATAAGTAGTTCGCGAGTAATAAGCGCCCTAACGGACAGACAGGTAGACAGAGAGACGTTGCATTATATATATTCCATAGTCTTTGCTACATGACATTCCTTCATATTTAATGGGTTAGGCCACGTATTGGAAGAGAACGCGCTAGCGGCAAACTTTTTTCCGACTTGATTCACTGTTATCGCCAGTGCTTATTTCTTATGTTACCTAACGTAATAAAATATAACCTATAACCTGGCCAAAGAACATATGTATGTTTAAAAAAAAGCACGTAAACCGGATAAGTGGTTCTGGAGTGATAAGCGCACTGACGGACAGGTGGACAGACAGATAGACAGGGAGACGTTGCATTTTATATATATTACAGACGATTATAGATAACCTGGCCAGAGAATACATGTATGAATTAAAAAAAAACACGTAAATCAGGTAAGTGGTTCTCGAGAGATAAGCGCACTAACGGACAGACAAACAGACAAAGAGACCAACGTCTCTTTTTATATATATTATATTCTTTGCTACATGTTATTGTAGCGGCAAACTTTTTTCCGACTTGATTCACTATTATCGTCACTGCTTATTCTTTATGTTACCTAACGTAATAAAATATATCCTATAACCTGGCCAGAGAACATATGTATGTTTAAAAAAAAAATCACGTAAATCGGATAAGTGGTTCTCGAGTGATAAGCGCTCTAACGGACAGGTAGACAGACAGGGAGACGTTGAATTTTATATATATTATAGAAGATTATATTACACCTGGCCAGAGAATAAATGTAGGAATTAAAAAAAGAAACGTAAATTGGATAAGTGGTTCTCGAGTGATAAGCGCACTAACGGACAGACAAACAGAGAGACGTTGCATTTTATATATATTATAGATATATATTCTTTGCTACATAATATTGTTCCATGTTTAATGGTTTAGGCAGTGTATTGCAAGAAAACGCACTAGTGGCAAACTTTTTTCCGACTTGATTCACTAGTATCGTCACTGCTTATTCTTATATTACCTAACGTAATAAGATATACCCAGAGAACATATACATGTTTTAAGAAAAGCACGTAAATCGGATAAGTGGTTCTCCAGTGATAAGCGCACTAACGAACAGGCAGGCAGACAGAGAGATGTTGCATTTTATATATATTATAGGTGATAATTATAAAAATTATATCATTTGCTTTTAATAGAATTTATCAGTCATATTTCACAAAGAATGTTAGGAAACTCATCACTACGGAACTACTGACATGATGATGTATTAAAAAAATTACGGCAATGGTTTATATATATATATATATATATATATATATATATATATATATATATATATATATATATATATATATATATATATATATATATATTATATATATATATATATATATCTCCGTCGCTTGTTATACATTTTTTTTTTATTCCCATCTTTCGGGCAATTTGTGCATACCACACCAGTAAAAATCTTCCCCTTTTGCTGCGAACCATTCATCGAGCCATTTTTTCACATCTTCGTACGAACCAAAGCGCTGCTCAGCAGGTGCGTGACCCATCGATGCAAACAAGTGGTAATGGAGCCAAGTCTGGTGAGTAAGCCGCATGGGGTAGAACTTCCCAGCTGAGTGCTTCCAACGTGTCGCGAACTGGTTTTGCCGTATGTGATGGAGCATTGTCATGAAGAAAAATGACTTTGTGTTGCCTCTTTCGGTACTCTGGCCTTTTTTCAAGCAGCGAACGGTTCAAATCGGTCAATTGTTGTTGGTAACGTTTAGTATTAACCGTTTCCCCGGGTTTTAACAGCTCATAATAGACCACGCCCCTCTGGTCCCACCAAACACAGAGCATCGTCTTTCTTCCAAACCGATTCGGTCTTGCGGTCGATGTGGATAGTGCGCCTGGGTCTACTCATGATTTTTTGCACATGGGATTCTCAAAATAAATCCACTTTTCATCCCCTGTAACTATATGATGCAAAAACGACTTCCTTTTGTACCGAGCGAGCAAAATGTCACGTGTTTTTGCGCTTTTCCATTTGCCTGTCGTTCAACTCATGTGGTACCCAACTATCGGTCTTCTGAATCTTTCCCATCTCTCGTAGCCGATTGGAAACAGGTTGTTGACTAATGCCCAATTGCTCGGCGAGTTGTTTTTGTGTTTGCGAATCATCTTCGCCCAACAATTCTTGCAATTCCACATCTTCGTATTTTTTTGGCGGTTTTCCAGGTTCCTTGTCTGCAACATCGAAGTCACCACTTTTGAAACACCGAAACCATCGTTCACACATAACTTGCGATAGAGCGTGTTCACCATAAGCTTCTCAAAGTAATCGGTATGATTCAACAGCAGTTTTCTTCAAATGAAATTTGAATTGATGCTGTCCGCGAATGCTCTTTGTTCAGTGTAAATTTCGACATATTGAACACAACAATACAACACAGTGCACACACTTTTCCAATTTATCACTCGTACGCGTCTGACACTTGTTGATGACAACAAAATTGCACAGTGTCAAATATTTATAGCACAAACTGCATTGGTGCACCATCTGTTGTCTGAAATCCGCATTTCATACTTGTACACCTGGTATATATATATATATATATATATATATATATATATATATATATATATATATATATATATATATATATATATATATTAATTTCGCTTTCAAGTTCAAATCGTATTTCTGTTAAAATTACTTATTTGCAAACTATACCTATAATTGTGCCAGAGGTAGATATGGCACTCAACATGTATTTTGGATTAAAGTAACATTACGACTTTTTCATATGTTAAAAGAAATAGGCGAATTTCTACTCTACACATCAAACCAACCGACGAGTGTATTCAAACAAAATAACAATAAATCTGCTGTGATTTTTTTGAATATAGTTTGTTAAAGTTTTTACCATGAAATTGCTCGTCTAGAAACAATAATGAGGCAGTTTTCTTGGTTTTTAGTGTGCCGTACTGTCTGTCCGTCAGTCTATCTATCCGTCTGTTACATCCTAATATAAGAATTGATGGCCTCATCAGAACTGTGTAGTTTTGAAAGTTAAATTTTGGCTCAAGGGGTTAGTTTTGAGGCGTAAAATCGTGAAAAAAAAATTTTTTTTACCAGGTCATCGAGTGGGGTGTCAAATGAAAGCTTGTAAAAACACTAGTTCAAAAATATATATAATGTAATACTTCCGCACACTTTTCTTTGTATTATTTTTAAAAAAATTGCGAATAATCGCTACCCTCTCCCTATCTCGAAAAGTACTGATCAATCAATCCACAGGGTGTAGATTGAATGAAAATTATCACGAGTGCATTACCTTTAATAATTCATCTGGTATCTAAAAAACTATTTGAGTTGACAATATGGCGGAGATTTTTTTCTTGAAAAGTTGTGATTTTAACCGGGATTTACCTCATTTTAGGTGTGTTTATACCTCCGTAACAAAAATTTTTATTCTAAAAGCAACCAACGTACGGAACAGTAACTGCGCAAGACCGACTTGCACTTGACCGGTTTTTTTTTCTGAAAATTCGCTAGCAGTTGTATAGACACAACCTTGAAAGTAAGCTGGATTGTTGTTATTTTCTTACGTATTGTAATATTTTAGTAGTATTTTACTAGTTTTCAATATTTACTTTTAAAATAAGATTTAATCTGTCACCAGAAACGAGTAATACATTGTATAAGATATTTTATTTCTTTCCCTTATTGATTTCCTAGAACTCTGTGATTCAAATTTAATAGTCGGACTATTTTTAATAATTATTTCATAAAGTTCATCCGGACTGACCTTTCATTCAAAGATAAGAGTCCATGAATACTTTGACTTAATTTTGTCGCGCGAAAATGTCAAAACAACTTTAGTATAAACATGATGGCTTCTCTGTCCGCATTAACGACTTTTTTCGTTTTTTGTATAATTTTAAGTTGTAGTTTCGGTTGTGAACCAACTTTTTTTAATACTAGCGTGACTTTAGGCGGAGCAAAGGATGTTAAAACTGTGAGTGGATGTTTCTCGCCCACGGACGATTTGGTGAAAGTGTCGCGTATCCAGATTTTAGATGAAAATGTACCTGTACTGAAAACGAATGCCATATCAGGGTTACCAAAAGTGATCGACATAATCATCGAGAATAGTAGCATAACAGATTTGCAAAATGGTTGTTTCTCAAACCTGCCGAAACTGTATTTAATTAAACTTAAACACAATTACTTTAAAACTGTAAGGGAAGGAGTGTTTAACAACTTACCGCTAACAGAACTATGCCTATCAAACAACAGCATCGAATCGATTCATTCCAAAGCCTTCAACGATATACCTAATCTCAGTATTCTACAATTAGATCAAAATAAAATTGGTTATTGGTCAGGGGAATGGTTTTTAGGAAGCCCAAAAATCGCAGTATTGAATTTTGAATACAACCTGATAACCAGTATTCCTAGTGGAGCTCTACAAAATGTCAAGGGATTTATTTATGATGACCAGGCAAACTTAAATGTCTCTACTCATATACATCTGAATAATAATAAAATAAAATATCTTAGCGATGGGGCATTCAGTGGTATTGAGACATTTGGTTGGTTACTCCTACACAAAAACGAAATTGAAGAAATAAGTGAGGCCGCTCTAGGAACTCTAAAAATGGTTGATTGGATTCGTTTGGAGCATAATCAGCTAAAATGTATTCCGAAAAAGTTAGTTGATATATCCCCTAAAGTGTTATGGTATATAAGTAACAACCCCTTGACTGAAGAATGTAAAAACTGGTATGAAAGTTTAAGGAATGGGGGAAATAGTGGTTAGTAATTTCCTAACCTATACTACAAAAGTTTTTATTGAATTTGTATTTTTTGTTGCAAAAACTGGGAGTTGAATGTTGAGTATTTAATTTATATTTGCCTATTGTAGCGGAATATTTTTGTATTCAGTTATTATAGATTATGTTGAAAATATTGTAGTGGCTTTATAATAGTGTTTAACAAAACCAGTAAGGTTACTGACACGGAACTGCGGCGTATGTTATCTTTATCCTAAACAATGTTATATCACGACCTACGCAAATTGAGTGTCCATATTTCAAATTTAAATATGCCTTTGAAGTAATAAATGAAGTTCTTCGTATCTATTTTTTCATGTTCTTTGTGTGAAGTAATAAACAATAAGTATTTATGTATTTAATGTGCAATTATATGCAATGCATGTTATACCTATAAAAAAAATTTCATAATATGGTTTTTGTAAATGAGTTTTATTTTACGAAGTATTGATTAGTGTCATTTTTATTTCGTTGTTACATTCATATGTATCTAAAACAAAATCGTCAATAATTCATTCATTATTTTCTAAATAAGTTACTGCACTCCATAGGGATGCATTATATTGGAATATTAGTTTGCTGAATAGGAGCTTAAGAAAATAAGTAATAAACAAACGTAGGTTTTGTTTAAAACCGAAAATGATTAAAATTGATTTATAAGAAATATGCCGAATATACAGCCGTGGTCAAAATAATCGTGCAGATTACAACCTGAGCGTATTCTTATGAATTTCTAACATACTTTAGCGTTTCGAGTGTGAACAACTTTTATATATATTTTGACCACCGCAGTACCATTTGAAAATATAATATTTTGTTTGATTTGATAATCTTTCGATAAAATGAAACATTAGAGAGTGTTGGAATTAGAACATGATATTAAGAAAACAGCATCTTTTATGAAAAAATTATTTAAGATTAATATGAATGAATATATTGCTAGACACACACACTAGCAAGAGCGTCGGTGGTTGGGCAGCAACAAATGGGATGGCGCGGTCACGAGGAGAGAAGGAGCATTTCAATAGTATGTCAGAAGCTTTTCTAATAAATTAGGGAGTTTGAATTTCTTACCCCTTCTAGGAGTTTTTATTTGCTGTTTAGTAGCATTCATTTGAGTGACAGATGCCAGTTGATTCTATGGCACAAGGTTCAAACTGTTGTGATTACTAATATTATTTGGTACGATATTAACTATTTTTTGCCCCCGAATATGTTTATTGAGTATTAAAACAAGACAGTTGCTGAACCCTTTAGTTTTACCCATCCTTTTTTGAAATGCAAATTCAAATATGCCTGTTAAAATTAAAAGTTTTTTAGAAAAAATGTAATAATAAAACTTCATGATCGTTACTTCGTTCACTTACGACGCATTATTGACTAAACATACGACTTTTGATTACTCCATGTATTTTTAGTTTATAGCTCCAACAAATAATATTAATTATTCTAATTTCAGAGGGTATAAATATACTCTACAACAGAAAATACAGCTATTGCTACAGAAAGACAAACACGTGGAACAAATCGTCGCCGCGAAACGCTACCGTCGAATCAATAAAATATGTCTCGTCGAGTTTCTCAAAGATTCCGTGCATATTTTCTATAGTATTTTTTTTACATATAAGGCAACTTCTACTAACGCGGCATCTTTGAGAAACTCGACGAGGCACATTTTAACAATCTAGCGGTTCCCAGTCGGCTTCGTTTTGCGGCGACGTTTTGTTCCATGTGTGTCTTCCTGTAGCGATAGCTATATTTTCTGTGACCCTACCCATAACTAGGAATGGGATTTTTTTGGTTATAGTGATAGTTATTATTATCGATGTTCTCGAACTATTTGTGGTTATCGACATATTAACAATTAACGATATATATATATATATATATATATATATATATATATATATATATATATATATATATATATATATATATATATATATATATATATATATATATATATATATATAAATTTTATGCACATTAACTGTGCTATAAATCTGTCTCTTTTAAAATTTGTCTTGGATTTGGAATTAAAAAAAAACACTCTAGTTATTACTGTCTTCCAAATAATCGCCTAGATATAAGCGACTTTGTTTTTCTGAATAAAACTGTTTTAAGAGTGATCTACAATTACGTCATAATAAATGTAATGTCGTCTCGTCAAACTTAATTTTAGAGAAGCACAAGAACAGGCAAGTTTAAATATCTACATATATGATATATTTGGATTGACGTAACTTTAAATTGTTTACTGAAGCGAGAGTTAAATGGGTACTAACTCCTCTATGGAAAAAGTCAAGTAATATCGATCACCATAGGCTTCTAGTTAATTTTGAATTAGTTGAACCTAATGCCAGCTTTATATAAATCAAAAATAAGATGTTTAAAATACTGTAAATTAACACAGGATTTTTAATTCAAATGCGAATGGTGGATTGGAAGAAAGATTATATGTATTTCGGGATGTGGGTTGTTTTAACCTGTTTTCTTTAATAAGCGGTACCATAAACTGAATAATTGTCAATTCTTATCCTTTGATGCTACCTTCATCTCTTGAATGACTATTTTCTGCTGCAAAAATTTTAACTGAAGACATGAAGACTATTATTGATATAAACAAAATTAAGAGTTATATTTATTATAAAATGTAATATAGTAATATTAAACTTAAAATGTGTTTTTATTTATTTAATGTCTTTACTAAAAACTATGATCAAATTGGAAACAAATAATTGACATCGTTAACTAAAATCCTTGTTGAAAAAGGTGTTTGATACCGGAAAATTTTAAAAAATTCCTGATGACTGGAAATAAGTTTTCTTTTTTTGATAATCAGACGTAGTGAAAAAGTAATAAACATTAGCTAAATCTTTCGATAAAATGAAACATTAGAGAGTGTTGGAATTAGAACATGATATTAAGAAAACAGCATCTTGATTTCATGTTTTATGAAAAAATTATATATATTGCTAGACACACACAGTAGCATGAGAGTCGCTGGTTGGGCAGCAACAAATGGGATGACGCGGTCACGAGGAGAGAAGGAGCATTTCAATAGTATGTCAGAAGCTTTTCTAATAAATTAGGGAGTTTGAATTTATTACCACTTCTAAGAGTTTTTATTTGCTGTTGACTAGCATTCATTTGAGTGACAGATGCCAGTTGATTCTATGGTACTAGGTATTACCGGGTTCAAACTGTTGTGATTACTAATATTATTTGGTACGATATTAACTATTTTTTGCCCCCGAATATGTTTATTGAGTATTAAAACAAGACAGTTGCTGAACCTTTAGTTTTACCCATCCTTTTTTGAAATGCAAATTCAAATATGCCCGTAAAAAATTAAAAGTTTTTTAGAAAAAATGTAATAATAAAACTTCATGATCGTTACTTCGTTCTCTTACGACGCATTATTAACTAAACATACGACTTTTTATTACTCCATGTATTTTTAGTTTATAGCTCCAACAAATAATATTAATTACTCTAATTTCAGGGGATATAAATATACCCTACAACAGAAAATACAGCTATTGCTACAGAAAGACAAACACGTGGAACAAATCGTCGCCGCGAAACGCTACCGTCGAATCAATAAAAGTCGAGTTTCTCAAGGATTCCGTGCATATTTTCTGTATTATTTTTTACATATAAGGCAACTTCTACTAGCGCGGCATCTTTGAGAAACTCGACGAGGCCCGTTTTAACGATATAGCGGTTCCCAGTCGGCTTCGTTTTGCGGCGACGTTTTGTTCCATGATCCTGTAGCGATAGCTATATTTTCTTTGACCCTACCCACAACTAGGGATGGAATTTTTTTCGTTATAATGATGTTATTAATATATCAAATAACAATAGATAAATTTAAAAATATCCATAACTAGCGAAATATGCATTTTATGCACATTAACTGGCTATAAATCTGTATCCCTTAAAATTTGTCTTGGATTTGGAATTTAAAAAAAAAACACTCTAGTTATTACTGCCTTTCAAATAATCGCCTAGATATAAGCGACTTTATTTTCCTGAATAAAACCGATATAAGAGTGATCTACAATTACGTCATAATAAGTGTAATGTCATCTCGTCAAACTTAATTTTAGAGAAGCACAAGAACAAGAAAGTTTGTGTTGTTGATATATTTGGATTGACGTAACTGTAAATTGTTTACTGAAGCGAGAGTTAAATGGGTACTAATCGATCACCATAGGCTTCTAGTTAATTTTATAATTAGTTGAACTTAATGCCAGCTTTATATAAATCAAAAATAAGATGTTTAAAATATTGTAAATTATCACAGGATTTTTAATTCAAATGCGAATGATGAATTGGAAGAAAAATTATATGTATTTCGGGATGTAGGTTGTCTTAAACTGTTTTCTTTAATAAGCAGTACCATAAATTGAATAATTGTCGATTCTTAACCTTCATCTCTTGAATGACTATTTTCTGCTGGAAAAATTTTAACTGAAGACAAGAAGACAACTATTGATATAAACAAAATTAGGAGTTATATTTATTATATAATGTAATATAGTAATATTAAGCTTAAAATGTGGTTTTATTTATTTAATGTCTTTACTAAAAACTATGATCAAATTGGGAACAAACAATTGACATCGTTAACTGAAATCCTTGTTGCAAAAAGTGTTTGGTACCGGAAAATTTTAAAAAATTCCTGATGACAGGAAATAAGTTGTGTTTTTTAACAAACTAGAGAGGCCAAATTTGTCCATAAAATAATAGTTAACAATTTTTTTAGGTTCAATTGTAAATTTAGCAAATAGATTTTTTATATTATCAGGTAGGTGATTAAAAAATTTTATAGCAGACACCTCTCTAGAGGTTGGCGATCATCATAGGAACCGCGAATTTTTTGGCTACTAGTCTGTAGAGCTGAAGCGATCATTTCCTCAAGTTGGTCCCCTCTTGCCAGCAACTTTTTTCTGACTGATATCTTCTAAGAATCGATATTTGTCGTTCCTGGTGATGTGGCTAACATATTCTAGAGAGCGCTATCTGCTTCTTCCGTCTTTCAGTTTAAGTGATCATGAGCCAAGAAACATTCAATCGGCAGTTTTTTTCTGCAGGAGTATGCCCCCAGTCCTTGACAGCTGACTTCGGGTATCATCTATACAAGAGGCGGTGACGTCATCGTTAGCCTTTCAGGGTCCGAGCAGTCCCCACTAACAGCGTCCGTCGGGGTTGGCATTTAATCGTCGAAGGCCGTCTTCAGGTACCCACCGCACCCTTAAGGAGGGGCGGTCACATTCAGAACTTGTCTCCTCTATTCTGGTGAGAAGATACTGTAGTCATCCGTGACTGTTTGCCAAAAGAGTCAAATTATCCACATATAGTATTATTATATATTCTTGATAAATTGTCCGTTCGTAAGGATTTCCGGTTCAATGTTATCGAGTGCTTCATTGAAGATCTTTTCGGAATAAAGGTTAAAAAGAAGTGGTGAAAGAACGTACCCTTTTCTCACTCCCCCCTTCTGTGATTTCAGCAGTTTCTAGCAAGTTCACACATCTTTTTCATCGAGATTTATATTTTTAAGAATCTTTATTAACTCCCCGTGTTGGCACTTATCGAAAACCTTCGTGTAGTCCAAAAAGCGCACATAATCATTCACGTGTATACGCCGTTAGATAAGTACTTGGATGGTGAATAATACTTTTCGAGTAACCAAAATATTTTAGAACCCAAAATTAGATTTGCTGATGTTGTTTTCCTCACATTTTCCGTTCAACCGTAAATCTCATTAATCAAGATCTTCAGGACATGACTCATAAGGCTGATGATTCTGAAATCCTCGCATTTTTTAACAGTAAGTTTTTCCAATCACACCCTACATCCAAAACTATTCTTACCCCCTCCTAACACATCTTCCAACCCGTCATAAGCCAACGTGGAAGATTATGATTGATTATTCCCCATATGAAACGTTCCAATAGAGAAACGCCCTCAATCTCCGGCAGCCTCACACTCCCCAGTTATAGCGGGAATCGGACAAGGAGGCAGAGGGTGCTAAGAATACCCGAACAGGACTAGGCCGCTATAGGTTTTTAGACAAGGCAACGAAAAGGACTATATACGTAGCAACATACAATGTTCAGACCCTATCAACGGAAGAAAAGCTGACAGAACTAGAAGTCAAACTTGAAGGCGTTAAATGGCATATTTTGAGCATCGGCGAAATGAGACGTATGTGAGAAGGAATTACGAAACTTAGATCGGGTCACACACTATACCAATGCGGCAACAACGAATTGAAAACTAACGGAGTAGAATTTTTAATACACAGAAATTATGCCAACAACATCACAAGCTATGAGGGAATATCGGACAGAATTGGCTACATCAGGGGTCGGCAACCTTTTAACTAAGGGGTGCCAGTTTTCATCCATACAACATTTTGCGTGCCGACATAGGTACTTACTACAACTAAAATTAACAAAAATTAACTTAAATTAACTTAAAATATTGCTTTTAGAAGGTTTCATTACAAAAAAATTTTAACATTTAACAAATTTTATTATACCTAGGACCTAGTGTGAACCCTGTGCTTGAAGTTCTGTAGAGAGTTTTCTTATATCCGGTTCATGTCTGGTTATTTTCAGTGTCGCACATTCTTCCGAGTTGTCTGTTGTCAGCCTGCTTGGGTACGGGTTAAAATCACTCTCATATGGGAAAAAAGTTGTTCACAGATATAGGATGATCCGAAAGCTGTAAGCATGGCAAACGCTACTTTCTTAAGACAAATAAATTTCTCTGGTAAACTCATCCAACAACTGAGTATCTCGTTTGAATGGTTCTGGCAGTCACCTTCTAATACCCTTCTTAATTCTACAAATTTCGTGTTCCATAACTCGGAGCTTTTAAATTCAATGTATTGAATATCAAAATCATTAATGTCCATCCATGAGAAAAGAGATATGTCAAAACAACTGCTGGAAAAATCCATTAAATCTGGTTTGATTAAAAAAGCGAACATAGGATCATGTTTATCAAAATCCTGACCCCTCTCGATAAACTCCTCTTTTAAATTAGTCATATATTTAAGAATTTCGTCTATTAGTGCACCATCGTCGACACTGGATATATAAGTTTTTAAATCTGGAAAATATTTATATGTGTACAGATCCAGTTCTTATCTTCTAGTTCAGGATAAGCATCCACTTTTTTTTTCAACAAGAACGATTTTGCCCAGACATTGCACAAATCTAGAGAGCACTTTACCACGGCTGAGCCAGCGCACATTATTGTGCAGTGGTATATCTGAATATGCACTTTCCAATTCCTGCAGAAACGCCTTAAATTGTCTATGGATCACTGAAGAACGACCGACAATGTAGTTAACTATTTTAAACACCCTATCCATCACGGATTTTAAACTTCCAGCGGAGATTTTAGCGCACAAACTCTCTTGGTGAATTATGCAATGAAAATTCAAAACTGATCGACCCATGCGTTAAGAAGGGAAACAAATCCTTTATGTCTCCCAATCATAGCAGGAGCGCCATCTGTCGTTACGCAAAAATTTTTATTTAAATCAATGTTCCGGTTTTCAAAATGTTTAACAAATTCTGAAAATATATCCTCTCCTCTTGTAGTGCCCTGCAATGGGAGCAGACAAATCAGCTCTTCATACACACTGCCATCATCGAAGTATCGCGCAACGATTGCCAGACGGGCAATGTCATTAATATCGACACTTTCATCCAATGCTACACTAAATACAAAACTCTGTTTGATTGCGTCTCTCTGCTGTTTTTGGACATTTTGTGTCATTTCGGTAATTCGTCTCTCTATGGTCCGCGCTGATGCCGGTATATCCCTAATCCTGGCCAATATTGTATCCTTATTGGGCAAGTCGTCGAATAAAATCTCGCCAGTACTTAAAAACGTTTGCTTCATAAATTCTCCGTCAGTGAACGGCCTACCCTTTTGTGCCAACGATTGTGCAATTTTGAAACTGCATTCAGTTACCTGATTTTTTCCTTGGAAAACTTTGCTAAGGAATGTTGACCGTTTCTCGTATTGTTTACTTGCTCTTTGTATTGCCTCCCTTTTATCAGCGTTATCTTTAAATGACGATTCATGTTTTATCTGGAAATGTCGTTAAACACTAGATGTCCGGAAAACTACGCTTTCCCGACATAGGACGCAAATGGCCCGATCGTTTTGCTGTACAAAACCGTAATCTGTTGTCCATGAAGTTTGAAATGATCGAACGTCTACCTTCTGTTGCTTCGCGGCCATAAGGCAACGTAATTTTAATTTTTAAACTTTTCGACGACTATTGACTGGAACGGATGTTACTTCTATACTAAATGATCCAAACGTGTAGCCGCTTGCTATATATAGAAAAATAATGTTTCCAGAAACTTCCAATAATTACGTTTATTAAATTTCTTAGAACAAAAATTATTATCTACAACGCGCCCATTGCAATCAAAGGGCCGCCTAGAAGTTAAATCTAACAAAAACTAAAGTTCGGTAATATAAAAAGACGTGCGGCGCGCGTCGGAACGATTGAAGTCAAGTCAAACAAAAACCGCCTTATAGCGGCTCTTTTGATCTGAATTGAGGACGTTTATTTGTGTTTTTGCCTAGGCTTATATTTTGAGGCTTGCCGTCTTTAATACTTGCCGAAATTAAAGCCAAGCCAATGCATTCAGTAAAATTAAAAATTACAAAATATATATTTTGTAGTTTTTGGTAATAATACCTAGTGACCTATATAATATATCGTTTTTGTTTGTATCGTTAAAGTAATACTGTCTTCGATTATTTACTTAATTTCGAAACATGTCAGATTACAGAATTAATGTGTAAACTTTGAATAGGTACGCGTGCCATTCAAAATTGCTTGGCGTGCCAGAGATGGCACGCGTGCCATAGGTTGCCAACCCCTGGCCTACATCATCATCCAACTCTCAACAAAGAAGATCATGAAAATCATACAGGTATATGCACCCACGAATGAACACGAAGAGGATGAAGTAGAGGAATTCTACAAAGATATAACGAGTTGTATTAGATCAAACCCAACGAATTACACCATAATAATGGGAGATCTTGATGCAAAAATAGGTAAATAACGGAATAGAGAAACAACCATAGGGAAGTTTGGATTCGGGGACAGAAACGAAAGAGGCAACCTTCTAATCAATTTTACGGAAGAATATAACCTTTATATAATGAATTCGTTTTTTAAGAAACGCGACAGTAGGAAATAGACGTGGAGAAGTCCTAACTCTCAAACAAAAATGAAATAGACTCTGTCATTTCCAGCCACAGAAATATAATACAGGATGTCACAGTGCTGAATAGGTGTACTATGTGGAGCGACCATAGACTCGTGCGGGCTAGAGTATTCATAAATTTGAAAAAGCATTTAACAATAGATCGAAACCAGTTACCACCATTAAATTAACAAAAAAGAAGACAGAGAGTAAAAACAACAAAACCATTACAAGGGATTAAAGATAAATCGAAACAATAGATACAAAAGCTGAATCCATAATTAAAGCAACCTCCGTTGCAGTAGCCACGAAAACTGGAAAACAAGAGGACAAAATAAGTGACAACACTAAACAATTCATGGAAAGAAAAAATATGAACAGAGATGAGCACAAAATAGAGTGGACGAAGCTTAAAAAGTTAATCAGAGAAGATATAAGAACTCACAAGCATAAAGTGATTTTGGAAACCATTGTAGGAAATAAAGGCCTGAAAGTAATAAGCAAGAAACTGAATAACGGAAGAAAAGAGATCAGTAAATTGCAAAATACTATTCCCAAAGTGCAGTCAAGGATGCCCGATGTTGTCTTCAGACAGCGTATCATAAAGCGTATTTTAATGAAGCTAGACACCGCACACCACACTGTGCGAGGGAAAACACCAGTTTTCTGTAGACTTTTCAACTTATCCTACAGAAAGGGAATATTTCCGTCCTGCCGGAAATGTGCCACGGTTCAGCAGATACCTAAAAAAGGCAAGAAGACCTTGCCATATAACTACCGACCAGTCGCACTGCTTTCAATAATATCGAAAGTCATGGAAAAGGTTATCAATCAGCATCTTCTAAAATATCTTGAAGGATTCAACATTATTAGCGATCACCAATATGGCTTTCGTAAACATAGATCAACAGGACATCTTCTGACTTATGTAACACATGTTTGGAACAACGCAATTGAACACTTTGGAGAATCTCGAGCGGTTGCTCTTGACATATCCAAGGCATTCGACCGTGTTTGGCACGATGGACTGTTGGCTAAGCTACGCTCTTGTGGTATGTCTGAAAAGTTCTGTTTGTGGCTCTCATGTTTCCTCAGAGAGCGTTCTTTACGAGTGGCGGTCGACGGATTTCTTTCTAATACCTTCACAATCAACGCCGGTGTGCCCCAAGGTTCCATACTGTTTCCTACTCTCTTTCTCATTTACATTAACGATCTGCTGGAAAAGACCGGGAATCCAATCTACAGCTTTGCAGACGACAGTACGCGTGTCTCTTCATTCACTTTGAACGCTCGGACATCGGCTGGTCAGGCAAATATCCGCAGACAGCAGGAGGTCGTTCAACTTAACAAAGACCTGGAAGAAATTCGATCTTGAGGTGCCAGTAACCAAGTGGAATTTAACGCTACAAAAAACCCAGGCGGCAGTTTTTTCTAAAAAAGTTAACGTTGCTGAACCCGACATAGTTATGTCGGGCACTCCATTCCCCTAGCATCGTCGCTCAATTTGTTGGGCGTTAGTTTCGGAGCAAATATGTCCTGGCATGAACATGTTGCAGGCATAACAAGGAGAGCTTCTCAAAAGTTAGGAATATTATTTCGAACCAGAAAGCTTTACACTCCACAACAACTGTTGTCTCTTTTCAAAGCTCAAATTCGACCATCTATGGAATACTGCTCCCATGTTTGGAGTTCCGCTCCCAAACATACACTGTATTTGTTGGATTCTGTTCAGGGAAGAGCTGTTCGTCTGATTGAAGACCCGGAACTGACCGGCGGCCTTGATTCGCTGGAACATCGAAGAACGGTTGGCGACTGTTCTACAAGTATTTTCATGGAAAGTGTTCGAAGGATGTAGCCCGCTTAATTGCTCCCAAAGCGGTGCATGTTAGAAATACACGTCGCGCTGGTGCTTCACATTCGTATGAGGTTCAGCTTGTTACTCCGCGTACAACGCTTTTCAAGCAGTCTTTTATATGGAAAACATCATCCCTTCGGAATAACTTGCTCACCGAGTATAATTTACAGCGATTCAGGAACAACGTGAATGGCTTTTTCCGCACACATGCCGTTCCTGGACCGCTTTAGGGACTTCCCTGCAGCACGTGTGCTAGAACCATAAAAAAAAATAGTGAGGGACAAGTAATAATGAATATGGACAAAGTAAACTCAGAATAAACACCAAAACAACACCCCATGAAGAACAAAGAAAACGGACTAAAAGAAAATACAAAATATAGGTTCGTTAGAACTGCCATAGGTTACTGTAGAGGAGGTCAATAATGCACTGAAGGAAGTGAAGCGTAACACAGTAGCAGGCTCTGATGGTATTTTATCGGAAATGCTATTGGAGGCTAGAAAGGACTTAAAACAAGAACTGGTCAAACTTTTCAACATGTGTCTAGAAACTGGCAAAATACCAACATTGTGGCATACATCAGAAGTAATACTTCTAAACAAAAAAGGAGATATCAGAAAGTTGTACAATTACCGCCCGATTAACTTACTATTTCATATTTATAAACTTTTGACTAAAACCATCTCCAACAGATTAAAAAATAAGTTAGATTCTTACCAGCCATGCGAACAGCCTGGTTTTAGATCCGGCTATAGGACTTGCGACCACTTACAGACAATGAGAAATATCCTAGAGAAAAGCAATGAATACAATTTTGAACTCTACATAGCCTTCACAGACTATGAGAAGGCTTTTGATTCTGGCGAAATGTGAGTAATCATCAACGGCTTGAACAATTGTAGAATTGATTCTACATACAGTACCCTACTCAAAGATATATATGAAAACGCAAATATTTACATATAACCTAGTAGAGAACAAATACGTATAGGAAGAGGCGTAAGACAGGGAAATACCTAGAATCTCTCCTAAGCTATTTATCATAGCTCTCGTAGACGCATTCCGCCAACTAAAGGGTGTTTTTTATAGAGGTATAGAACTTTGAAATGGAATAAAACAAAGATGAATTTTTTAAAATTGACATGAAATTTACTTTATTCGAAAGATAATCTTCTGGCATTATAATTTAAATATGACTTCTGGCATATAACCGCCACGGCTGGCTCGGACGAAGTCTAATCTGGAGGTCCAATTTTCGATGACTTTTTCCAACATTTGTGGCCGTATATCGGCAATAACGCGGCGAATGTTGTCCTCCAAGTGGTCAATCGTTTCGGGCTTATCGGCGTAGACTAGCGTCTTCACATCACAGAAAATAGTCTAGCGGCGTTAAATCGCACGATCTTGGAGGCCAATTCACGGGTCCGAAACGTGAAACTATGCGGTTACCAAACGTTTCCTTCAATAAATCAATTGTGGCACGAGCTGTGTGACATGTTGCGCCGTCTTGTTGAAACCACAGCTCCTGCACATCATGGTTGTTCAATTGATGAACGAAAAAGTCAGTAATTATGGCTCTATAGCGGTCACCATTGACTGTAACGTTCTGACCAGCATCGTTTTTAAAGAAGTACGGACCAATGATTCCACCAGCCCATAAAGCACACCAGTCAGTTTTTCTGGATGTAACGGTGTCTCAACATACACTTGAGGATTATCATCACTCCAAATACGGCAGTTTTGTTTATTGACGTATCCATTCAAACAAAAGTGAGCTTCATCGCTAAACAAAATTCGCTTATGAAAATCGGGATCAACGGCAATCTTGTTTTGGGCCCATTCACCGAATCTACGCCTTGCTAGATGATCGTGTGGCTTCAATTGTTGCACGAGTTGGATTTTGTAAGCACGCAAACCAAGATCTTTCCGCAAAATCTTCCATAAAGTGGATGGACACATATCCAATTCCTGTGCACGATGGCGGATAGACTAATTCGGGTCTTCCTCTACGCTCTACAGCAGCAATGACTTCTTCTGTACGCACTGTACGACGTCTCTGTGGATGCGTATTATCATTTAGAGTAAACGTGGTGCGAAAACGTTCCATAGTTAATCGAATTAATTGCTCTGATGGACGATTATGTTGACCGTAAAATGGACGTAGTGCGCGATACGTATTTCGAACAGAACCATGATTTTCAAAATAAATTTGCACAATTTGGAAGCGTTGTTCAGGCGTCAGTCTATTCGTGTTGAAATGCCAAACCAAACTAAACATAAATCACTTGACAGCTGACAAAATGGCCGCCAGTTAAAAAAGTGTTGCCAACTTAAAGTTTTATACCTCTATAAAAAACACCCTTTAGATTGGACAAAGAACGGCCTAACGATAAATGGTGTGTATCTGAGTCATTTAACGTTACAAGAAATGATAAATGAGTTAAATTACCACTCAAAGAACCCGAGATTATGACGGATATAAGGTCTTAAGATGAATAACAGTAAGACAAAAATATTAACCAACACTAATAACAATATAGTTATAAATTTGGAAGGAACAGTTCTCGAGATTGTTAAGGATTATGTGTATCTGGGGCAAAAAATTACCACGACGATAGATAGTGTCTCGGATGAAATTTCAAGAAGAATCAGGCTTAGATGGTGTGCATTCGGGAAATTAGGTTATACTCGTATATTCAAAGACCAAGCCATCCCAAATAAGTTAAAGGCCAAAGTTTACGATCAGTACATCCTACCGGTAATTACATATGGCGCTGAAACGTGGACACTGAATAAAGTCGATATACAAAACTAGCTCCGGCTCAGAGAGCACACGAAAGATAGATGAACGGGATAAAACTAAGAAGATAGAAAAAGAAACAAGTAGTTACGTGAACAAACGAAATTAAAGGATATTATAGAGCACGTAGCAGAAAGAAAGTGGCAATGGGCTGGACATGTAGCACGTACGACCGATGATCGATGGACCAAGCGAACATTAGAATGAGACCACGAAAAAAGAAAAGGAGCGTAGGACGTCCAAAAACAAGATGGCAGGATGATATACAGAGGGTTGCGGGCATTGGATGGATGACAACAGGTGCAAATAGATTGAGATGGAAATTCAGGGTGAAGGCCTACATCCAGCATTGGACAAAATTAGGCTTATAGTGATAGTGAAGTTTTTCCGACAGAACAAGGAAGGTGAAAATTAGCTAGTGTTAAATAATGCACGTTAAGTTACATATAAACATACTCAGAAATATTATTGTTTAGTTTCTTTACAACGTACTTCAACTTCCACTACAGTGAGGGACCCGAGACCACTACTTAACAACAATAATTTTTTTTCTCTTCCATCAATTAAGCCTAGGTAATATGTCAAAAAATATTACATATACAGATAAACTTTAGATACAAAAGTGTTACAGTTGCGTCTGTTACACTCCGTAAACTATTTTCAACCATATAACATACATTACAGTTTTTGGAATACCCCGTATACTGTTAAATATTTGAATTCTACGAGCATTTTTCATGCTTAGCTGTACTACATTAAAAACATTAATAATGAATGAACAATAAAATCAATATTCTATCTAGTAAGATTGTAAGAATTCTATTTATAAATAATAAGGCACAAAGTTAGATCACTTGCTTTGTAGTAATATATTTGATAAGAGTCACGTTTCATAGGATAATCATTAACTCTATGAATATTTGTACAAATACACGCGTACGTATTATCTTTAATAATTGACAAACTTATTTTTAAATACTAATAATAATAATAATATGGTGCCGCCGATAAATTTAATGTTATTCAAAATGTGGTATTTTTATTTGGCAATATTCTAATTTAAATTTTAAACGAAATCGTTTTATATTATGCATCATCAGCGGTACAAGCATCATGCTTAATTTAATACTTAGTTGGATAATTCCAAAATTACCATAGCAAGTTACTCTAGCTCCAGTGATGGGACTTTTGAACCCTACCAAACGTCAGGGCCAGAGGGAATCTTCCCAGTATATCGACAACAAGGGATAGACAATCACTTATGCAGACCATAACGAGCATACATTACATTGGGCTATGTCCGCCAGGCATGAAGAACTGCAAATATGGTGTTCATTCTTAAACCTAGACGTAACACATACCGAAACGAAGGCATATCATCAATCAGCCTTTCATCTTTGCTGCTAAAAACGCTGGAAAAATATAAGAGGCATAAAGGCATATAAGAGAAAGGGCACTTCTGGAAAACCCGCTACATCAGTGGTTAATCGCGACCATTTTTAGATTTTTTAAAATGTTTTCCGACCCACGTTTCCCATCCGCCATATTGGATCAATAAAAGAAAAAATAAAGGGCTTGAAAAAGATATTTTAGGAATTATCAGTGATATTTTTATAAAGTTTGCATCTGCTGAACAAGTGTTATAATTCTTGGTTGAGTTTTTTGTCAAGGTCAATCTCATGTCATCTTGAACATCCAGCTTATTCCTGGCTTTTGTCTTGATCTGCAGAAGAGTTGAAAATCCACTTTCGCAGAGGTAAGTAAAAGCAAATGGCACTAATATTCGAAAAGAAAGCATGGAAACTTTAGGATACGAATGACGCATAGCACACCAAAATTAAGGTAAGGGTTTTTCCTGAAATAAAGCACGCGCTAAATAGTCATTTCCCAGCTCCAAAAATTCATCCTACACTTCATCGAGAATGTCGATAACATCCAAAGATACATGAAACGGATTTCGTGCTAATGCAGCTTCTTGTTCAGAGATTCAAGGGCTTGAAGGTGGTTATTAATTTTCTCTCTTAGATTATTTACAATTTCCGTCCCCGATTCTTCAGTTGGTCAGTTTAAACTATTGGATGAATAACTGGAGATTGTCCCCTACGGCTCTGCTCGTTGCTTATATATCAGTTGGGAGTACTTTCCCGATTATTCTCAGCTCGGCGGAACATCAAGCTGTCCGTTTCGAAACTTCTCTCTTTTCCACGTTTCTTCGGGAGGCAATGGACTCTCGCGATAGTAGCAAATTTAATTTTGGTTTTTAAAATTAATAACTGGCGACCTCCTAAAGCCAAGGCGACCTCCTTGTGGGTCACGACCCACCGGTTGGGAACCAACGCTCTACATAAACGTCAACACGCCTAACAACCAGAGAAAACATGTGAGACAGTTTTATACAATCTCATAGAGTCGGTCGAATCATCGCTCTACCACAGAAAAGTTGATCTAGATGCTTTCATTTTCATACACGGGTCTTTTGACAATGCATCTTTTGTCGCAATGATTACAGCCTTAGAAAGTCATGGTATCGAGGATACTACAAGCAGGTAGATAAACAGTATGTTTTTTTTATCGGCAAATAAAATCCAAGCTACTTGGAAACACCTTAGAAGCAGAGGTGATCCAAAAATACCCACCGGGAGGAGTGCTATCTCCACTCTTCTAAAAGCTAGTAGTGGATCAGCTATTGACTAGGCTAAACTCACAGGACTTTTATGTCCAGGGATATGCTGATGGTGAAGTTTTACTCATCCAAGGGCCACTATGGCACAGCTCATACAAAGGCCATTGAACAATGCACGGCGCTGGTGTGAGGGAGTAAACCTGAAAGTCAACACTGCAAAAACCGCTGTTATGCCGTTCACAAAAAGAAGAATCCAAAGCAATTCCAACAACTCGAGTATCTTTCGAGAATGTTGATGAATACAAATATCTAGGCTTAACACTAGCCACGAAATTAACGTGGAATAAAGAAATTATAAAAAAAACCTTAATATAACAAAAATGTGGCTCATAAAATGCAGAAGTTGGTTGGAAAAACCTGGACCTTAAACCAAGGATGGTGCTTTGACCATACGTTACAGTCATTAGACCCATGGTTATATAAGGAGCTGCAGTATAGTGGACGAAAAGGAAAGCCCAAATTGAGTTTGTGCAACAATATTTCAGGATAAATTCACGCCATGTGTTCACGAGAATATTAGACGAGACTAACACAACCAAAAAATATATATTCTCTCAATCAAGCTGCTCTAAAGGCTTTAGATGTTTATCAAGCCAACTCCAAAATCACGATGGAGTGTAAACGTGACCTGTTAAAACTATCCTCCAGGAACAACAGAGTTGAACTACTGTGGGTTCTAGGACTTTCGGGGATAAAAAGTAATGAAAAAGCGGATAAATTAGCAAAATTAGCTGCAAAAGGAGTTCAGAATCAGCGCTTGGTACACTAGAACAGGTGGTAAAAACGACAATCAACAGGTCATATTAGAGAGAGAAATCTCTATGCACATCCTATATGAATGTGCGGCTTTAATTCGGAGTAGAAATGTAGTAAACTGTTCGGAAGATCTCCGTCGTGGAGATAAATTACTACATGAAGGGCTTGGAAGGAAGCTAATAAACCTTCTTAAAGGAACGACGCTCATGTGACCAAAATAGGGGAGAACAATAAACCGAGAGGCTGTAGTGCACAAACAGGCACAATCACCTATCCCGCCTATCATCAACCAACCAACTCTCCAACAATAAGAACTGTCATCTAAGGGCCTTCTACAATTACGTTATTTCCGTTTGTAATTAAGGGAATCACCATTCTACATCTATACAATATATATAAAATGCAACGTCTCTCTGTCTTATCCGTTTCACGTGTTTTTTTTTTAATTCATACAATATGTTCTCTGGCCAGGATATTTTATTACGTTAGGTAACATAAGAAATAAGCAGTGACGATAATAGTGAATCAAGACCACGCGAACGGAGCCGCGGGCACGGCTAGTTGTAAATAAAAGAGCCAGAGATGTTTTACCATCTGTAACTGTAACATTGCAAACAAAAGAAGGAGAGAAGTTTATATCGCCTAGAATTTGGCAGGACTAAGAATAAAACCTCTAATTACAAAGCTGAAGTTTTTTTTACTTATTATTTTTGGCTTAAGCTGTAGTTTTTTAGTATTCCGTACGAACCAATTATAAGATGACTTCGGTGTCTCTCCGTCTGTCTGTCACACCCAATTTTCTCCGAAACTATTTAACATAGAAAGTTGAAAATTGGCACTAATATAGGAATTGATGGCCTCATCAGAGTCTCATAGTTTTAAAAGTTAAATTTTGATTTAAAGGGTTAGTTTTGGGGAGTGAAATCGGAAGTGAAAAAAAAATTACCAGGTTATCGAGTAGGGGTCAAATGAAACAACAAACAAACACGAGTTCACAAATATATATAATGTAATACTTGCGCACACTTTTCTTTGTATTATTGTCCCCCCTTATCTCGAAAAGTACTGATCAAAAAATTTTGAAAAAACCCTAGAATATTCTCCACAGGGTATAGATTGAACGAAAATTATCACGGGTGCATTACCTTTAATAATTTATCCGGGATATAAAAAAAAAAAACATTTCAAGGTCATCAGTTTTCAACAAAGATCGGAAACAAACTTTGTTGAAAACTCATTTCGGGTGTTTTGTGATGTCACTGATTATTTTATACTTCCGTAACAAAAATTTTCATTTTAAAACCAATCAACGTATTCAATCAAACTAATTGTGCAAGTCTAACTTGCACTTGGCCGGTTATTTTATAGGTACAGTACATGTGCTGCAGGGAAATCCTTAAAGCACTACCTGAGCGACACGTGTGTGATGAAAGCGATTCACTTTGGTCTTGAATCGCTACGAAGTCTACTCGGTGGAAAACAAATTCCTGGACCATTCATTTCAAAGGGATGAGGTCCTTCACATAAAAAAATTCTTCAAACGGATGTTACGAGAAGTAATAAGCTGAACCTGATACAGATGTGATTTAGAAGCGTGACGTGTATCCCAGCATGCACAACTCTGGGAGAAATCAAGTGGGCTACATCCATCAAGTAATTTATTCACTTTGCAGATATTTGCAATATTTCGTACTTCAGTTTGCTTCAATAAGGCAGCCAGGATCGAGCAGTATGTAAAGCTTAGTTTTAAGGTATAAAACTTACAGGAACTTCTAATGGAATCATAGTAGGTTTGCTAGAAACATTTTGGTGCAAAAAGAAGTAATATTATAGATATTAAGATTTACACTTTTACTTAATTTAAGATTTCTTCCACAGAAAGTCTACTCAAAAATAACCGGCCAAGAATAAGTCGGACTTGCGCAATTAGTGACTTCACAAAACATACTCCAAATGAGTTTTCAGCAAAATTCGTTCCGATCTTTACTGAAAACTGATTTTTTTTTTTTATATACCAGAAAATTAGAGGTAATGCACTTTCATCCAATCTACGCCCTGTGGAAAATATTCCAGAATTTTTTCAAAATTTTTTGATCAGTACTTTTCGAGATAAGGGAGGGGGACAGCTATTTTTCGCAATTTTTTAAAAATAACACAAAGAAAAGTGGGTGCAAGTATTACATTATATATATTTTTGAACTCGTTTTTACACGCTTTCATTTGACACCCCACTTGATGACCTGTAAAATTTTTTTTTTTTCATTTTTGATTTCACCCCATTAAAAACTAGCGCCTTAAGTCAAAATTTAACTTTCAAAAGTATACGGCACTGATGAGGCCATCAATTCCTATGTTAGTGCCAAATTTCAACTTTCTATGTCAAATAATTTTGGAGAAAATTGGGTGTGACAGACACCATAGTGATCTTGTAAGTGTTCAGTATGAAACACTAATTATGGACATTTGAAAAATTCATGTTGATTCCAATATTAAATAAGCCAAAATTCTGACTACCACACTACTTGACTTTTGACAATGCATATTTTTAAATATCCTTTTCACAGTCATCATATACTCTTAAGGATCTAAAATTTTTATATATTATGGAATATTTTTAAGAAATCTCAAAACAAAAGTAATCATAATATTTACATACTATTTATGCAACTGTTTATTTTCAGTTGTTGAATGTTTGGACTAGTCCACCTAATTTATAAAAAATATATTACAACAATCAATATTGATTATTAAATTTTTTCATACAAAAGCTTTATTAATATAAATTAAAACAGTACAAGCTAAAATACATAAATAAAAGGTTACTTTTAAAACAACTTCCATTAAATTTAAAATAAATAATAATTTTTTAGCTTAGCATTTAAAAATACAAAATTTAAAATTATGCAAGTTTTGTAGGTTGGAAATGTTGATAATAACTTGTGGTAAAATCAATCATTAAATCAGCCTGACATTCGGGTAATTCACCCACTTGGATAGCTGGAGAGCCGCCATATCTCGTAAAAGGTGGGACTACTGTTTCTGGTGCTAACACTGTATTATCTTCTATAACACAACAGTCTCTAAGAATGCATCGTCGACCCTAAAAAAAAACTTCTTATTTCTTTGACATTTGAACCATCTTTTTTGGAAAATAGCAAAATTTTCATAGTAAAACCTGTATTTAACATAAGGGCAACTAGTTAAATATTGATTGCATCTTAGTGCTTACAACCATGGCAAATGTTCTGTGATGTGATAAAAAATAAAGAAAGCACATTAAAAATAATTTTAATTTTGCATATACAAAAATGTATAGTTGCCTATTAGCAGCTTTGTTTTTCATATAAAATTAAAGATTCGTTCAAATACAATCTCCAACCAGTTTTCTATTTATCCTGAATTATACTAAGTTTGTGCAGTTTCAAAGTGTGATAATAATTTTAAATTGCAAAAACTCATTATAATTAAGAACTGATTTAGGAATTGCAGGTATAAGTATAAGGAGGGGGGTGAAGCTACAGAGAGCCAAGGAAGGCAACACCATTTTCAATAATTTCGTGAGATAGAAGAATTTAAATAAAAGGATGAATTAGCAAAATTTAAGTGAAAAAATACCTATTATGGTAATTAAATCAGTATTAATAGTTTCAAAAAGATATTGTATATTCAGCCTCTACTTACCTTAGCAACTATATTGGTAGGAAAAAGTTAAATTTAAGATTTAATGGAATATTAAACAAAACTACAAACTTTGAAAAATTTTAAATATCTATCTCAACTAGAACTGAAAAACTGTTGAAGCAAAGATTGAGACTAAATTTATCATGGATATCCCTACGGACCTAGACCTGAAGGTTATAAATGATAATGTTTAGGAAACTTCATACCAGGTGTACAAGTATGAAATGCGGATTTCAGACAACAGATGGTGCACCAATGCAGTTTGTGCTACAAAGATTTGACACTGCGCTATTTTGTTGTGTCATCAACAAGTGTCAGAAGCGCACGAGTGATAAATTGGAAAAGTGTGTGCATAGTGTTTGTGTTGTTGTGTTCAATATGTAAAAATTTATACCGAAGAAAGAGCATTCGCGGACAGCATTAATTTTTTGTTTTCATTCGAAAAAAACTGCTGTTGAATCATACCGATTACTTCGAGAAGCTTATGGTGAACAGGCTCCATCGCAAGATACGTGTGAACGATGGTTTCCGCGTTTCAAAAGTGGTCACTTCGATGTTGCAGACAAGGAACGTGGAAAACCGCCAAAAAAATATGAAGATGTGGAATTGCAAGCCTTGTTGGATGAAGATGATTCGCAAACACAAAAACAACTCGCCGAGCAATTGGGCGTTAGTCAAAAAGCTGTTTCCAATCGGCTACGAGAGATGGGAAAGATTCAGAAGCACAAAAACATGTATGACATTTTGCTTGCTCGGTACAAAAGGAAGTCGTTTTTTGCATTGTATAGTTACAGAGGATGAAAAAGTGGATTTATTTTGAGAATCCCAAGTGCAAAAAATCATGGGTACACCCAGGCGCACCATCCACATCAACCGCAAGACCGAATCGCTTTGGCAGAAGGATGATGCTCTGTGTTTGGTGGGATCAGAAGGGCGTGGTCTATTATGAACTGTTAAAACCTGGGGAAATGGTTAATACTAAACGTTACCAAAAACAATTGGCCAATTTGAACCGTTCGTTGCTTGAAAAAAGGCCAGAATACCGAAAGAGGCAACACAAAGTCATTTTTCTTCATGACAATGCTCCATCACATACGGCAAAACCAGTTCGCGACACGTTGGAAGCACTCAACTGGGAAGTTCTACCCCATGAGGCCTACTCACCAGACTTGACTCCTTTCGATTACTTGTTTGCATCGATGGGTTACGCACTTGCTGAGCAGCGCTTTGGTTCATACGAAGATGTAAAAAAATGGCTCGATGAATGGTTCACAGCAAAGAGAGAAGATTTTTACTGGCGTGGTATTCACAAATTGCCCGAAAGATGGGAAAAATGTATAACAAGCGATGGAGCATACTTTGAATAAAGCACTTTTTATCATTCTTTTCGAATTTAACATGTTTTTTTAGAAAAAAAACTCCGCATTTCATACTTGTACACCTGGTACATTGCTTATTTTCTGACTAGAACCATCAGGACTTTCTCTTAATGGATGTTAAGACTCCACTTGTTATCTTCCGATTTATAAATAGCAATCAATAATGTTACTTACTATAACACAATTTTTTCCTATATGAACATAATTTCCAATTTGAACCGCATTTATGAGTGTTTTTTCTCCAATAAATACATGGTCACCTATGCTTAGAGAGAAAAATGCTACCCTGAAAAAAAAAAAATCAGTATCAATAGAA